>CM055905.1:50773456-51373456 GCA_029582155.1 Panopea generosa
GTACTGACACTGTATTGAAGTTGTGACACTGTATTGACCAGTCCTGATAATGAACTCACCAATCCTTACACTGTACTAACCAGTCCTGACACTGTATTGACCATACTTGACACTGTACTGACCAGTCCTTACACTGTACTGACACTACTGACCATGCCTTACACAGTACTGACCAGTCTTTACACAATATTGACCATTCCTTACCTTGTACTGACCGGTCCTTACACTGTACTGACCAGTCCTGACACTGTACTGTCCAGTCCTTACACAATACAGACCAGTCCTAACGCAGTCTGACCAGTCCTTACACTGTACTGACCCGTCCTTACACAGTATTGACCAGTCCTTACACTGTACTTACCAGTCCTAACACTGTACTGACCAGACATTACACTGAACTGACCAGTCATTACACTGTACTGGCCATACCTTACACTGTAATAATCAATCCTGACACTGTATTGACCAGTCCTTATACAGTACTGACCAGTCCTAACACTGTACTGACCAGACATTACACTGAACTGACCAGTCATGACACTGTACTGACCATACCTTACACTGTAATAATCAATCTTGACACTGTATTGACCAGTCCTTATACAGTACTGATCAGTCCTAACACTGTACTGACCAGTCCTTACACTGTATTGACCCGTATTCACACAGTATTTACCAGTCCTTACACTGTACTGAACTGACCAGTAATGACACTGAACTGACCAGACCTATACTGTACTGACCAGTCCTTATACTGTACTGACCAGACTTGACAATGCACTGACTAGTCCTGACACTGTACTGACCAGTCATTACACTGTAATTAAAAATTCTTGCATTGTGCTGTAATGACATTGTGATGACCAGTCCTGACACTGTACTGACCAGTCATGACACTGCACTTACTAGTCCTTACACTGTTCTGATTAGTCCTTACACTTTACTGACTAGTAATGACATTGTGATGACCAGTCCTGACACTGTACTGACCAGTCCTGACACTGTACTGACCAGTCCTTACACTGAACTGATCAGTCCTGACTTTGTGCTGACAAGTCCTGACACTGTACTGATCAGTCCTGACATTGTGCTGACAAGTCCTGACACTGTACTTATCAGTCCTGACACTGTATTGACCTCTCTTGACATCGTGATGACAAATCCTGACACTGTACTGACCAGTCATGACACTGTACTGACAAGTCCTGACATTGTGCTGACAAGTCCTGACACTGTGCTAACCAGTCCTGACATTGTACTGACCAGTCCTGATACTTTACTGACCAGTCCTGACATTGTGCTGACAAGTCCTGACACTGTGCTAACCAGTCCTGTCATTGTACTGACCAGTCCTGACATTGTACTGATCAGTCCTGACACTGTACTGACCAGTCCAGACATTGTACTGATCAGTCCTGACACTGTACTGATCAGTCCTTACACTGTTCTGATAAGTCCTTACACTGAACTGACTAGTAATGACATTGCGATGACCAGTCCTGACACTGTACTGAATAGTCCTTACACTGTACTGACCAGTCCTTACACTGTACTGATCAGTCTTGACATTGTGCTGACAAGTTCTGACAATGTACTGCTCAGTCCTGATACTGTACTGACCATTCCTGACACTGTACTGACCAGTCCTGACATTGTGTTGACCAATCCTGACACTGTACTGACATTGTGCTGACAAGTCCTGACACTGTACGGATCAGTCCAGAAACTGTACTGATTTTGTGCTGACCAGTCCTGAAACTGTACTGACCAGTCCTGACATTGTGCTGACCAGTCCTGACACTGTACTGACCAGTCCTGATACTGTACTTGCCAGTCCTGATACTGTACTGACCAGTACTGACACTGTACTGACCAGTACTGACAATGTACTGACCAGTCCTTACATTGTGCTGACCAGTCCTGACACTACACTGACCATCTCTTAGTTTCAGTGTTCAAAGGAAGTAGTCCACGATTTAAGAAAAACAATGCAATTTTTCTAGTAAATATTTTTTTCAAAAATTACAATATGTGGTGTGATTACAGCATGCGATATTCATTCACCAATTTAATGCATAGATAAATACAATGTTTTTAAGAGTGAACGAAGGAATGTAAAAATTTAGCGAAAATGTCCTTCGTGCAATATATCTTGTGTTACTGAATATTGGAAACGTTGAATTAATGTCCCGTTCATATGCATAGCAATATGATTTGTTCAAAATTTTGTTGCTCACTTAAAATACTTATTATCATTTTGTTTCCATTGTTTGCTTTATATGTATAATGGCAATAAACAGTATTCATTATGTTTTAACAGAAAATTAAACATTCCTGCTCTTGTTTACCAGTATGTAAAATGTTTAATCATTATTATTACACTTAGTCACAAAATACCTGCTACCTTCACAGATGAGATAAAAAAAGAACCCCTTGAAAATATTAGTAACAAATATATTTAGTCACACTATAAAATTGTGTCCAAAATTATTGAAAATCGGTTAACCGTTCAGCCGATGAGTCGATAATGTTTTGTTATCGACGCTTTTATTGCTAAAATTAACATTCGGGCTTATCTGATTTGGCCCAATTTGGTATTAATTAATTATACTAGTTTAACAAATTAATTAGTTTAAATTGCGCTGTAAATCAACAACCTGTTATTTTTTATTTTATTTTATGTTATTTTATATAGATAATTCATTTCAAATCAGTTTTTATTTAAAGGGGATGGTGGGCATGCAGTGTTAAAGCGTTTAATATGGTTCGCCATCAAATTATATTAGTAAACGAAGATTTAATAATTTGAGTTGAACCACCGTTCCTGTACGAGTTAAAGGGGTCTTTCTCTTATAGAATACAAGTGTAGGGCGCGAGGGTCATGGGTTCTCGGCATATTACGCCACGGCTATGTGTGGTGTCCTTGGACATGACACTTTTTCCGCATATGTGTATTACTTATTACCAAGGAAGACTTCGAGCGTGATTTGTCTAAGTTGTAAGAACGTGTATCACAATCGAAGTAAAATAAATAAGATTGAATGAAACATAGTATACAATCATGATTATATACCGAATTTGACTCGAACCCATGACCTCAACGGTGAAAAGAAAGGGACCTTAATACAACACCCTAGACCATTCGACCACGAAGTTTGCTTAAAGGAATATTGTGATGGTTACTTGGTTTCCTTTCAAAAGTATCAAAATGCTAAGATTGAGAGAATACAGTCATGTCCAAAATAGTTACGTCATCTAATATACATTAACTTAAGTCTTCGTAACAATTTTACACCCATTAATAGCTTTTAAAATATATGAGCTTTTTGTGTGTGTTTTAAAAATTAGCGTCATTTTAATGCCATCGAGAACTATTAGATGATCATTTAACCTAACAACTTTTTCCTGAAATGCTTGAAAGTTTACCAGTACTCAAGCACACCAATCTCTGCTGAATAACTGGACCACTTCAATCAGCGGTGAGAGACGATGGTAAAGGGGACGCAATGTCGTATATCAATCATCACGTAGATGTAAGTCGGGACTACTCCTGGATTTATAGTCAGACGCATAGCACTACCGACTTAGTTTACCGGGCCCGGCTACAATATATGAGGGAAACTAATCAACAAGTATCAGTAGTGAATGTTTTGCGATTATAACATTTGAGTTAGAACATTTGTTAGTTCAATGTGGTTTTATAATTTAGTTATTAAAGACCACTATCGATTAATTAATCTGTTTTAAATGAACTTCCAGTAGTAAAGTCTTCGAGTATGCATAATGAAAATATAGGCAACAAAATCTTAAAAGAGAAGATAATTTTTATTTTCATATTTTTTTTTCGACCATAACGATAAAAAGAAGACAATACAATAGTGGTTACATTTGACCACTATGTAGATATCTCATTTTCGAACACAGAGTTAAGTGACATGTCCGTGTATCGTTTTCTCTTTAAAACTGTCAGTATACGAAGTGTTCATAAAAAGTGTTTATTTGCCGATACAATACTAATAGGTAAATAAGCTATTTTAGTTGAAGGCAATTGAGGGAAGCCACAAATAAGCGTCGATGTCCGATGTACTGATAGCTGCCCACCAAATTAAAGGGTATCCGCACACTATTAAAAATATATATCCAGCTGTTTGGTGAAAGCGAGAACCGAATGGGAGGATAATATAATTATATATCATAGAAAATTGATTATATGTTACATTTTAATAATAGCATAATTCAAAAATTTGTTGAAATATTTATTTATTTTTTTTTTTTAGTAACGGCGGCCATCTTGAATTTAAGAAAAACAATGATTATTGAATGTTGTCTCATATATTTGCAAAACATCCACGTAAAGTTGATATATGTTTGACATATCATAGCAGCTATAGTGACTTTAAATATTTTATTAGCTGGTTGAAAATTTGCGTTTCACAACCAACCCCCTCCCTTTAAACCACGCCGCAGCGATCATGAATTGTAGATAACCTTTTTTTATAAAGTATAATAAATTAAACACGACTGTAAATATTATTGCTGCGTTTGGTCAGAGATCATAGTTGTGAAAATATGTTATATACTTTATAATACAGATATCGGGATTACGTCTTATTTCTACATATAAAAACTCTGACAGCCTAAATGTTTGGATTTGTTTTCTCAAATACCGATATTAATATACATGTGTTAGTCTTGCGACGATCATAAAGAATTTCTTCTGCTTTGAAGTATTATATATCCGCGTGAGGATTAATACAAAGGTAAATCCGTTAATACACAAACCGACAGCGCTTTCAACGGCATAATTGCCTATATCGGATTTACTGTTCGCGTTTCATATACAAATTATTAATGCTTTTTCAATTTCAATGTTAAACCCCCTGTTGTATTTAAATCGGACTTTTAAACGCAGTTGTAACCATTTAACAGTAAAATAGGTTTCATTTGACAGGACAGGACAGCAACGCGGAGAGAGCTAACAGTATTAGACAGAACCACCGGTTATATAAATAAAATATTATATTTATAAAAAACAGATTGAACAATACTTTAATAATTTGTATTGGCTTAACGGAGAGTGAATATAGACAAAGTATCTTGAAAGGTGAACGAAACGCGATCTGTTAGAAGAGATTTGTTGGTTTGAATTTAACATATATAGGAGAAAATGGGAGAATTCAAAACGTCTTTCAATTCTATCTTAAGCAGAGACTTAAAGCATATTTACAGTGGGTTCCCGCAGGTTATGAAATATCGACACTCTGCGCCGTACCCCACCCAGGAACAATTACGTTTACAGGTAAAGTTGTTTTTTATTTTAATCTCAAACGTTTTTTCATTATGTTTCTGTGCAGTAGAAGAAAGAAAACATAGCAGATTCGTGAATGATATTGATTTTTGTTAGTTTAGATTAAGTTTTTATTCAAAACCTTTTGATATTGGGGTCTGGCTACATGTAAGGTTGTTCTTTTCCTTAAAATGAATAACTATGACGATATGCAGTGGAATAGCTTGTTGATCGAAATTTTACATTGTTATTTCCTTATTTTACTTGTGTGGGTTGTGTATGGTGCAGTGGTATAGCATCGGACACTGAATGTGAGTGTCGCAGGTCCGAACCCCCCAACCACCGACACACGCACGGACGCACGCACGAACGCATCACACATCCACCGACACACGCACGCACACATGCTAGCAAGCAAACCCACCCACCCACCAACCTCACACAAACACACACACACACACACAGAAACACACACACGCACGCACGCACGCACGCACGCACGCACGCACGCACGCACAAACACACAAACACACAAACACACACATTGAGCTAGACACTTTCTTCTGTATATGGTTTCTGCCAAGGAAGATTTCAAGCGTGATTTGTCTAAGTTGAAAGAAATTGTTTCATATTCGATGTAAATTAAAGACATAAGATATTATATATACGATATTTCTTATACATTGTATATTAAACGATACCCTTTTTAACATATCGATTTTGTGATATATTTATAAAAATCGCCATTATCGAATTTATGAAACGATCTGTATGCAGACATCGGTTTCTTTCTTTTTTTTTTTTTTTTTCTTTTTTTCATTTTTCCAATGTAACTGTCATTTTGTGTTTTACTGGTATATATAGTTTTACAATAATCTATTATAAACGTGATTTTTTTCAATAATAATATACTGTTGTTTCGGTTATAAGAACTTAAATGTAAAACACGGATTGTCTAACAAGAGTGTTAACACTTTACATCTAAACTTTGACGAATCAAGTTCGACATCTGCAAAGTCAGTCAGTAATACACCTCTACGGATAGAATAACTTGACACAGGCCGTGAACCTGATAGAGGCTCGAACATTGAACAATGTTGTTATGTTGACTGCGGTATCGTACTTCTATTTTCGTTGACTCTGCGATATATATATATATATCGGTATCGTACTTCTATTTCTGTTGACTCTGCGATATATATATACATATATATATCGGTATCGTACTTCTATTTTTGTTGACTCTGCAATATAAATCGGTATCGTACTTCTATTTTTGTTGACTCTGCGATATATATATCGGTATCGTACTTCTATTTTTATTGACTCTGCGATTTATATATCGGTATCGTACTTCTATTTCTGTTGACTGCGATAAATATATATTTATATCGCTTTTGTACTTCTATTTCTGTTGACTGTGATTCATATATCGGTATCGTACTTCCATTTCTGTTGACTGCGATATATATATATATCAGTATTGTACTTCTGTTCGTGTTGACTCTGCAATATATATCGGTATCGTACTTCTATTTTTGTTGACTCTGCGATATATATATATATATATATATATATATCGATATCGTACTTCTATTATATTTATATCGGTTTTGTACTTCTATTTGTGATGACTCTGCGATATATATGTCGGTATCGTACTTCTATTTTTGTTGATTCTGCCATTTATATATCGGTATCGTACTTCTATTTTTGTTGATTCTGCCATTTATATATCGGTATCGTATTTCTATTTTTGTTAATTCTGCGATATATTTCGGTATTGTAGTAATATTTTTGTTGATTCTTCGATATATATTTATATATATAGATATATATATATATATCGGTATCGTACTTCTATTTCTGTTGACTCTGCGATATATAAATCGGTGTCGTACTTCAATTTTTGTTTATTCTGCGATATATACATGTATATCGGTATCGTACTTCTATTTTTGTTGATTCTGCTATATATATCGGCATCGTAGTTATATTTTTATTGATTCCGCGATATGTATCGGTATCGTACTTCTATGTTTCATATATGTGTCGGTTTATTTTCTACCTGCTTGTTTTGTCGATATTCCAATTGTCGTTCTGATTATTATCATATTCATAATTAATATTGTTTTATCCATAATCTTTAGATTTACACAAGGCAACACTTTATAACCATTAACGTTTCATTGTACTTTACCATTATCGACATTATTATATATTAATTCTATAAGCATAAAGAAGCAAAGTTTGCCAACTTTTGCATTAAAAGTATTGTTTGTCAAGTACTATAAATTAAAATGCTCCTCGCGCAATCAGAAGTTAGTTAGATATTTGTTTTTCGCCGATATTTAAGTGTGAAAGTAGCGGGGCGGTAGTATAGTGGATAAATATAGTTGGCCACTTACACTTGAGGTTGCAAGTTCGCTTCCCAGCTCAACTAGATGACCTCTTGAAAGATCACTCACTACTGATTCTAAAGCGGATCACGAGCTTGCATTGCAGTCGAGCTAACATAATTTTTCATAATTTAGTATCAACTAACTCTTCAATAGCATAGACTGAGAAGGTTACATCTAGCGTTAGTTTTCTGTTGAATATCGAAAAACGAAATATCAATTTGACATCAGTCTGCCTGCTCCATGATCAATTTAAATTATGTCAGTTTTCTTAAATTGATATATGGATGGAAGCCAATTATTAATAGACGCATTAAAACTATTTTCAAGCAATTCATAGAGAGAACTTAACGGACTCGTCCTCGTGCAAAAAATGGCTAAAACAATTGCTATACTGTTCACCGCAGACTGGTTTGGGTATACAAAATTATTCGTTACTTACCAAGGTAATCTATTGATAGAACGTCCGCCATCACAAGCACAAGGTCGTGGCATGGTTCGAACACGGAATGGTTCGTATTAAGACTTAAAAAAACGGTACAAGGAGCTTACTCGCTTTATGCTCATCATTTTAAGATAGTTTTGGTTTTGGCTCGTATTGTACCAACATATATTAAATATTTAAATCTTAGATATAAGAAAAACAGCCAGTTTGAGTAAAACTACATTAGATTGTTTAGTATTGAAGTAAATGTTGAAACAGAGGCAAGGGGCCCGGTTTCACTAACGTTCGTAAGTTAACAAACTTCTTAGTAATTTTTTTTAAAAAATCGGGAAATTCATTAAATGAAACTCTCTTAGGTTTCACACATTTCGTTCGTACGAAACTCTTATACTAACGAAGATTAGTGAAACGGGTCCCTGATTTGTCCAGTTCCAGTGTACCGTGACTGGGTGGGGTATAATACCAAGTGTCAGCAACATAATACCCCAGTGTGTCAGCGCTTGTACGTCTGTTTCAAGCAGATACCATCGGGTTATGACACAATTGTTGAAAGCTAAAAACCCTGCAATAAATACTGTTCATTATAACGGATCATTAATACATATTGATTAATATTTATTCTTAATTAATGTATTTAAACTTTATTTTCGTGGCAGGGGCAGATATATATATATATATATATATATATATATATATATAAGAGAGAGAGAGAGAGAGAGAGAGAGAGAGAGAGAGAGAGAGAGAGAGAGAGGGGAAAAGAAGAAGAATTACTTAAAGACGTAATGTTCTATACAATCATCACTAAGACTGTAGCTGGGCGGGTATTCGAACTCCAGTTTGAAAGTTAAACCGGCTACCGTCTGAGCTAACCGCACCGAGCAACTTTTGTGATCGGGAGTTTGTTATGCCTTGTTCGCGAATCGAACGTATTACAGACTTCTTGCATGTAATATTTTATTTATTCTTCTTATGTTCCAGGAGGACAATGAGCAACTGAAGACGTACGTTCTCAAGTCCTCCGAATTTGTTCCGGAGTATGGCTGCCTTATACCACGTGCACCCGCCTTCCGGATCCTGTCACGTCATGAGATCAACGGCGTGGTGAACCGTCTCACTAAGCCGACGGTCGCTAGCCAAGGTATCAGTAATACAAGCGCCCGAACCATGCGCGAGGAGAACGAGCGCGCGCACTCCAAGTACCTGGGTCTTCGGACGGTGGACGACAGGGAGCGAACGATAATAAACGACCGCGTCTCCAGGCCCACTCAGTCGTCAAGGATACGTGAATACCAGACGAAAACGAAAATGGCCGAGGTCAAGGGCTAGCACAAGAATAGAGAAAAACAAAACATTTGTCATAATTCAACGGCATCCCATTAGTGCTTTCATCAAACGAAACGATGCTTTGATCTGAACCATTGGCGGTCCAATCATAAACCTGTCTAAAACAAAATGGACTTCATCCTGAAATCAAATGTATATCTAACTGATGATCTCCACAGATCTTAACGGAGTGTAGCTATCTATCTGGTATATGTGTATTAACAATAGCACTCTATAACAAACAAAACAAATTAACACAGATGAACCCGCTAACACACACGCACGCACGCACGCACGCACGCACGCACGCACGCACGCACGCACGCACGCACGCACGCACGCACGCACGCACGCACGCACGCACGCACGCACGCACGCATACGTACACATAGTAGATAAATGATCCAGATATAAACTGTACTATTAAGGACAGGACAGTTACCAAGACGATGAGAGAGAGAGAGAGAGAGAGAGAAATAGAGAGAGAGAGAGAGAGAGAGAGAGAGAGAGAGAGAGAGAGAGAGACTGATCGATCGACCAGCCGGCCGACCGACAATGTATACTTGTTATAACAAGTGTTGTTTATTTTTAAACTTTATCATTGAACGTTTACATTTAAATATCTGATCAATATACATATGTAAGCCTTAACCTTTGACCTAAACATGGATTATTTCGAGATATTAATCTTTGTATATAATATGAAAGAAAAGAGCTAGTCTTTGACCATATCAGTATTCTATTATAACTGTGATAGTGTATATTACACTTGCTATAAAATGTGTCAGTTGTTCGTTTGTATATTTCATACCGTACACTATTTGCCTTTTTTCTTAATGACGCAAATTGGCTAAAGTTTATAGTAAATCTAAAGGTTAAAGGGACACACGACATGCTTTAGATAAACTATATAATCCACGTATACCTGTCTTTAAGATTACATTATCTACATGATGCAGATATGAAATTAAAACAGTAGTGCGGACCCAACTCTCCCGATTGGGTCCGTTTGATAGCAATGTTAGGAAAGCCTCATTTGAGCACGTTGATTGGTCAGTTTTTACAACTAAGAGTTTGATGACAGTTTAGTAAGCGTTCAACTGCTTTGAATTGTGGGTTATGCCATAGAATTCCTTGCTATTTCATTAGGGTTAACGTCTCGTACCACTTTTACATTTTCCATAGGGCTCCATTGTAACATTTATGTCCAAAACACAGTGGAAAAACAAAATCTGCAGCATGTGTCTGTGTTCAAATTCTTCACTGGTTCAAAATATGCAATGAATAAAGATAAAGGGAAAAAGCATACCATGACCAGGTTTGTTTTCTTTCGATTCAGTGCTTTTGTGAGACCGATCAATTTTCATTCGCCCACAATATATTTTTTATTATTTTTTGAAACTGTTACCTGTATTCAACTAACACACTTGAAAAATATGTCAACTTAAACAACGACACAGTCACTGTGGTAAAAAAGTATGTATGTTGTGTTTGTATGACAAGCAATGTTATTGTGTTGATGTATCGGACATGTTGAAGTAGTTATGTGATGAAGAAGTATGTATGTTGTGTTTGTATGACAAGCAATGTTATTGTGTTGATGTATCGGACATGTTGAAGTAGTTATGTGATGAAGAAATATGTATGTTGTGTTTGTATGACAAGCGATGTTATTGTGCTGATGTATCGGACATGTTGAAGTAGTTATGTGATGAAGAAGTATGTATGTTGTGTTTGTATGACAAGCAATGTTATTGTGTTGATGTATCGGACATGTTGAAGTAGTTATGTGATGAAGAAGTATGTATGTTGTGTTTGTATGACAAGCGATGTTATTGTGTTGATGTATCGGACGTGTTGAAGTAGTTATGTGATGAAGAAGTATGTATGTTGTGTTTGTATGACAAGCGATGTTATTGTGCTGATGTATCAGACGTGTTGAAGTATTTATGTGATGAAGAAATATGTATGTTGTGTTTGTATGACAAGCAATGTTATTGTGTTGATGTATCGGACATGTTGAAGTAGTTATGTGATGAAGAAGTATGTATGTTGTGTTTGTATGACAAGCAATGTTATTGTGTTGATGTATCGGACATGTTGAAGTAGTAATGTGATGAAGAAGTATGTATGTTGTGTTTGTATGACAAGCGATGTTATTGTGCTGATGTATCGGACATGTTGAAGTAGTTATGTGATGAAGAAGCATGTATGTTGTGTTTGTATGACAAGCGATGTTATTGTGCTGATGTATCGGACATGTTGAAGTAGTTATGTGATGAAGAAGCATGTATGTTGTGTTTGTATGACAAGCGATGTTATTGTGCTGATGTATCGGACATGTTGAAGTAGATATGTGATGAAGAAGTATGTATGTTGTGTTTGTATGACAAGCGATGTTATTGTGCTGATGTATCGGACATGTTGAAGTAGTTATGTGATGAAGAAGCATGTATGTTGTGTTTGTATGACAAGCGATGTTATTGTGCTGATGTATCGGACATGTTGAAGTAGTTATGTGATGAAGAAGCATGTATGTTGTGTTTGTATGACAAGCGATGTTATTGTGCTGATGTATCGGACATGTTGAAGTAGTTATGTGATGAAGAAGCATGTATGTTGTGTTTGTATGACAAGCGATGTTATTGTGCTGATGTATCGGACATGTTGAAGTAGTTATGTGATGAAGAAGCATGTATGTTGTGTTTGTATGACAAGCAATGTTATTGTGCTGATGTATCGGACATGTTGAAGTAGTAATGTGATGAAGAAGTATGTATGTTGTGTTTGTATGACAAGCGATGTTATTGTGCTGATGTATCGGACATGTTGAAGTAGTTATGTGATGAAGATGTATGTATGTATGTTGTGTTTGTATGACAAGCGATGTTATTGTGCTGATGTATCGGACATGTTGAAGTAGTTATGTGATGAAAAGTATGTATGTTGTGTTTGTATGACAAGCGATGTTATTGTGCTGATGTATCGGACATGTTGAAGTAGTTATGTGATGAAGAAGTATGTATGTTGTGTTTGTATGACAAGCGATGTTATTGTGCTGATGTATCGGACATGTTAAAGTAGTTATGTGATGAAGAAGTATGTATGTTGTGTTTGTATGACAAGCGATGTTATTGTGCTGATGTATCGGACATGTTGAAGTAGTAATGTGATGAAGAAGTATGTATGTTGTGTTTGTATGACAAGCAATGTTATTGTGCTGATGTATCGGACATGTTGAAGTAGTTATGTGATGAAGAAGCATGTATGTTGTGTTTGTATGACAAGCGATGTTATTGTGCTGATGTATCGGACGTGCTGAAGTAGTTATGTGATGAAGAAGCATGTATGTTGTGTTTGTATGACAAGCAATGTTATTGTGCTGATGTATCGGACATGCTGAAGTAGTAATGTGATGAAGAAGTATGTATGTTGTGTTTGTACGACAAGCGCTGTTATTGTGTTGATGTATCTGACATGTTAAAGTAGTAATGTGATGAAGAAGTATGTATGTTGTGTTTGCATGACAAGCAATGTTATTGTGTTGATGTATCGGACATGTTAAAGTAGTAATGTGATTAAAAGTATGTATGTTGTGTTTGTATGACAAGCAATGTTATTGTGTTGATGTATCGGACATGTTAAAGTAGTTATGTGATGAAGAAGTATGTATGTTGTGTTTGTATGACAAGCAATGTTATTGTGCTGATGTATCGGACATGCTGAAGTAGTAATGTGATGAAGAAGTATGTATGTTGTGTTTGTATGACAAGCGCTGTTATTGTGTTGATGTATCTGACATGTTAAAGTAGTAATGTGATGAAGAAGTATGTATGTTGTGTTTGCATGACAAGCAATGTTATTGTGTTGATGTATCGGACATGTTAAAGTAGTAATGTGATGAAAAGTATGTATGTTGTGTTTGTATGACAAGCAATGTTATTGTGTTGATGTATCGGACATGTTAAAGTAGTTATGTGATGAAGAACTATGTATGTTGTGTTTGTATGACAAGCGATGTTATTGTGCTGATGTATCGGACATGTTGAAGTAAATCTCCTATTATATTGTCTTATATCCAACCATGCAATTACAGGGTCGTAGCCAAAATTTGATTTTACAGAAGGCAATATCCCAACGTTGCTAGGGGTGTCCGGGAGAATGCTGCCACGAAAAGATATTTAGCACGTGGCATGAATTTTCCTACTTTTTACTGATATTTCAGAAACATTTTAAGCCGTTCAAATCTATAACACAAACTGCATTTTATACAATTGCTAATTTTTACACTATTATCTTACACAATCGTGACTTTTGAGACCCGACATATATATCAGCTCATGGTAATACACTGTAAGACAAGTATTTGCTGGACATTATGATACATTCATACTGAAAAATAGTATATGTGAAGGATATGTTATATTTTTGCAAGAGTAATTCATATTTTGGGGATAACTTTATTCTTTTTACAAAAGAAAACACTTATAAACATGTGAACCTCCGAAAGTTCTACAGGAGGCAAGTGCCTCCGTTTGCCTCAGTATAGCTACTGCCCTGTTAATAAATTTTTGTAGTCTTTGACTCTTAACACCTAAAAGAAAGATTATAAGAACATAATTTAAATTATATAAATTTTAAGCATCTTTCATGCCATCGAGGGCTAATAGAGAATAGTACAATGTAAATATTGTACATGTATTGTAAGAGTAGGTAATGGTCTACGGGTCTGAGACAGCTGCAATATGTTATACAAAATAATGAGATGGACGATAATGTTCTAAAACGGAGAAAAAAATACTTGATTTGTGAAATGTAAACAACGATACAACCTTAAAAACAGCTTTGAAATACTAGTAGTTAGATAAATGACACAATACACCGACTTATGTGATGAACAGTATACGAGGCACCAATTTATGCTACGAACTAAGCAAAAGTAACAAATTAAGCTGTAATTTACGTGTTTCAATCTGAAAATGGTTCAATCCGTCACTTTCTCGAATGTATGAGGAAACGGTCATGTTCCCATTCGAAAACACATGTCCGCTTGAAACTTGAATAGAATGCTACTAGTATCGGCTATATCTTTTATTTAAAAACGAAATAATAATATTAAAATAAAGGGTTTTTCTTGCCGCACTGTTCGGCAGCGTGCACAAAAATAACAGGAAGCACCGGTTTATCGTGTGTAGTTATCACCGAAAATGCGGCGTAGTAGCCGTATATGTAACATATACGTTGGATGGGGTGTAATCGATGCAATAAATATAACTTGCTCTGAAAACAGAACAAATATTGTACTGTGAAAACAAGTTATCGTGTTTTTGGTAAAAAGAAAGAAATATGATTACTATGTCAAAATTCACAAATGCGAATTTAACCCCCCAAAAATTGCTGGGGATATTACTTTTCTTGAAACTTTATAATTTCGAATTATATCATCTTAACAACTATAAACAATTTTTAAGACAACATTAATATTGAAATATAAGGGAGATAATTATGAGATATGAAATAACTGCTGAAAATTTAGGGTATAGGGGAGCTAACTCATATGTATGTTTCGGACGCCGAAAACTAATTACTTTTACTTCTCTTTTTATTATAGTATGTAATAACAATACTACTACTACTACTACTACTACTACTACTACTACTACTACTACTACTACTACTACTACTACTACTACTACTACTACTCCTCCTCCTCCTCCTACTACTACTACTACTACTATTACCACTATTACTACAACTACTACTACCACTTCTACTACTATAACTACTATTACTACTACTACTACTACTAATGCTGATAATAATTGTTATAATAATATATCGCTACAATAAGAAAAATAACTGCAAACTAGGACAAATTTAAGATAAAAAGCGTATCGCCCAAACGATGTATAAATCTAACATTGTCACACAGCCTATCTTGTTAAATGACAAATCTTCAACAGAACACAAAGGGAGTTTATTTTAAGTAAGCACTTATATTTTTATTGTCCTGTAAAACAGCTTTGTCCCGGGGATTTATAAACAAGAATGTAACATTAAATAAGGAGAAACACGTCGTAATAATAATAAAAAGAAACATTTTACTTTGAGCTGCTTGTACTATAAAATACATAACGAAACCAAAGGTTAAATAAAAAGAGGACCAAGTCCGCACTGACTCGCTCACCTGGTAGTCAAGCAAGTTTAAATCACGGCAATCTTTGTTAGTTCCCGGGGAAAACGAACCATCGATTATATAAAGTGACCAAGCAAAACTTGTATATTTTTTTTTCGTTTTGGGCTCAGTTGCGATAATAAAAAATCCGCTTAGCACTTTTTGCAAATAATACGGATTTTTTCATTCCCACTTTATATCACCAATGGTTCATCTCTATGTAGAAACGGCGTCTTTGTTTTGTGATATTTTATGAAATATTTTGAAAGTTATCGGCAAAAATGTTACCTGAAGCGGGCACTTTCCCTCCGCGTTTTAACACCACTCCATAGCATAACGTTACGTGAGTTCACTACAGTGTATATTCAAATGCACATGTCGACAATACCGTTAATTAGCGTGATTAGACCTAAAAGCTAAACGAAGGTCGATAACAAGTACACAGTTATCAATCTGTTTAAACGACAGGTTATTTCCCTTGCATTGACGACGTGCTCAAATGTGGCTTTCCCAACATTGCTATTTAAACGGACCAAATTAAGAGAGCTGGCTGGACCCGTTCTACGAACTAGACCATTATTATATGGCAGATTTTTTATAATGTAAACACTAAAACGGCAGTGCAAGTGACGTTCCTATACCATGTACTGTAATATTTTATATACTTAATTTACTTTTACAATAAAAATAAATCATTTGTTTTCATTTTAGCAAAGAGAATTAGAAAATAAACACGACAGACGTGCAAATAGTTTCCCCCAAAATGACGCAAAAATACTTTTTGTCAAATTGTTTTTATTTTATGGATACTTGATATAAAGTACGTTCTAGTTTAATACGCATCAATGTAATGATTTAACATTTCAAAGCAATTTTAATAAATATCCATTTTAAACTATATTTGAAAATTATATACGACATGAACATAATAATTCCATAATACCACATTGTGTGTGTGCAGATCCTTGATTTCGAATCTATTTTGGCAATGGGCACACCTCTTGTATGTACCTCGGTGTGTATATTTTTGTTAATATTTCAATACGAGGTGTGGGGAGGAGGGGAGTGTATATTTTTGTTAATATTTTAATACAGTGTGCAGGGAGGGGGGGGGGTGGGGGTGGGGGTGGGGAGTGTATATTTTTGTAAATATTTCAATACGGTGTGCGGGGAGGGTGGAGGGAGCGTATATTTTTGTTAATATTTTAATACGGGTGTGCGGGGAGGGGGGAGTGTATATTTTTGTTAATATTTCAATACGGGGTGCGGGGAGGGGGGATGGAGTGTTTATTTTTGTTAATATTTCAATACGGTGTGCGGGGAGGGGGGGGGAGGAGGGAGTGTATATTTTTGTTAATATTTCAATACGGGGTGCGGGGAGGGGGGAAGGGTATATTTTTGTTAATATTTTAATACGGGGTGCGGGGAGGGAGGGGGGAGTGTATATTTTTGTTAATATTTCAATACGGGGTGCGGGGAGGGGGTTGTATAATTTTGTTAATATTTTAATACGGTGTGCGGGGAGGGGGGAGTGTATATTTTTGTTAATATTTCAATACGGGGTGCGGGGAGGGGGGATGGAGTGTTTATTTTTGTTAATATTTCAATACGGTGTGCGGGGAGGGGGGGGGGGGGAGGAGGGAGTGTATATTTTTGTTAATATTTCAATACGGGGTGCGGGGAGGGGGGAAGGGTATATTTTTGTTAATATTTTAATACTGGGTGCGGGGAGGGAGGGGGGAGTGTATATTTTTGTTAATATTTCAATACGGGGTGCGGGGAGGGGCTTGTATAATTTTGTTAATATTTTAATACGGTGTGCGGGGAGGGGGGATGGAGTGTTTATTTTTGTTAATATTTCAATACGGTGTGCGGGGAGGGGGGGGGGAGGAGGGAGTGTATATTTTTGTTAATATTTCAATACGGGGTGCGGGGAGGGGGGAAGGGTATATTTTTGTTAATATTTTAATACGGGGTGCGGGGAGGGAGGGGGGAGTGTATATTTTTGTTAATATTTCAATACGGGGTGCGGGGAGGGGGTTGTATAATTTTGTTAATATTTTAATACGGTGTGCGGGGAGGGGGTGTGTGTGTATATTTTTGTTAATATTTTAATACGGGGTGCGGGGAGGGGGGGGGGGGGGGAGGTTTTTTTGTTGTTAATATTTTAATGCGGGGAGGGGGGGGGAGTGTATATTTTTGTTAATATTACAATACGGTGTGCGGGGAGGGGGATATATTTTTGTTAATATTTCAATACGGGGTGCGGGGAGGGGTGTGGGGAGTGTATATTTTTGTTAATAGTTTAATACGGGGTGCGGGGAGGGGGGTATATTTTTGTTAATATTTCAATACGGGGTGCGGGGAGGGGTGTGGGGAGTGTATATTTTTGTTAATAGTTTAATACGGGGTGCGGGGAGGGGGGTATATTTTTGTTAATAATTTCAATACGGGGTGCTGGGAAGGGGGTGGGGAGTGTATATTTTTGTTAATATTTTAATACGGGGTGCGGGGGGGGGGGGGGGATATTTTTGTTAATATTTCAATACGGGGTGAGGGGAGGGGGGCGGTATATTTTTGTTAATATTTCAATACGGGGTGCTGGGAAGGGGGTGGGGAGTGTATATTTTTGTTAATAATTTCAATACGGGTTGCAGGGAGGGGTTGGGGAGTGTATTTTGTTGTTAATATTTTAATACGGGTGTGCGGGGGGGGGGGGGGGGGAGTGTATATTTTTGCTAATATTTCAATACGGGGTGCGGGGAGGGGTGGGGGAGTTTATATTTTTGTTTGATATTTTAATACGGGTGTGCGGTGGGGAGGTGGGTGTGTATATTTTTGTTAATATTTCAATACGTTGTGCGGGGAGGGGGGGGGAGGGAGTGTATATTTTTGTTAATATTTCAATACGGTGTGCGGGGAGGGGGGGGGAGTGTATATTTTTGTTAAAATTTTAACACGGGGTGCGGGGGGGGGGGGGGGGGGGATATTTTTGTTAATATTTCAATACGGGGTGAGGGGAGGGGGGCGGTATATTTTTGTTAATATTTCAAAACGGGGTGCTGGGAAGGGGGTGGGGAGTGTATATTTTTGTTAATAATTTCAAAACGGGGTGCGGGGAGGGGTGTGGGGAGTGTATATTTTTGTTAATATTTTAATACAGTGTGCAGGGAGGGGGGGGGGGGAGTGTATATTTTTGTAAATATTTCAATACGGTGTGCGGGGAGGGGGGAGGGAGTGTATATTTTTGTTAATATTTTAATACGGGTGTGCGGGGAGGGGGGAGTGTATATTTTTGTTAATATTTCAATACGGGGTGCGGGGAGGGGGTTGAATAATTTTGTTAATATTTTAATACGGGTGTTAATAATTTCAATACGGGGTGCAGGGAGGGGTTGGGGAGTGTATTTTTTTGTTTAATATTTTAATACGGGTGTGCGGGGGGGGGGGGGGCGGGAGGGGGTGTATATTTTTGTTAATATTTCAATACGGGGTGCGGGGAGGGGTGGGGGAGTGTATATTTTTGTTTAATATTTTAATACGGGTGTGCGGGGAGGGGAGGGGGGTGTATTTTTTTGTTAATATTTCAATACGGGGTGCGGGGAGGGGTTGGGGAGTATATGTTTTTGTTTAATATTTTAATACGACTGTGCAGGGGGGGGGGAGTGTATATTTTTGTTAATATTTCAATACGGGGTGCGGGGAGGGGGGTGTATAATTTTGTTAATATTTTAATACGTTGTGTGGGGAGGGGGGGAGGGAGTGTATATTTTTGTTTATATTTCAATACGGGGTGCGGGGCGGGGTGTGTATACTTTTGTAAATATTTTAATACGAGGTGCGGGGAGGGGGGGGGGGAGGGAGTGTATATTTTTGTTAATATTTCAATACGGGGTGTGGGGAGGAGGGGTGTATAATTTTGTTAATATTTTAATACGGTGTGCGGGGAGGGGGGGGGGGAGGGAGTGTATATTTTTGTTAATATTTCAATACGGGGTGCAGGGAGGGGTGGGGGAGGGAGTGTATATTTTTGTTAATATTTCAATACGGGGTGCGGGGAGGGGTGGGGGAGTGTATATTTTTGTTTAATATTTTAATACGGGTGTGCGGGCGGGGGGGAGTGTATATTTTTGTTAATATTTCAATACGGGGTGCGGGGAGTGAGGTGTATAATTGTGTTAATATTTTAATACGTTGTGCGGGGAGGGAGGGAGGGAGTGTATATTTTTGTTAATATTTCAATACGGGGTGCGGGGAGGGGGTGTATAATTTTGTAAAAATTTTCATACGAGGTGCGGGGAGGGGGGGGGATGGAGTGTATATTTTTGTTAATATTTCAATACGGTGTGCGGGGAGGGGGAGTGTATATTTTTGTTAACATTTCAATACGGGTGTGCGGGGGGGGGGGGGGTGTATATTTTTGTTAATATTTCAATACGGTGTGCGGGGAGGGGGGGGGGAGGGAGTGTATATTTTTGTTAATATTTTAATACGGGTGTGCGGGCGGGGGGGAGTGTATATTTTTGTTAATATTTCAATACGGGGTGCGGGGAGTGAGGTGTATAATTGTGTTAATATTTTAATACGTTGTGCGGGGAGGGAGGGAGGGAGTGTATATTTTTGTTAATATTTCAATACGGGGTGCGGGGAGGGGGTGTATAATTTTGTAAAAATTTTCATACGAGGTGCGGGGAGGGGGGGGGATGGAGTGTATATTTTTGTTAATATTTCAATACGGTGTGCGGGGAGGGGGAGTGTATATTTTTGTTAACATTTCAATACGGGTGTGCGGGGGGGGGGGGGTGTATATTTTTGTTAATATTTCAATACGGTGTGCGGGGAGGGGGGGGGGAGGGAGTGTATATTTTTGTTAATATTTTAATACGGGTGTGCGGGGGGGGGGGGGAGTGTATATTTTTGTTAATATTTCAACACGAGGTGCGGGGAGTGGGGTGTATAATTTTTTTAATATTTTAATACGGTATGCGGGGAGGGGGTGGAGGGAGTGTATATTTTTGTTAATATGTCAATACGGGGTGCGGGGAGGGAGGGGGGGTGTATAATTTTGTTAACATTTTAATACTGGGTGCGGGGAGGAGGGAGGGAGTGTATATATTTGTTAAAATTTCAATACGGGGTGCGGGGAGGGGGGTTGTATAATTTTGTTAATATTTTAATACGGTGTGCGGGGAGGGGGGATGGAGTGTTTATTTTTGTTAATATTTCAATACGGTGTGCGGGGAGGGGGTAGGGAGTGGAAATTTTTGTTAATATTTCAATACGGTGTGCGGGGAGGGTGTGTGTGTGTGTGTGTGTGTGTGTGTGTGTGTGTGTGTGTGTGTGTGTGTGTGTGTGTTTTAATTTTTTTAATATTTTAATACGGTATGCGGGGAGGGGGGGGAGGAAGTGTATACTTTTGTTAATATGTCAATACGGGGTGCGGGGAGGGAGGGGGGGTGTATAATTTTGTTAACATTTTAATACGGGGTGCGGGGAGGAGAGTGGGGAGTGTATATTTTTGTTAATATTTTAATACGTGTGTGCGGGGAGGGGTGTGGGAGTGTATATTGTTGCTATCAGTTCAATACGGAGTTTGTGGTGAGGGGTATAATCTCGCCGATAATTCAATACGAGATGTGGAGATATGTTTAGGGAGAGACGACGTTATTTCCCACATATGTTAGCGCAACGTTGCACTTTGTCATTTTGTGTCAAACAGAGTAGTTGGACGTCGAATTTGAGATTAAAAGAAAAAAATGAATATATACGCGTTCGTTGCACTTTAACATAGATCTAGTTTAATATTTTATTGACTAAATTTATCGTCTTTACAACAGTCGTTTAAAGGACAAGTTCATAGTTTGCTCTTCTCCACATACACTGTCCACAATGAACTGGTGCGATAAAATTGATTAAGCTCCGTCAATAAAGTTACAACATTTATGTTACTTTGATACGCCGACGTTATGCGATGACTGATTAGAAAGCCGTTTGTTATTGTTTCTTATATAGTCTACTGCTTCTACTACTACTAGAACTATAACAACAGCAGCAACAACAACAACAGCTGCTACTGAAACTGTTACTGCTGATTCTGCTGCTGCTACTACTACTTATGCTGCTGTTACTTCTACTTCTGCTGCTGCTGCTACTTCGTATACTGCTGCTGTTACTTCTACTTCGGTTGCTGCTAAATCGACTTCTGCTGCCGTTACAACTACTACTTCTTCTTCTTCTGCTACTACTACATTTGCTGTTGTCACTACTACTTTTTCTGCTGTTACTACTACTACTACTATTGTTGCTGGTACTTTTACTACTTTTGTTTCTGCTACTACTTTTGCTGCTACTAGTAATACTACTACATTTGATGGTGATACAACTACTACCATTGTTGATGCTGCTACTAATACTATTGTTTTTGCTGCTGCTTCTACTATTGTTCTGCTGCTACTACTACTACTTCTTTTGCTGCTTCTAGTACTATTACTTTTGCTGCTGTACTACTACAACTTCTTCTACTACTACTACAACTTCATCTGCTGCTTCTACTACTACTACTACTACTACTACTACTACTACTACTACTACTACTACTACTACTACTACTACTACAACTACTTCTACTACTACTACTACTACTACTACTACTACTACTACTACTACTACTACTACTATTACTACTACAACAATTTCATCTGCTGCTTCTTCTACTACTACTACTACTGCTGTTGCTTATACTACTTTTTAAATTACTGCTACTACTACTACTTTTTCTGCTGCTATTTCTACTTTTTCTGCTGCTGCTACCGCTACTTTAACTGCTACTACTACTATTCCTTCTCCTACTACAACTTGAACTACTTCTACTGTTGCTACAATTACTTCTGTTGTTATAACTACTACTACTACTACTACAACTTCATCTGCTGCTACTACTACTACTACTATTTCTACTACTACTACTACTACTACTACTACTACTACTACTACTACTACTACTACTACTACTACTACTACTACTACTACTACTACTTCTACTACTACTACTACTACTACTACTACTACTATTACTACTAGAACAACTTCATCTGCTGCTACTACTACTAGTACTACTACTACTACTACTTCTGCTGTTGCTTATACTATTTTTTAAACAACTGGTACTACTACTACTTTTTCTGCTGCTGCTACCGCTACTTTAACTGCTACTACTTCTATTTCTGCTGCTGCTACTACTTTTGCTGCGGCTACTACTACTACTTCTACTGCTACGTCTTCTACTGCTGCTGTTACTTCTACTTCTGTTGCTGCTAAATCGAATTTTGCTGCCGTTACAACTACTACTTCTTCTTCTGTTGCTACTACTGCATTTGCTGTTGTCACTACTACTACTTTTTCTTCTGTTACTACTACTACTATTGTTGCTTGTATTTTTACTACTTTTGTTTCTGCTACTACTTTTGCTGCTACTAGTAATACAACTACATTTGATGCTGATACAACTACTACCTTTGTTGATGCTACTTCTACTACTATTTTTGCTGCTGCTACTACTATTGTTTTGCTGCTGCTGCTACCACTACTTCTTTTGCTGCTGTTCTACTACTATTTCTTCTCCTACTATAACTTGAACTATTTCTACTGTTGCTACAGTTACTTCTGTTGTTATTAATATTACTACTACAACTTCATCTGCTGCTAGTACTACGACTACTACTTCTGCTGTTGCTAATACTACTTTTTAAACTGCTGCTACTACTACTTTTTCTGTTGTTATAACTACTTTTTCTGCTGCTGCTGCTACTGCTACTTTAACTACTACTAGTACTTAGATTTCTGCTGCTGCTACTACTTTTGCTGCCGCTTCTACTACTACTTCTACTGCTACTTCTACTACTACTACTGCTGCTGCTACTACTATTAATGCTTACTTCTATTACTATTATTGATACTGCTGCTGTTACTTCTGCTACTTCCAACAAGGCACGCACAAATACATATTCGAATGCTTCTGTCGTTTTTATTTCTATCACTACTGCTTCTAGCATTAGTACACACGTATGCATTGACATGCATGCACGTGCACGCTGCATATACAAACACAAGCACCTACGCTGCACTCACATACATAAGCATGAACATGCTCATAATATCATACTATTTACTTGCTTGTGACAATTCCAGAAAATTTGATCAACAGATAGAATTTTCCAGTTGGCCCCTTTATATTCCAATTGAGTTTCCAATTGGAATTGACCACTTGGATATTGTAATTTCCCATTGGAAACTAATGCCAACTGGAATATAAGAAACTCTGTCTGGATAGGGTGTTTTTTAATACTTTTATTCCATTTTTCTCAGTATTTTACGAACATGTCAACTATATAATGGATATACTTATAAAAAAAACTAAGTTTTTAACATTTAAGTTCATAGTGAAAAAAAAAGTTGTTTTTTCTCAGAAATTCACTGTGCTGTGTTTAAAGTTATTTCTGAAATTTACATATCGTATGCTAAAGAACGTGGATATGATGTTAAATAAACTGATTTGATTTATTGGTGTTTAATACAACACTATTCTTATATTTACCTTTTTTGCACAAGTTAACCCAAGTGAGACTCCGGTCACTTTTCAATGTGATTCTAGCATGTTGGTAAACAAATGGACTGGCCCCAGTTTCACTAAACATCTGAACTTGAGGTTTTCCTGAACTAAATTTTTAAAATGTTATAATTTTACACTGATGATTTTGCATCGTGTCCATTACGAACGAGTAAATATGTGTCATGACTTCAATAATGACGATGTGTAGTCATTTAATTTGTAATGTTTTCAACATTACATTACGAAAAATTGAGATTTTTTAGTTTAGGAAAATCACAGCTTGAGATATTTAGTAAAACCGATCATGCAAGAAGGGAGTTTTTTTCATTTGTGTGTGTTTTAAATAGTAGAATTCGATAGTTTCTTGGGTAAAGGAGTAAGCACACCATTGATTTTTGTTCTTTATTGTATAGTAAATAAAAAAAAGTTAGCATGCTAATCATTTATAGAGAGACACAAATGAAAGAAGTGAAACTTACATTTTATTGTATGTCAACCTCTGCACTACCAAATTGTGATGATAAAAGTAGAGGTCTTGTGTCATCTAAGATATTTTTTCTGTCCGAAATCATGTATAAATACCCCAAATTTCCAAGCAACATTTTTTTCTGTATTCACAATTCAAACATAACAATGCTTTCAAAATGTTTAAAATACATCAATAAAGCCATTCAAATAAAATAAATAGCATTGACATAAGGAAAATGCATTTTTTTAAGAAGAAGAAACATGGATTTTTTTTATATAACTGCCATTATGCGACTACCCTACGAACGCATTTTCTGTTTACGTGTAGTTGTGGTTTTGTGGCAAGTGTCGGTCTGCAATGTTGTGAAGAGACTGCCACGTTTGTAAGTGAGTGAAACCTCTGCCAACCTAAACACAACTCAGTAAAGCTAAATGTACTTTAAAGGGAGTATATCAGGGAAAAAATGCTATAAATGTCTGAAAAAATAAAATTATTTTTAAAATAAATAAAGAGCATCTAATTATCATTAGGACATACAATCCAAATGGTTTGGTATGTCAAATCAAACAAAACATGACATAAGTCATATTCAAACTGGAGTACAAAACTTGCAATGAAATCCCCATTCTAAAAATAGGCAGTACTTAAATACCTTCACATCGACATTCGGTGTCTTCCTAAGATGAAACCAGTTTTACTACGTGTAAACCTGTATAACGGATCCTACTGAAATCAAAATGTAACCATGTGACTCAGTTATAACGTCACGAACTATGCTGCGATTTTAAGCGGAAAATCCGTTTTAATCTAACCTAGGCACGTAGCCCAAATTAGAAAATCCCTTTTCAAGACAATATTTTTGCATATTTAAATAGATATCCTTTTGGCAATATGGGGTCAGTGAGTATATACAGGCATGATATATTAGCAAAGTTTAGCCAATTTTAAAAGTTTAAAATCCTGATAAATTCCCTTTAAGGTAAATGACCGAACAACGTACACGTTGCAAGTTTTCATAAATAGTTTAGTGTACTACGTTAAAGGCCTGGCAAATTCAAATGCGCCAATTTGATTAAAGCACATATTTCTTTACAAAGAAATGAAGACAATATGTAGACGAATACGCCATACTTCAATTTAGAGCAACATCGTCTACCATCCGATGATTACTCACACGTGAAAACTGTCAAATGTCCCTGGTGCATTGTAGTGAATCCGTATACACTAGTTTCATTTCATTTCATTGATATAACACGGTTTTTATGATCTAGATAAACTGAAAAGACTACGAAAACACAGCCAAATTTAAATTAAACATCGACTAAGTCTACCTTTTTTCTGCTGCATTAAGCAATAAATGTTTAAAGTTTGTTAACAAATAGCCATCTTAACTAAATGGATGACTCCTGTCGAAACACAAAGTCAAACTTCATCATCGACTAAGTCTACCTTTTTCTGCTTCAATATGAAGAAGCTGTTTAAAAGTTTGTTTTGAGACAGCTACTTCACTCGTGTACTTAAACTAAATTGCTGAACTCCTTGTCGAATCTACCGGAGGGCGTCATTGAGCATCTATCGCACGAATTGTGCTTGCTGCATGCTTGGTGGATATCTGCGATGCTCATTTCACGGAGACACCTCATGCTGTTTCGAACATTTGACGTCACCGTTGGCAAAAGCAGACGGTTCGTTATTTCATCAAGTCTTTTACTTCCAACATCCTGCCGCGCAGTCGCAGAACGACATTTGTGGCACGTCTCGCTCATCGAACGCTTTAATTCCCTATGACAAATATCCGAGGCACGCCGGCGCTTGCTGACTGTCGGCTGAGACAACCTATTCACTATGTCGTCGACTTTCGATCGGGACAGAAGTCGAAATGCCGGCGCTCTGGGTACCCGGATGTCGTTTTCGTAGTCAAATTCATAGTATCGACTATCTAGAAATTGTTCAACTGGTGTTGGTCGCCGTTGTCTCTCGTGGTTGCGCTGTGCCGAGTTCAGCGCCTTCGCGTCTCCAAACTGTCTCCATCTTATTTCTGCAGGTAGTCCGCCATATATGTTTCTGATATTATTTTCCGCTAGGCGGTGATAAGTGACGTTAAATGCCATTTTTATATTGGTTGTTTGTTTATTTTATAAATAGTTCATTCCATAAAAAACCACATCCTGGTTTTTAAATCTAACGAAAGTTTTAAAGTGAGAAAGTACGTTTAGCCTTACACGAATAATACGTGTACATTAAATTCCTTTCAAAACGAGTAAGTTTCGCCTTGTTTAACCGAAAGAACCACGTTGACACGGAGAGTGTCAATTTTAAACGAATGTACCATTCAACAAAAAGTTAAACTTTTAATTCTTCGTTTTTACACGTTTAAATATAAAAAACACCACTCCTTCTTCCATAGTACAGTTATATCGTGTGTTTTAGACAGACGACAGAAGTATGCATAAAGATTTTCCCATAGTTCTTTTTTATTTGCAACAGGAAGAATTCACAATATCCATACGTTCAACTTCTACAATATCAAATAATAATCAGGAAATAAATATCAGTTCATAAAAACTGTTTTTTAACTTAAATAAAGACACTACCTGTGACAGTAATATGTTCCCGTATATATCACATAGCAGTTATATAATAGCTGTTTATACGAGCCATGTCGTTAAGCCGGAAGACAATGCCGTGTGTATCGTCAAATGTAATGATAGTTGTTAAATACGTTGAACAATCCAGATTGGTGTCATCACGCGATCACATACCTCGGAGCACGAGGTCGTCTATCAAGCTATTGTACTTTTCAATTTACCACCTTATTGTGTATTCAATGATTATTTTGAATGTGTCAATTTACAGTATAACGGAAAATTTAAAACGTTATAGATGAATGAGTCAAAATTTAATATCCCATTTGCATATTATAAAGAAGATTATTTTTTAACTTCCTACTCTTGTGTTTATATAAATCCAATATATTTAAGGTTGTCTTCAATATCAAGTGTTAGTTCGTTGTAAAATATTATATATAAAAATTGATAAAACAGACACATCTGTTTTACGTCAACACAACTATCCGAGCTACGTCCATTACCCTTTAATCGCATTAACAATATACGCAGTTGTTTTATAATATTAAGAATGATTCATTCACGCCTAGGTAATTCCTACTACATATAGCGTCACCGTCAGCTTGATAAAAATCAAATACAACTATTTTATTTATCTATGCCAATCGAAACTTTGTCCAAAACTCTAATCCTATCCCTGTCCAATCAAAATTTTCACTGCAGGTAAGGGGTTGAAGAAATAAAACAAATTACGAAACAAAATGAAGATCAAATACAGCAAAGTAAACACAGATCGGACGAGTTTGGATAAGAAAATAAACTGAAACGGTGATTGTGGGGTGGGGGGTCTTCCTGATTGGGGGTCGTTATATATAAATTGGTTGAGGACACGGAGGGGGATAGGGTAGTCGAGGAACCGAAGTGGGGGGTTACATAGTCAAATTTTACTGCTTAAGTTTTGCTCGTATAAATCAATCATTTTGTACTATGTCTATTATTAAAACCCTATCCCTGACAACTTGAGTTTTTAAACACTGTTCAGCGTGACGACTCTTCAAATTTGCAGCCTTAAAACACCAACAACCTGCGCGACCGAGCGTATTAGGACACAGTCTCAACACCGGGTACCGCCGAGTACCGCCGAGTGAGGTCGTGTGTTGAACCCTGCTCGATCCAAACAATTTATAAGTTTCTATAGAGATGCATGCCTTCCTCCACAGTCTGGATACCGCATAAAAGCATATAATGTGTTGAAAGCGTTTAAACCAAATAGCTCTGCAAAACACTGCAGTAAAACATTCGATCTCATCTTTAATTTGAGGTTAAACGCACTTTTTATCACATTACAAATGTTATGTGTCATACAATGATGAATGTGGAAGAAAACTAAGATATATATATATACTTGAATGTAAGCAGAATCCCCTTCCTTCCAATTGGCCTTATCTGAACTCGAACCTACGACCTCGGCGGTGGGAGGCAAATGATCTTAAACCACACGAGGAATCCCCGCCTGTATGTGTGTACCACAGTTACACAATTCATTATACACAATTACATCTACATGCAGTTATAAAAATACTCTGCTTTTCACCGAGATCTGTTTTAAACAGACGAAATACATGTAAGAAACATCATTTTGAAGTAAAACTATTATTTTTGATTTTAGCATGTGAAGTGTTAAAAGATAATACTTAATAATCTTTGTTATAAGCATAGACCTTTAACAAAACTCTACTTAAAAATAATTTAAGGAGGGACGTCTACAATTAGCAACGACGTCGCAGTTAGTGCAAACAGCTCCCGAAACATGACGACTTTCGACACGATAACACGATTTACGTCAAATCTGATTATAATTCACATTTCGATATTTCGATAATCGAAATAATTGTATGTATACGTTACATTTCTACATAATAAAGTATTGGGAATATATACTATGTATCATTATTGTAGGTAGTGTGACTTTAAAACGAAACTCATACGCATTTAATACTTATCAAAGGCCCTCGCTATACCTGTAGACATACACTGAAAAAAAAATGGAAAAAAATAATGCAGTTGGCATGCCGTATTTGTATAGGTCTACCCCCTGTTTGGAAACTTTGCACTCGTTTCATCAAAGTGACGGGGACCGATTTTGACAGCTTCGAGTGTAATACCACTCGAAATCAGTTGATAAATAAATCCATCATTGTTCTTAAGTAAATATTTAAGTTTGTTAAGGGGTTTTCTTATCGGCTGGGTATGACCGCTTGAAAAAGTTCGGCAACAGTAATCAATGTCGATACGGTGCGGTGTCGATTGTCAATCAACATTTTTAAAGGAAGTGTGTCAGGGAAAATCGTTATAAAATTTTAATGCATATAAAGCATGTACTTATCATAATAGCTAACATGCGAATATTTTGGAATAAAAATCTGTGAAAACGTGACAAAATCACATAATATTTTAATCAAAAAGGTAAAATCGGAATGGAATCCCATTTCTACAAATAAAACTAGTCTATACATATTCTGCCTGGGAACCTTTAATCTCATTCGAACTCTAAGTTGTATCAAATTCAAAAAGATGGCCATTCTGTCAGTCTGTCAACATAATGAAATTTGTTAAACGTGCTCAAAGACTGACAGAATACATTTGTTAAATGTGCTGACAGACTGGCAGGATGAATTTGTTAAACGTGCTGATAGACTGGCAGAATGAATTTGTTCATTATGCTGACAAACTGGCAGAATGCATTTGTTAAACGTTCTGACAGACTGGCAGAATGAATTTGTTAAATGTGCTGACAGACTGGCAGAATGAATTTGTTAAATGTGCGGCAGAATGAATTTAGTAAATGTGCTAACAGACTGGCAAAATGAATTTGTTAAACGTTCTGACATACTGGCAGAATGAATTTTTTAAATGTGCGGCAGAATGAATTTGGTAAACGTTCTGACAGACTGGCAGAATGAATTTGGTAAATGTGCTGACAGACTGGCAGAATTAATTTTTTAAATGTGCGGCAGAATGAATTTGTTAAATGTGCTGACAGACTGGCTGAATGAAATTGTTAAATATGCTAACATACTGGCAGAATAAATGGGTTCAATATGCTGACGGGCTGACAGTATGAATGTGTTCAATATGCTGATAGACTGGCAGAATGAATGTGTTGAAACATATTGATGGGTTGAAAGAATGAATGTAATTGTTCAATTGTTGAAAATCTGGTGAATAAATTTGTTCAACCTGCTGACGGAATGGCAGAATGTGATTTTTAACTTGCTGCTAGTCTGCCAGAATTAATGTGTCAAACCTGCCGATAGACTGGCGGAATACGATTGCTTAACTTGTTGGTGGACTGGCAGAATGCGATTGCTTAACTTGTTGGTGGACTGGCGGAATGCGATTGCTTAACTTGTTGGTGGACTGGCGGAATACGATTGCTTAACTTGTTGGTGGACTGGCGGAATGCGATTGCTTAACTTGTTGGTGGACTGGCGGAATGCGATTGCTTAACTTGTTGGTGGACTGGCGGAATGCGATTGCTTAACTTGTTGGTGGACTGGCGGACTGCGATTGCTTAACTTGTTGGTGGACTGGCAGAATGCGATTGCTTAACTTGTTGGTGGACTGGCGGACTGCGATTGCTTAACTTGTTGGTGGACTGGCGGAATGCGATTGCTTAACTTGTTGGTGGACTGGCGGACTGCGATTGCTTAACTTGTTGGTGGACTGGCGGAATGCGATTGCTTAACTTGTTGGTGGACTGGCGGAATGCGATTGCTTAACTTGTTGGTGGACTGGCGGACTGCGATTGCTTAACTTGTTGGTGGACTGGCGGACTGCGATTGCTTAACTTGTTGGTGGACTGGCGGAATGCGATTGCTTAACTTGTTGGTGGACTGGCGGACTGCGATTGCTTAACTTGTTGGTGGACTGGCGGAATGCGATTGCTTAACTTGTTGGTGGACTGGCGGAATGCGATTGCTTAACTTGCTGGTGGACTGGCGGAATGCGATTGCTTAACTTGTTGGTGGACTGGCGGACTGCGATTGCTTAACTTGTTGGTGGACTGGCGGAATGCGATTGCTTAACTTGTTGGTGGACTGGCGGAATGCGATTGCTTAACTTGCTGGTGGACTGGCGGAATGCGATTGCTTAACTTGTTGGTGGACTGGCGGACTGCGATTGCTTAACTTGTTGGTGGACTGGCGGAATGCGATTGCTTAACTTGTTGGTGGACTGACAGAATGCGATTGCTTAACTTGTTGATGGACTGGCGGACTGCGATTGCTTAACTTGTTGGTGGACTGGCAGAATGCGATTGCTTAACTTGTTGGTGAACTGACGGAATGCGATTGCTTAACTTGTTGGTGGACTGGCGGAATGCGATTGCTTAACTTGTTGGTGGACTGGCGGAATACGATTGCTTAACTTATTGGTGGACTGGCAGAATACGATTGCTTAACTTGTTGGTGGACTGGCGGAATGCGATTGCTTAACTTGTTGGTGGACTGGCGGAATGCGATTGCTTAACTTGTTGGTGGACTGGCGGACTGCGATTGCTTAACTTGTTGGTGGACTGGCGGACTGCGATTGCTTAACTTGTTGGTGGACTGGCGGAATGCGATTGCTTAACTTGTTGGTGGACTGGCGGACTGCGATTGCTTAACTTGTTGGTGGACTGGCGGAATGCGATTGCTTAACTTGTTGGTGGACTGGCGGAATGCGATTGCTTAACTTGCTGGTGGACTGGCGGAATGCGATTGCTTAACTTGTTGGTGGACTGGCGGAATGCGATTGCTTAACTTGTTGGTGGACTGGCGGACTGCGATTGCTTAACTTGTTGGTGGACTGGCGGAATGCGATTGCTTAACTTGTTGGTGGACTGGCGGACTGCGATTGCTTAACTTGTTGGTGGACTGGCGGAATGCGATTGCTTAACTTGTTGGTGGACTGGCGGAATGCGATTGCTTAACTTGTTGGTGGACTGGCGGAATGCGATTGCTTAACTTGTTGGTGGACTGGCGGACTGCGATTGCTTAACTTGTTGGTGGACTGGCGGAATGCGATTGCTTAACTTGTTGGTGGACTGGCGGAATGCGATTGCTTAACTTGTTGGTGGACTGGCGGAATGCGATTGCTTAACTTGTTGGTGGACTGGCGGACTGCGATTGCTTAACTTGTTGGTGGACTGGCGGAATGCGATTGCTTAACTTGTTGGTGGACTGACAGAATGCGATTGCTTAACTTGTTGATGGACTGGCGGACTGCGATTGCTTAACTTGTTGGTGGACTGGCAGAATGCGATTGCTTAACTTGTTGGTGGACTGACGGAATGCGATTGCTTAACTTGTTTGAGGAATGGCGGAATGCGATTGCTTTACTTGTTGGTGGACTGGCGGAATGCGATTGCTTAACTTGTTGGTGGACTGGTGGAATTGTTATTATTATTGTTTTCTTTTGTTTTCTTTTGTTTTCTTTTTTCTTTTTATTTCTTTTTTTTATTTTTTTATTTTTTTATTTTTTTATTTTGTTTTGCTTGTTTGCTAGTTTAGTTGGCAGGTTGAGTTGACGAATCGTTCCTCCTGAATGCGGAAAATGGGAATGATTTGTTTGAATTGTTTTGAAGGGCTGCCTAATTACGCACACTGGCATTCAGGTATATCGTCATACAAGACAACTGGTGATATGCAGGTGAGCGTTTAGCTGGGGGACTCTGTTACGGAACTTCACATGATCTGCAATTATATCAGATAAGTAATGAAGGATCTTTATTATGGATGCTTGTAACAAATGGTTTACATCGTCAATGTTGTAGGTTCGAGTCCCGCTCACTCCAAAATCTTATGTGAGAAACTATGGCAGGTACTTGCTGAAAGACAGCGGTTCTACTCAAATTCATTCTTAGGTTTTCCTCCGCCACTAAAACTAGATATGCCATATATAACCTGAAATGTGTTGAAAATCTCCATTAAAAAACGATTAAAATAAGGTTTAAATCTTACGATTCTCCCTTGAGCCACATATTACTGTCCAATTATTTTAATAAAAAATATTCTGAGTACTACACAGTCTGCATTTCAATGTCCCCTGTTCCGTTGTACAAAACACACAGTTCCCAGTCAGCAATTAAAAGCCGCCTCTTCCGCAGTACACACTACATAGACCCAAAGAAGTCCCCAGTCAGCAATTAAACGCCCCCTCTTCCGCAGTGAACACTACATAGACCCAAAGAAGTCCCCAGTCAGCAATTAAACGCCCCCTCTTCCGCAGTACACACTACATAGACCCAAAGAAGTCCCCAGTCAGCAATTAAACGTCACCTCTTCCGCAGTACACACTACATAGACCCAAAGAAGTCCCCAGTCAGCAATTAAACGCCCCCTCTTCCGCAGTACACACTACATAGACCCAAAGAAGTCCCCAGTCAGCAATTAAACGCCCTCTCTTCCGCAGTACACACTACATAGACCCAAAGAAGTCCCCAGTCAGCAATTAAACGCCCCCGCTTCCGCAGTACACACTACATAGACCCAAAGAAGTCCCCAGTCCTCAACTAAAAGCCCCCTCTTCCGCAGTACACACTACATAGACCCAAAGAAGTCCCCAGTCCGCAATTAAACGCCCCCTCTTCCGCAGTACACAATACATAGACCCAAAGAAGTCCCCAGTCCGCAATTAAACGCCCCCTCTTCCGCAGTACACACTACATAGACCCAAAGAAGTTCCCAGTCTGCAGTTCCACGTCATCTGCTTTGCAGTACACAGTCCGCAATTACATGCTCTTATTCAGCAGTATACAATGCACACACCCAAGTTTACACGTCCCCCACCCCGTCCACAGTATACCATGCACAGTCTCCAATCTGCAATTCCACCAGCATTAGTCCCCAATATACAATACACAGACCCGAGTATGCCATTATCTTCCTTCCTTAGTCTGCAGTACACGATATACAGTCCCAGTCTGTGATTTCAGACCCTTGTTCGCAGTACAGAATACACAGTCCCCAGTCTGCAATTCCACCTGCCGTAGTCCCAAATATACAATACACTGTCCCCAGTATGCCATTATCTTCCTTCCTTAGTCTGTGGTACACGATACATAGTCCCAGTCTGTGATTACAGACTCTTGCTCATAGTACAGAATACACAGTCCCAGTCTGTGATTGCAGACCCTTGTTCACAGTACAGAATACACAGTTCCAAGTCTGTGATTACAGACCCCCATGTTCGCAATACAGAATACACAGTCCCAGTCTGCAATTCCACCTGCCTTAGTCCCCAATATACAATACACAGTCCCCAGTCTGCAATTACGCGCTAATAAGGGGACTGTATATTCTGTACTGCGAACAAGGGTATGTCAGTATATAATCACCAGTCTGCAATTCCACGTTCCTAGTCCGAAGCATACACTTACAATACACAGTGTACAATTACGCCTCCACAGTATAATAGTCAGTAGAAATTCCATGTTCCTAGTCCGCAGTACACAATACACTGTCCCCAGTCTGCAATAACGCGTCCTCAGTTCACAGTATGGAGTCCCCAGTTTCGGATTCCATGATTCTAGTCCGCATTATACTGTACGCAGTCCCTTGTCTGTAATTACGCGTACTCAGTTCACAGTATGGAGTCCCCAGTTTCGGATTCCATGATTCTAGTCCGCATTATACTATATGCAGTCCCTTGTCTGTAATTACGCGTACTCAGTTCACAGTATGGAGCCCCCAGTTTCGGATTCCATGATTCTAGTCCGCATTATACTATACGCAGTCCCTTGTCTGTAATTACGCGTACTCAGTTCACAGTATGGAGCCCCCAGTTTCGGATTCCATGATTCTAGTCCGCATTATACTATACGTAGTCCCTTGTCTGTAATGACGCGTTCTTAGTTCACAGTACATATTCTCCGGTCTGGAATGACCGTGTTCCTAGTCTGCGGTATGCAATAGACAGGACAAATTCCATGTCCCTACTTTGTAGTACACAATACAAAAAGTACCAATGTTGCAATTCCATGTCCGCAGCACACACTACACAATCCCCGGTATACACTTACATGTCCCCATGTCTGTATAATTCGCAGCCCATATTTCACGCAAACAGCTGGCAGTCATCATTCCATATGTCATTATTATAAGTACTCGTATGACACATATAATGTAAGAACGAATCTTGAATTACAAACAAACATTTTATTATTAAACAAATACACAAATTAATCTTTCATAACAAAGAAAACAATATTAAAAGTAACATTTATAAGATACAGGAGTAAGACTCTTAGAACAACAAATAATAAAAAAAAAACGAAACAACAAAAAAAAAAAAACAACACGAAACAACAACAAAACAACCAACATAAATATGAGTAACTTGTGCAACTTTAAAAAAGTAAATATTTGATTTTTGATTTTCAGTTTCAGAGTTATGTCCCCTTATGGAATCTACAGATTGTTTTATTTTGTTATACTTTCTTACTATGTCGAATATTGTACTAGGCGTGAAACAAGTACAAGTGAAAATAATAAACGTAATTATATTCCTTGAAATATTCTCTATAATACCAACAAAAATTAAAGCAATTAAGATAAATTTTGAACTGTTTTTTCCCCGGTGACCAGACTGAACGTGCCACATATCGTCTGTAGAACGAACCCAGCTCTCCAGACTGGGTAAAGTACATAGCAGCACAGTTGAGCACGTTAATTGATCAGTTGCTTCAGGGAAAGTTTTGACCTGCTGAAGAGGCACGTCAGAGAGCTGCCACAGCAACTTAATATGGTCGAATTACAGCCTGACGTGATTCGGTGGTGGGCAAATATTCCACATCAGTACCTTCAGAGGTATATTCTTTCAATGAGAGCTAGGTGCTTTGCAGTTATCGCTGCAAACGGTGGCCATACACGGTATTAGAAAATATCGCAACAACGTTAGTACCGACTTTGTGACATTTTGTTATTAGGGTTAGTCTGTTTAATTAACTGTTATGATTTAACAACTCATTCATTTTCAATGATATTTTTTGTGAACATCTGAAATAGAATGTATTAAAAGCAGTATGAATGCTGACAATGGGTGTTCATGTGTTAGCTTTAACTATTATAAAAAACCTAGGTGGCCGGTTAGAAATTTTGTTCAGTGTATATATTGTGCAAGATTGTAACAAATTATAAGAGAAAATTGTTGCGGATATCAACGCACGATTAGTGCAATAAGCCTCCTTTAATTCACCATGACAACAATCATAAAAACAAGACGCTGGTATTCTTTTGTGTAGTTTCTTTTAGTTTTCACGTTTTTGATACACTGCAATGACGTTTTCACAAGTTAAAATAATCAAATTGATCCCCTTTAATTATATGTATTTTTCATATAGCCAACAAACAATCACTTATTTGATTACATGTCACGACTAATTTACGATGGACGGTAACTTTTCTACGTAATCAATTTGGCCAGTTTCTGGCTCTTTTGGCTGTTTATGTTTTTTATTTTTGTGTCCAAATTTATGTAACGTTTCTCTCAGTCTCATTTTCTTTGCCTCTTCTGCAAATCTCCAATCATTATATATGTCATTTACCGGGTATTTAAAGGCGAACCTTTCCTTTGCTGGCATAGTCAGACGATCGACGATACCGGAAACGTAATTGGATTCCATGGACCGGAAGGCAGGAGCACGTGGTAGCTCGATGTCATGACGAGGTGAATACTCCATGAAACGTCTGTTTTTCAGACGTTCTCGCCGCTTTCTGTCAATTTCTTCTAGGAACTCCGGCTGTTTGAAACGAAGTGAAACAAATATATTTTATCATCAATATATAATTGTTGTATAACATTCCTTTCTTTAATGTAAAACGATCAAGTGTGCTGCATATAGTAAATAACAATTTGGCCGTCTATCGAAAGAATGACGGAAGAGAGAGATAGATAGATAGATAGGTAGGTAGGTAGGTAGGCAGGTAGGCAGATAGGTAGGTAGGTAGGTAGGTAGGTAGGTAGGTAGGTAGGTAGGCAAGTAGGCAGGTAGGTAGGTAGGTAGGTAGGTAGGTAGGCAAGTAGGCAAGTAGGCATGTAGGTAGGTAGGTAGGCCAGTAGGTAGGTAGGCAAGTAGGCAGGTAGGTAGGTAGGTAGAGAGAGAGAGAGAGAAAGAGAGAGAGAGAGAGAGAGAGAGAAGGAGAGAAAGAGAAAATAAGAGAGGGATAGAGAGGGGGTGGGGGGGAGGGTATAAATACTGCATAATTATTTAACACAACGATTGTTCAAATATTTTCTCCTAAATATATTTACAATAATAAAATATATTATTATTTGTTTGGAATATTTAGTTTCAAAGAAAACATTTCCCATTTCCCTAACAAGGCGGAATGAGAGAGAGAGAGAGAGAGAGAGAGAGAGAGAGAGAGAGAGAGAGAGAGAGAGAGTATAAACACTGCATACATATTTAACACAACAATTGTCCAAATATTTTCTCCTCAAATTGTTTACAATGAGAAAATGTATTACTGTTTGTTTGGAATATTTAGTTTCAAAGAAAAGATTGTCTCACCAGGTAACACAAAACAAACTTCTATCACTTATATAAGCATGTACCTTATATGGGCGCGGTTTCCGCTTCGCCGGTTGCCGGATGTCAGTGGTCGTATATATATGGCGGATGTTCCGGTCGCACAGACGTACGTAGCCTATGTTAAATGCCATCTTGAAAGATGCCGTGATTTCCCTGAAATTTTGTTTTTGCTCTCTTCACTTTCACAAATTCAACCCCCGAAGTCAGCATTCAACGATTTGATTTCCTAATGATGTAACGAGAATAATGTTAGAGCGTGAAAAAGTCGAGATGATCCCATAACGTAATTATATACTATGCGTCCTTTGATTTAGCTTATATAATTATCTACGTTGTGCATGTTTTATTTTTTCTTTACATTTTTCAAACTAGAAAAAATACACATCAACACATGAAATAGCAGTAGATCCTTTTCATCAAAGTATAATATTTAAATATTCATTATTGAATAACCATATTATTTCAGATAGATGTGTATTTCTATACATGGGCAGCGAGGTATTGTAGCGTATAGCATTGAAGAATAAATATGTGTAAAGCGGAAGATGGGCTGATAAGCTCTATATTATGAGATAGACAGCGATTACATGGTAATTACCTATCTAATTTGGAATCTCCAGCTTTAAGTATATGCATAGCGGGGGTTTAAACTAAGCAGAAATCATCGTCTTTATGCTATAAGCTTTCCAGTCTTTAAAGGGACATACGGCGATGTTAATCATACCCAAGCACACGCATCCCAAGCACACGCATGCAAAGCACACGCATAATAGGCACTAACATCCCAAGCACACCAATCATAGGCACACACATCCCAGGTACACATATCCTAAGCACACGCATCCCAAGCACACGCATCCCAAGCACACGCATCCCTAGCACACGCATCCCAAGCACACACATCATAGGCACCCGCATCCCAAGCACACACATCATAGGCACACGCATCCCAAGCACACGCATAATAGGCACACACATCCCAAGCACACACATCATAGGCATATACATCCCAAGCACACGCATAATAGGCACACGCATCCCAAGCACACGCATAATAGCCACACACATCCCAAGCACACACATCCCAGGCACACGCATTCCAAGCACACGCATCCCAGACACACGCACCTCAAGCATACGCATACCAGATACAAGTTTCCCAAGCACATGCATCATAGGCACACACATCCCAAGCACACACATCATATGCGCACACAACCCAAGGACACACATCCCCACATACATCATAGGCACACAAATCCCAAGTAGACACATCCCCACATACATCATAGGCACACGCATACCAGATCCACGTATCCCAAGCACACGCATCATGGGCACACACATCCCAAACACACGCATCATAGGCATACACATCTGGAGCACACGCATCCCAGGCCCCAAGCACACACAACCCAAGCACACGCATCCCAGTTACACGCATCCTAGGTACACGTATCCCAAGCACACGCATCCCAAGCATACTCATCAAAAGCACACGAATCCCAAGCACACACATGCCAAGCCCCATATCCCAATCACACGCATCCCAGACACACGCATCCAAGGCACACACATCCCAAGCACACGTATCCTTAGGCACACACATCCCCAGCACACGCGTCCCAAACACACGCTTCTTAAACACACACTTCAAAACAATATTTACACCTATGAATGTAAAACAATTGTCTTTCAATATTCGAACATGCACACCAAACACACGCATCCAAGGCACACACATCCCCAGCACACGCATCCCAGGAACACACATCCCCAGCACACGCATTTCAGGCACACGCATCCCCAGCACACGCATCCCAGGCACACACATCCCCAGCACACGCATTTCAGGCACACACATCCCCAGCACAATCATCCCAGACACACACATCCCCAGCACACGCATCTCAGGCACACACATACAAAGCACACGCATCCCAGGCACACACATCCCCAGGCACACACATCCCCAGCACACGCATCCCAGGCACAAACATCCCCAGCACACGCATCCCAGGCACACACATCCCAGACACACACATCCCAAGCACACATATCCCCAGCACACGGATCCCAGATACACACATCCCCAGCACACGCATCCCAGGCACACACATCCCCAGCACACGCATCCCAGGCACACACATCCCCAGCACACGCATCCCAGACACACACATCCAAAGCACACATATCCCCAGCACACGGATCCCAGATACACACATCCCCAGCACACGCATCCCAGGCACACACATCCCCAGCACACGCATCCCAGGCACACACATACAAAGCACACGCATCCCAGGCACACACATCCCCAGCACATGGATACCAGGTACACGCATCCCAGGCACACACATCCCCAGCACACGCATCCCAAGCACACACATCCCCAGCACACAAATCCCCAGCACACACATCCCCAGCACACGGATCCCAGACACACACATCCCCAGCACATGAATACCAGGTACACGCATCCCAGGCACAAACATCCCCAGCACACACATCCCAGGCACACACATCCCAGGCACACACATCCCAGGCACACACATCCCCAGCACACAAATCCCCAGCACACACATCCCAGGCACACACATCCCCAGCACACGCATCCCGAGCACACACATCCCAGGCACACACATCCCCAGCACATGCATACGCCGGTATAAACATAAAACTATTATCACATAATTTACGATGCAGGAGTGTAATAAACCTGTGGCATATTTTCTATATAAACACAGAGTTATATCACTGTATAGAATATATTGCTTTTCAACTATTTGCTAGGGTTATAAATAAAAGCTCCTTTCCCAAATAAAAGAAACACAATTAAGTGTCTGCATTCGTACTGTGGGTATTTTAATTTTCATACCTGCTTCATGTAGGTATGTAATTTTCAGAAAACGAATTAAATTGAGAAAATAAAGAATACTCTGGATTACTGTTGCTACTGGGTCATATTTAAATGGCGTTATAACCTATTTAAAACCAACATGTATGTCTCGCAAAGCCAAAAGTCATACGATGAGACAGACACGGAGCAGACGTTCCAATCAAAGAGCATTCTATCAGTCCATATATTATCTGTCTAAATACTGATTACAAACCACGATAATGAATATGTGAACTAACTTGCAGCGTATACACGTATTTGGTACAGGCTAGGAATAACATTCAATGAACTTTAGGAATGACTGTGAATCGTTATTGTCGATAATTTGCTTATTGAACAATATAAATTACTTAATAATGTGGGAAGAAAGAGAGAGAGGGAGAGAGAGAGAGAGAGAGAGAGAGAGAGAGAGACGGGGGCAGAGAGAGAATTATTATCATGGAGAGAGAGAGAGAGAGAGAGAGAGAGAGAGGGAGAGAGAGAGAGAGAGAGAGAGAGAGAGAGAGAGAGAGAGAGAGAGAGATACGGGGGCAGAGAGAGAATGATTGTTATGGTGGTCGTATGTAATAAATGCAACTTTAAATATAACCATTTTCTCGAGCATGTAAACTGAAACAAATTAACTTCATTTATTCAACCGAGGCAGTCGTTTAGTTCAATAATGTTGCAGATAGGATGGGACGATTTGTGGGTTCAAACCCCCGCCGGATCATAAAAACGGCTTTTAAAATGGACCAAGAACCGTCGTTGCTCTTAATTTACCTGAGATACATATTGGAAATAGATTGTCATTCGCTGTTTGCGTATCGGCATTCAAGTGATGTAACTGTTTACCAAAATGCATCGGCCAACGTGCGAGAGTAAAGCAGCGTTTGTATGATTTCAATAATTTTGTGCACGGCACTATAATACAGCATAAACTACATATAGCTAGCAAGATACACATAGATATAATAATTACTAGTACGTTATGCATATAGTATGAAATTGTTCTACGAGTCCAAGGTGTCAATTTCTAATCATTTTTCACTGCAGACGACGGCCAATTATACAATCCATAAACAAACAAATATAAAGCCTGGCCTTACTATCATCCCCGTCCGCCCCCTAAGTTTCATGCCGCCCCGATCCCTTTTCATTTTCATAAAAACAACAACAACAAAAATCCCCGTCAACCCCTCACCCACTTTTAAAGAATAAAATGGATGATAATGTATTTATTAAGTAGTATGTATATTATGTTACCGTTGAAATAAAAAATACTATATGTATCAAGTGACCGGTCTTGTTTACCGTCACTATACGGATAAACACTTCGTTCGCTATATGCCATTATGAGAATTTCAATAAAACAATTAAATAGTACTGAAGCGAAAGCACGACGCTTTGTTTATTCGATTGTCTATTATTTCATTTCAATACACTACATGTATATCAAATAACGTGTAGATAAATATCACAAGTATTACGCTAACGTGAGACGGTATATACTATGTATGAACAGAGCTTACGGTTTAACATAAATCTTTTTTTTTCTAAATTATGTTGATATTTATTTTCCTACTACATGTACATGTTTTTAAAACGATCTTGGAGAATATATTTATTAGTGCTATTGACGTAAACAAAGTGAAACTGTTGGATATATCTGACGAAGTGTGTTATCAAGTGTACTTTTCGGGTTTGGTGCTTCGTTGAGTAGCGATTTACTGTCAACATGTCGGCTGGATTCAGGACCTCATATTACGACATACTGAAACGCAACATCCGGCACATACATAGTGGACTTCCGCCAGTAGATATACGCATGCGTGTAAGAAAGTACCACGATGGCATCGATGTTCTGGATCGAATTCACGCAGTCCAAACGAAACGCCCAGTTTCCACGACTCCATCGCGCTGTTTTGAATACTTACCCGAGTACGATATATGCATACCGAGGGCACCAGCGTTCAATCGATTGCCAAAAGAAGATGTGAAGGACATTGTTAAAAGACTTAACCATTCTCGTCTGCTGGCAAGAACCGACACAGAGATAGAACTGCAAAACGTAGAAGAAGATGGCGTGCACCGTAGATCGGGCGCAGTAAGTGCTCCAGTTGGCGGAAGAAAAGTAATCAGCCCAGTTCACATACCTGTCAGTCATAAATTACACAAGGAATCAGAAATAAACCTGATTGTGGAGCGGCTTTATAGTGGAAAAACACATTGTAGTAAACTTCGTCAACGCGAGAAAATGAAATATGTGTCAAGCAGGGCGGTGTCGGCGGTCAACTAAAACGACGACTAGTATGGACTCAATTTCTGTCTTCTTTGATTTTATTGAAATTTAGCGTCATATTTTGTAAAACTATTTTAACAAAATCTAAAGTAAATGGATACTATTTTTATAGCAACAGTAATATATATCGTTGGTGACGTATGTATCTAGAAATCATTTATCAACACTGTCTGACCATTAACACTTGCTTGGAGTAATCGAATAATAAATACCGCCTAATGAACGTATATAACAAAATGGCCGCCGTTACCGTAAACGTAAAAGCGGTGGCCATAATAAATGCATCTTTGTAGTGAATCATTAAAAGAAGGATACCTATAAGGTTCATTTATACACCAGCTGAAATAGCGAATTATTCATATATAATTGCAAATAAAGACGGAACAGAAATAAAGCAGACTTAGTGCACGATAAATACACTCTTACATTCTCTGATTTAGATTTGGTGTATTACAACATTTGTCATATCAGTTAACGGTGATGTCATATCAGTTGGCGGTGATGTCATACCTGTCGGTGGTGATGTCATATCAGTTGGCGGTGATGTCATACCTGTCGGTGGTGATGTCATGTCAGTTGGCGGTGATGATCCTTAATTGAGAGGTTCTGGACAAGCGATACTTTTCGGACACATGGTTCAGTTCAACATCAATTCTTTTAAAGTACCCTGTGTCGATTTAAAGATAAAAGGAACTGACAATCTGAGGTCCGAAGTAAGAGGAAAAAAACAGATATTGAATTCAAAACTTATTGAAAACGATATGCCAGCGTGTAACCACCTGTTCACTCATCCGCTGCAGTCGGTCATTGTAACATGTTTAATGTCAGTCACGGGTAAAGCTTGAACGTGCCGTATATGTGTGATACCAGCGTGAGACTCATATACTCAAAACAAAACGTTTAGTCACAACATTTCATGCAAGTATACCATACAACTTTACAATATCAGAATTGTGCATTCATGAATGGACTCGTTTGTTTCAAGTGTGTTTAGTAGTTAAGATTTGCATGTAGTGCAAAACTGTTATATCAATTAGATACACTTTTAAGTAATATTTATGTATTTGTTAAAGTTAATTTTACACTGCGGAATCAAGAAGATACATTTGTAAAACGACGTTCCATATCAAATATGATAAAAGTTTCATCCTAAAAACAAAACACACCAATTTTATGTAAAAGAAAAGTTAAGCATATACGAACTAAAATCTAATTGATATGCGTTTTGAAATGTCGAAAGTAAGTACGAATACGTGTGGTGGTGCGCGAGCGTGTGTACGTGTTTGTATGTGGAAATATGTGCATGCTAGTTACTCAACTTTTTATGTGTTTATGTGTTTAATTATTTACATGTTATAACAACATTGTAATTTATTAAGAAACTATGTAATGTTTGAATCAATAAAAAGTTCTTCGTTCTCTTCTTCTTCTTCTTCGTCTTCTTCTTCATAGTTTGCTTTTCTTAAAAAAAGTACCGATAGGTCAAGCAAATACGAGCTTGTGACATATAAGTCATTGACCAAATTACCTGTCACTACTCATAAAATTGTCTATGCGATTGGTTGGGTTGAAAAAAATATTAGCAATTTTGTGATTTAAACAATTGAATGAAAAAACATATTAACATTTAATATATTTGAACTGGTATTCTATTCTATACAGATACATATAAACAATATGTGATTAAGTATGCATACTGGTCATTAAGTAATATAGAACTGATTTAAAACGTCTGTGACTTCTTACGTTCAAATTGCCAAAACAGTCCAGTTTACCGTTTTTCCAAACACACACACACACAAACAAAATTATCGGAATTTTGAATGCCAGATCAGTTGCTTTTATTTAGTACGTATGGTGATAGTATTCATGATGTGATAGATGAATTCTTTTTTTTTATTATTATTATTTTTCTCAGTACATGATGTAGTAAATGTTATAATTTAAAAATACATTTTGCCTGATAAGACAAAATAAAGTCGGATACGATTTATAACTGGTGTTGACCTTTTTTCTTTGTATGGTAAAATATCTAATTCGTGCCAATTCTATATTTAAAACGAATTAACCTCGTTGATGGCAAAACTGATAAACTGCCCGAAAGGGCCACTTACAATAAAGCTACAATCTCGTTTAGTTTAGTTTATACTAATTTATTTTAGTCGATTGTAATGAAAGTCCAGAGTTCGATTCCTGGGTAGAACCAGTACTAAGTATTGTTTTATGAGAGGCATCGGGTCGAGCTGGGGATCGAACCCACAACTTCTGGTATGAGCGGCCAACACTACATCTATAACACTACCACCCCGCTTGCAATCTCGTTTGATAACATAGATAATAGCTGAACACTCGTGTAACGCCATCCTGGGTTCAAATTATATTTGATAACGTTTAGTAAACTCATGTTTTCTGATAATATTATCTGATAACTTTTGTCTCCTTGATAAAGATGTGTTTACAAAATTCCACAAGTATTAAGACAGTTAGTTTGTTAATATTTACATGGGGACCTTACAGGAATGCCCATCTACATTATGTAAGACTTTGACGTTTTTTCGTAATTTCACAAATTCTTGATTGTTAGCACAAAGGACAGTTTAAAAACTCACCACATACTGCTAGAATAAAATAATTTTAAGAAACAATAAAGAAATACTTTCTCTGATATTCTTTTATATTTTATTTGCAATAATATATATACAGATTCGTCTTTGTTTGATGTATCAAGATTATGTTTGAAATTTATCCCTAGCTGAGTCGTTGGCCTTCTATCTTTTGTCACAGGCTAGACTGTACCACTGCGCATGTCCGTTTTTTTTCTTACAAAAAAACCCCCTCAATATTCAAGTTTACTAGGATGTCCTGTCTCCGGAAACATGGTCATCCGTGTAAACGTTTGTGTTCCGGCGAAGAACAGAAGAGTACGTGGTCCTGCGGCAGAACATCGGACCAGCGATCGGAGAGTCGTGTGTTCGATTCTCCGCCGGGCAGGCTATTTGTGGTGTCACTGAGCAAAACACTTTATCCGCTTATGCTTAGTTCTGGTTCTTTATCAAGCGTGAGTTGTCTAAGTTGTAAAAACTTTGTTTCAAAATCCATGTAAAATACAGTATTTCTTGGAAATTTAAATGGCAGTGACTTTTGGTGTATGTAATTGTATCATGAATAATGATAAAGCTATCTGGTTCTGTTAGATAGCGAAATACCAATTTATTATGGTGTTTGTAAGAAAATGTTTTATACCAATGTCTATTTTTTACATTGTTTATGTTGCGTTTATTGGGACTTGAGACTAAGTCTTAATTTTAAAACTCTGCTTACAACAGCAGAAATAATGTGACGTATATGCTGGTAATTGTGCAGTTGTGGTTGCTGATAGCTGGTAATAGTAGTATTAAAAAACGGACATGTGCTGTGGCTGAGATCTAAAGACAAAGATTAATTTAGATATGGCAATATGAAGTTATCGAAAACGTTGCGTTCACTGTAGAAGTGGGTATGAAATATCCCCGGAACAGTGTGTCTGACCAACGCCCCTCTCTTGTCAAGAGTTTGTAGTCCGAATGAGTCCTCGGTGTACCACTGCAAAATATAAATGCATATAAACACAATTAAACTGGTTAGGTTTCAACAATATCAGAACGTTTAATCAGAAACATATTAACAGTGAAAGGCAACTGCACATGTCTAAAGGTCAGCTGGCACATTTTGCGTTTTCTAAATCTTGGAAAAACAACTCCTCCTGAACCAAACAACATATTTTTGTGATTTGGGTATCAAATAAAGGGCTTGATTGTAAATTTGGGAGGCGAACTTTTCTTTTTTCAATTTAAAGGAATGGGGAATTTTCACGCTTACAGTTATTAAGTCGCTGAGTTTATTGACTCACGAGGCCATAGTTGGAGCTGGTCTGGCCATAATGGAATGCATGTCATTGGCTTATTGAACAATAAAGTCTGCAGAACACAAGTTGTCCAAGCTGACCATGTCATTTTGAACTTTAAACTTTATGTAATCTGATAAATAGCAATGCATGAAACTAGAAGGTTTTTGAACATATAAAATTTGTAAAAAATCTGAATGTCGAACCAGGGTCTCTCAACCGCAGAACAGAGATGTCCTTGCTAAACGAACGGATAAAGTCAGAGTTGCTTACCTACTAGAATTTAAGATGTATCAAAATACTGTTCATTGATTGGTCGATAACTTTTAATGACATTGTGTAGAAATTATGAATAACAGTTATATGATAAATGAGTGAAATCTGAGCCAGTGTGATAAGAAGGGAATGTTATACTAATTACAAACACTTGACACATTACAGCTTTCATTCAAAACATCTCAAAGCTTTCAAACACGATGTCTTTAGATGCTACATCTCAGAATGAGTCCGAGTAAAGCTAACGTCGTCCTTCCACACGCAACTGGCACACTTTCTCACATAATGGGTTTAGGACTCGAACCTACGACCTCAGCGATGAGAAGTAACTTGAGAGATGTTGAGGCGCCGAATAATACCACTTTACCAAGGAGGAACACAATGTTCGGTTGAAGTAATTTTAGTTTAAACTTAATTATTTCAATTTGACTGTGAAACAAGTTATTATAACTTCAAACAAATCACGCTCGAATCTTCCTGGGTAGAACCAGTAGTAAGCCCTATGTGGAAAAATGTGTCATGCACAAGGACACAGCACACGACAGTGGCGGAGAATCGAACCCACGACCCCACCTCAATCTTTGCTCCGATGCTCTACCATTGGACCCCGAACTACAACGAGATACATGTTCTTGATAGATTGTAACTAACGTAAAGCATATTTTCTTTACCTTTTCTTTTTCCATGTCAACAATTTTCATTTGATTGTCATAGAACCCGAATTGGCTGAAAAGAAAAACAAATAAAACACGTTTTAAGTATACATCAGAAATGGAACAAGCTTCATCAGCAATAGTGTACAATCACGTTAGATGACTAAGACGAATGCATCACGGGATGTTAATTTGATGTTAGGTGATATCGATAAAAATCCAAAACTTACTCTGTCATTGACATAGCTTCAGTCAGTGTAACACGCGCACTTACGCCAATTTGGTCAACGACGTGCTTTCACTTATGCCGCGTTTCGATCATACACTACCAAAGTTTCGATCATACACTACCAAGGTTTCGATCATGCACTTACAACGTTTCGATCATACACTACCAACGTTTCGATCAAACACTAACAACGTTTCGGTCATACACTACCAACGTTTCGATCATGCACTAACAACGTTTCGATCAAGCATTACCAACGTTTCGATCATGCACTAACAACGTTTCGATCATACACTACCAACGTTTCGATCATACACTAACAACGTTTCGATCATGCACTAACAACGTTTCGATCATACACTACCAACGTTTCGATCATACACTAACAACGTTTCGGTCATGCACTAACAACGTTTCGATCATACACTACCAACGTTTCGATCATACACTACCAACGTTTCGATCATACACTACCAACGTTTCGATCATACACTAACAACGTTTCGATCATACACTACCAACGTTTCGATCATACACTAACAACGTTTCGATCATGCACTAACAACGTTTCGATCATGCACTACCAACGTTTCGGTCATGCACTACCAACGTTTCGATCAATCACTACCAACGTTTCGATCATACACTACCAACGTTTCGGTCATGCACTTACAACGTTTCGAACATGCACTTACAACGTTTCGATCATACACTAACAACGTTTTGGTCATGCACTACCAACGTTTCGATCATACACTACCAACGTTTCGGTCATGCACTTACAACGTTTCGAACATGCACTTACAACGTTTCGATCATACACTAACAACGTTTTGGTCATGCACTAACAACGTTTCGATCATACACTACCAACGTTTTGGTCATGCACTAACAACGTTTCGATCATGCACTACCAACGTTTCGATCATACACTACCAACGTTTCGATCATACACTACCAACGTTTTGGTCATGCACTAACAACGTTTCGATCATGCACTAACAGCGTTTCGATCATACACTTCCAACGTTTCGATCATACCCACCAACGTTTCGATCATGTACTTACAACGTTTCGATCCTACCAACGTTTCGATCATGCACTTACAACATTTCAATCATGCACTACCAACGTTTCGATCATACACTACCAACGTTTCGATCATGCACTACCAACGTTTCGATCATGCACTAACAACGTTTCGATCATGCACTACCAACGTTTCGATCATGCACTAACAACGTTTCGATCATGCACTACCAACGTTTCGATCATGCACTAACAACGTTTCGGTCATGCACTAACAACGTTTCGGTCATGCACTAACAGCGTTTCGATCATACACTTCCATTGTTTCGATCATACCCACCAACGTTTCGATCATGTACTTACAACGTTTCGATCATACCAACGTTTCGATCATGCACTTACAACATTTCAATCATGCACTACCAACGTTTTGATCATACACTACCAACGTTTCGATCATGCGCTAACAACATTTCAATCATACACTACCAACGTTTCGATCATACGCTAACAACATTTCAGTCATGCACTACAAACATTTCAATCATACACTACCAACGTTTCGATCATGCGCTAACAACATTTCAATCATGCACTACCAACGTTTCGATCATGCGCTAACAACATTTCAGTCATGCACTACAAACATTTCAATCATACACTACCAACGTTTCGCTCATGCACTACCAACGTTTCGATCATGCACTATCAATGTTTCGATCATGCACTACCAACGTTTCGATCATGCACTACCAACGTTTGGATCATGCACTAACAACGTTTCGATCATACACTACCAACGTTTCAATCATGCACTGAGAATGTTTCGATCATACACTACTAAATACTATGTGGAATATTGTTTATACCGTGACAATCCTAGACATTGTGTTATATAGAACAAAGAACAAAATTCAACTGTGTAGTGAGACGTACATAGCTGCAGTGGAAACTGCTGCCTCTTGGCAAATATCAGCTTGTGTCTATATAACGTCATAAACATGACTTTGTAAATAAATAATATTTTTATGTAATATTCTGACCTTGGCTGGAATAGTTCAAAATATGTCTTATTTTTATATTAGTGAGAAAATTCAGAAAAAAACACCAGCTTGCAAGTCATGTTGCCGCTTAGCAAATCAAAATACCGCTTACAAAATTGTAACCGTCCGAGTATTTCATAACAATAAACAAAACGAGACGATGTTATTTCTGGTTCTTGTTTATGTAACAAAAAGCTCACATGACCGCTGTTGACCAATAAAAAATGGTGTTATATATCGTTAAGCGATTTGAAAATGTCATCGCAGGATATACACCCATTGAGCCAGCGGGTGACTTAACTAACAAAGACGAAATCGTCTGCTTAACAGAGCCAATCAAAAGTATCTGAGTTGTAGAAAACGCACGATGATCACTTAACGCCTTTAAAAACGCGAGTATGGGTGTTGTAAAAACGCAAGAATGGGTGTTTAAAAAAACGTAAGTATGGGTATTGTAAAGACGCAAGTATGGGTGTTGTAATAAACGCAAGTATGGGTATTGTAAAAATGCAAGTATGGGTGTTGAAAAAAAGGCGAGTATGGGTGTTGTAAAAACGCAAGTATGAGTATTGTAAAAACGCAAGTATGGGTGTTGTAGAAAAGGCAAGTATGGGTATTGTAAAAACGCAAGTATGGGTGTTGTAAAAACGCAAGTATGAGTATTGTAAAAACGCAAGTATGGTTGTTTAAAAAAAGCAAGTACGGGAGTTGTAAAAACGCAAGTATGAGTATTGTAAAAACGCAAGTATGGGTGTTGTAAAAACGCAAGTATGGGTGTTTTAAAAACGCAAGTACGGGAGTTGTAAAAATGCAAGTATGAGTATTGTAAAAACGCAAGTATGGGTGTTGTAAAAACGCAAGTATGGGTGTTGTAAAAACACAAGTATGGGTATTGTAAAAACGTAAGTATGTGTATTGTAAAAACGCAAGTATGGGTAATGTTAAAACGTAAGTATGGGTGTTGTAAAAACGCAATTAAGGGTATTGTAAAAACGGAATTAAGAGTATTGTAAAAACGCAAGTATGTGTGTTGTAAAAACATAAGTATGGATGTTGTAAAAACGCAAGTATGGGTATTGTAAAAACGGAAGTATTACTGTTGTAAAAACACAAGTATCAATGCTGTAAAACATAAGTATGAATGTTGTAAAAATGTAAGTATGGATGTTGTTAAAACGCAAGTATGGGCGTTGTAAAAACGCAAGTATGTGTATTGTAAAAACGCAAGTATGGGTAATGTAAAAATGCAAGTATGGGTGTTGTAAAAACGCAATTTAGAGTATTGTATTAACGGAATTAAGTGTATTGTAAAAACGCAAGTATGATTGTAAAAACGCAAATGTTGGTATTGTAAAAACGCAATTATGGGTGTTGTTAAAACACAATTAAGAGTTTTGTAAAAACGCAAGTATGGATGTTGTAAAAACGCAAGTATGGGTATTGTAAAAACGCAAGTATCAGTGTTGTAAAAACACAAGTATCAATGCTGTAAAACATAAGTATGAATGTTGTAAAAATGTAAGTATGGGTGTTGTTAAAACGCAAGTATGGGTGTTGTTCAAACGCAAGTATGTGTATTGTAAAAACGCAAGTATGGGTAATGTAAAAATGCAAGTATGGGTGTTGTAAAAACGCAATTTAGAGTATTGTATTAACGGAATTAAGTGTATTGTAAAAACGCAAGTATGATTGTAAAAACGCAAATGTTGGTATTGTAAAAACGCAATTATGGGTGTTGTTAAAACACAATTAAGAGTTTTGTAAAAACGCAAGTATGGATGTTGTAAAAACGCAAGTATGGGTATTGTAAAAACGCAAGTATCAGTGTTGTAAAAACACAAGTATCAATGCTGTAAAACATAAGTATGAATGTTGTAAAAATGTAAGTATGGGTGTTGTTAAAACGCAAGTATGGGTGTTGTTCAAACACAAGTATTGGTGTTGTATTAACGCAAGAATAGGTATTGTAGAAACGCAAGTATGGGTGTTTTAAAAACGCAAGTATGGGTGTTGTAAAAACGCAAGTATGGGTATTGTAAAAACGCAAGTATGTGTATTGTAAAAACGCAAGTATGGGTAATGTTAAAACGTAAGTATGGGTGTTGTAAAAACGCAATTAAGGGTATTGTAAAAACAGAATTAAGAGTATTGTAAAAACGAAAATATGATTGTAAAAACGCAAATGTTGGTATTGTAAAAACGCAATTATGGGTGTTGTAAAAACACAATTAAGAGTTTTGTAAAAACGCAAGTATGGATGTTGTAAAAACGCAAGTATGGGTATTGTAAAAACGCAAGTATCAGTGTTGTAAAAACACAAGTATCAATGCTGTAAAATATAAGTATGAATGTTGTAAAAATGTAAGTATGGGTGTTGTTCAAACACAAGTATGGGTGTTGTAAAAACGCAAGTATGGGTGTTGTTCAAACGCAAGTATTGGTGTTGTATTAACGCAAGAATAGGTATTGTAGAAACGCAAGTATGGGTGTTGTTCAAACGCAAGTATGGGTGTTGTTCAAACACAGGTATTGGTGTTGTATTAACGCAAGAATAGGTATTGTAGAAACGCAAGTATGGGTGTTGTTAAAACGCAAGTATGGGTATTGTAAAAACGCAAGTATGTGTATTGTAAAAACGCAAGTATGGGTAATGTTAAAACGTAAGTATGGGTGTTGTAAAAACGCAATTAAGGGTATTGTAAAAACGGAATTAAGAGTATTGTAAAAACGCAAATATGATTGTAAAAACGCAAATGTTGGTATTGTAAAAACGCAAGTATGTGTGTTGTAAAAACATAAGTATGGATGTTGTAAAAACGCAAGTATGGGTATTGTAAAAACGCAAGTATTACTGTTGTAATAACACAAGTATCAATGCTGTAAAACATAAGTATGAATGTTGTAAAAATGTAAGTATGGATGTTGTTAAAACGCATGTATGGGTGTTGTAAAAACGCAAGTATGTGTATTGTAAAAACGCAAGTATGGGTAATGTAAAAATGCAAGTATGGGTGTTGTAAAAACGCAATTTAGAGTATTGTATTAACGGAATTAAGTGTATTGTAAAAACGCAAGTATGATTGTAAAAACGCAAATGTTGGTATTGTAAAAACGCAATTATGGGTGTTGTAAAAACACAATTAAGAGTTTTGTAAAAACGCAAGTATGGATGTTGTAAAAACGCTAGTATGGGTATTGTAAAAACGCAAGTATCAGTGTTGTAAAAACACAAGTATCAATGCTGTAAAACATAAGTATGAATGTTGTAAAAATGTAAGTATGGGTGTTGTTAAAACGCAAGTATGGGTGTTGTTAAAACGCAAGTATGGGTGTTGTAAAAACGCAAGTATGGGTGTTGTAGAAACGCAAGTATGGGTGTTGTTCAAACACAAGTATGGGTGTTGTAAAAACGCAAGTATTGGTGTTGTATTAACGCAAGAATAGGTATTGTAGAAACGCAAGTATGGGTATTATAGAAACGCAAGTATGTGTATTGTAGAAACGAAAGTATGGGTATTGTAGAAACGCAAATATGTGTATTGTAGAAACGCAAGTATGGGTGTTGTAAAAACGCAAGTATGGGTGTTGTAATAACACAAGTATAGGTGTTGTAAAAACGTAAGTATGGGTGTTGTAATAATGCAAGTATGGGTATTGTAGAAACAAAAGTATGGGTGTTGTAATAACACAAGTATAGGTGTTGTAAAAACGCAAGTATGGGTATTGTAGAAACGCAAGTATGGGTGTTGTAATAACGCAAGTATGGGTGTTGTAGAAACGCAAGTATGGTTGTTGTAAAAACGCAAGTATGGGTATTGTATCAAATCTGGAGACGACATGAATTATATAAACTAACACAAAACTTTCTTACCTGTTTCTCAATTTCTTTCCAACAATATTATCAATTTAAACACAAAATCATCAAATTATTTAGGTAAGTAATTTACATATGAACAGCTAAATACGACGGTAGATCTGGGATAAAATAGTCAAAAAATAATTTTCGATTTTAAAGGCTTTAGGTGTATTTACAAGGAAATGTGCACTAGAGGTAGTATCACCAACCATTCTTGAAAATATTCTAAGAATTAAGCTTGAAAATCCAAATTCCAACCTTCGATATCTAGTTTACCATGACATATAGAATAATTGTGAGAGTTAATATATATTAGATTGCAAATTGTGGTCTCAAAAATGGTATGAACACTTGAGTTCAAATCTAAGAATATTCTTAAGAATGGTTGGTAAATGCAACCCAAAGTGTTCATCACGGTTAACAAAGGAGGATTCGTGATACGTAAAGAACTACCTCGACTTCCATGGTCCTATTACACCGTCATTTGGTCCACCAATCAGAACTAGTTTCTTCAGACGAAGAAAGTTGGATTTGAACACTAAAACATAAAACAATCATCTTCTTTTGAACAATGATCAAATATATTTCTTGACATAATTGCTGAGAGAGAGAGAGAGAGAGAGAGAGAGAGAGAGAGAGAGAGAGAGAGAGACAGAGAGAGAGAGAGAGACAGAGAGAGACAGAGAGAGAGAGAGAGAGAGACAGACAGACAGACAGACAGACAGACAGACAGACAGACAGACAAAGAGAGAGAGAGAGAGAGAAAGAGAGAGAGAGAGAGAGAGAGAGAGAGGGGGGGAGGGAGAGGGAGAGATATGGCAATTTCTGAATATCTGTTCTTATTTACTTTCTGAGAAATATTGCAGTCAATACTATATTATATACACAACGGGTACCATGTGTTCTATATAATATCACAACTGGCAACACGTGTTCTATACAATATATACAACAGGCAACATGTGTTCTATACAATATACACAACGGACAACATGTGTTCTATATAATATGCACAACTGACAACACGTGTTCTATACAATATGCACAACAGACCAGATGTGTTTTATACAATATACACAACTGACAACATGTCTTCTATATAATATACACAACGGGCAACATGAGTTCTATATAATATACACAACGGACAACATGTGTTCTATATAATATACACAACGGACAACATGTGTTCTATATATTATACACAACAGACAACATGACGATTGTGTTCTATATAATATACACAACGGACAACATGACGATTGTGTTATATATAATATACACAACGGACAACATGTGTTCTATATAATATATACAACGGGCAGCATGTCTTCTATATAATATACACAACGGACAACATGTCTTCTTTATAATATACACAACGGGCAACAAGTGTTCTATATAATATACGCAACGGACAACATGTGTTCTATATAATATAAGCAACGAGCAACATGTGTTCTGTATAATATACGCAACGGACAACATGTGTTATATACGTAACGGACAACATGTGTTCTATATAATATATGCAACGGACAACATGTTTTCTATATAATATACATATAATATACGCAACGGACAACATGTTTTCTATATAATATACGCAACGGACAACATGTATTTTATATAATTTACACAACGGACAACATGTGTTCTATATTATATACGCAACGGACAAATGTGTTCTATATAATATATGCAACGGACAACATGTATTTTATATAATATACACAACGGACAACATGTTTTCTATATAATATACGCTACGGACTACATGTCTTCTATTTAATATACACAACGGACAACATGTCTTCTATTTAATATACACAACGCGCAACATGTGTTCTATATAATATACGCAGCGGAAAACATGTGTTCTATATAATATACACAAAGGACAACATGTGTTCTATATAATATACGCAACGGACAACATGTGTTCTATGTAATATACACAACGGACAACATGTGTTCTATATAATATACGCCAAGGACAACATGTGTTCTATATAATATACGCAACGGACAACATGTGTTCTATAAAATATACACAACGGACAACATGTGTTTTATATAATATATACAACGGACAAAATGTCTTCTATTTAATATACACAACGCGCAACATGTGTTCTATATAATATACGCAGCGGAAAACATGTGTTCTATATAATATACACAAAGGACAACATGTGTTCTATATAATATACGCAACGGACAACATGTGTTCTATATAATATACACAACGGACAACATGATCTATATTATATACGCCAAGGACAACATGTGTTCTATATAATATACGCAACGGACAACATGTGTTCTATATAATATACGCCAAGGACAACATGTGTTCTATATAATATACGCAACGGACAACATGTGTTCTATATAATATACACAACGGACAACATGTGTTCTATATAATATACGCCAAGGCCAACATGTGTTCTATATAATATATGCAACGGAATAATATACGCAACGGACAACATGTGTTCTATATAATATACGCAACGGACAACATGTGTTCTATCTAATATACGCAACGGACAACATGTGTTCTATATAATATACGCAACGGACAACATGTGTTCTATATAATATACGCAACGGACTACATGTGTTCTATATAATATACGCCAAGGACAACATGTTTTCTATATAATATACGCAACGGACTACATGTGTTTTATATAATATACGCAATGGACAACATGTGTTCTATATAATATACACAAAGGACTACATGTGTTCTATACAATATACGCAACGGACCACATGTGTTCTATATAATATACACAACGGAAAACATGTGTTCTATATAATATACGCCAAGGACAACATGTGTTCTATATAATATACGCAACGGACAACATGTGTTTTATATAATATACGCAATGGACAACATGTGTTTTATATAATATACGCCAAGGACAACATGTGTTCTATATAATAAACACAACGGACAAAATGTGTTCTATTTAATATACACAACGCGCAACATGTGTTCTATATAATATACGCAGCGGAAAACATGTGTTTTATATAATATACATAAAGGACAACATGTGTTCTATATAATATATGCAACTGACAACATGTGTTCTATATAATATACACAACGGACAACATGTGTTCTATATAATATACGCCAAGGACAACATGTGTTCTATATAATATACACAAAGGACTACAGGTGTTCTATACAATATACGCAACGGACAACATGTGTTATATATAATATACGCAATGAACAACATGTGTTCTATATAATATACACAAAGGACTACATGTGTTCTATACAATATACGCAACGGACAACATGTGTTATATATAATATACGCAACGGACAACATGTGTTCTATATAATATACACAAAGCACTACATATGTTCTATACAATATACGCAAAGGACAACATGTGTTTTATGTAATACACGCAAAGGACAACATGTGTTCTATATCATATAGGCAAAAAACAACATGTGTTCTATATAATATACACAACGGACTACATGTGTTTTATATAATATACGCAATGGACAACATGTGTTCTATATAATATACACAAAGGACTACATGTGTTCTATATAATATACACAACGGGCAACATGAGTTCTATATAATATACACAACGGACAACATGTGTTCTATATAATATACACAACGGACAACATGTGTTCTATATATTATACACAACAGACAACATGACGATTGTGTTCTATATAATATACACAACGGACAACATGACGATTGTGTTATATATAATATACACAACGGACAACATGTGTTCTATATAATATATACAACGGGCAGCATGTCTTCTATATAATATACACAACGGACAACATGTCTTCTTTATAATATACACAACGGGCAACAAGTGTTCTATATAATATACGCAACGGACAACATGTGTTCTATATAATATAAGCAACGAGCAACATGTGTTCTGTATAATATACGCAACGGACAACATGTGTTATATACGTAACGGACAACATGTGTTCTATATAATATATGCAACGGACAACATGTTTTCTATATAATATACATATAATATACGCAACGGACAACATGTTTTCTATATAATATACGCAACGGACAACATGTATTTTATATAATTTACACAACGGACAACATGTGTTCTATATTATATACGCAACGGACAAATGTGTTCTATATAATATATGCAACGGACAACATGTATTTTATATAATATACACAACGGACAACATGTTTTCTATATAATATACGCTACGGACTACATGTCTTCTATTTAATATACACAACGGACAACATGTCTTCTATTTAATATACACAACGCGCAACATGTGTTCTATATAATATACGCAGCGGAAAACATGTGTTCTATATAATATACACAAAGGACAACATGTGTTCTATATAATATACGCAACGGACAACATGTGTTCTATGTAATATACACAACGGACAACATGTGTTCTATATAATATACGCCAAGGACAACATGTGTTCTATATAATATACGCAACGGACAACATGTGTTCTATAAAATATACACAACGGACAACATGTGTTTTATATAATATATACAACGGACAAAATGTCTTCTATTTAATATACACAACGCGCAACATGTGTTCTATATAATATACGCAGCGGAAAACATGTGTTCTATATAATATACACAAAGGACAACATGTGTTCTATATAATATACGCAACGGACAACATGTGTTCTATATAATATACACAACGGACAACATGATCTATATTATATACGCCAAGGACAACATGTGTTCTATATAATATACGCAACGGACAACATGTGTTCTATATAATATACGCCAAGGACAACATGTGTTCTATATAATATACGCAACGGACAACATGTGTTCTATATAATATACACAACGGACAACATGTGTTCTATATAATATACGCCAAGGCCAACATGTGTTCTATATAATATATGCAACGGAATAATATACGCAACGGACAACATGTGTTCTATATAATATACGCAACGGACAACATGTGTTCTATCTAATATACGCAACGGACAACATGTGTTCTATATAATATACGCAACGGACAACATGTGTTCTATATAATATACGCAACGGACTACATGTGTTCTATATAATATACGCCAAGGACAACATGTTTTCTATATAATATACGCAACGGACTACATGTGTTTTATATAATATACGCAATGGACAACATGTGTTCTATATAATATACACAAAGGACTACATGTGTTCTATACAATATACGCAACGGACCACATGTGTTCTATATAATATACACAACGGAAAACATGTGTTCTATATAATATACGCCAAGGACAACATGTGTTCTATATAATATACGCAACGGACAACATGTGTTTTATATAATATACGCAATGGACAACATGTGTTTTATATAATATACGCCAAGGACAACATGTGTTCTATATAATAAACACAACGGACAAAATGTGTTCTATTTAATATACACAACGCGCAACATGTGTTCTATATAATATACGCAGCGGAAAACATGTGTTTTATATAATATACATAAAGGACAACATGTGTTCTATATAATATATGCAACTGACAACATGTGTTCTATATAATATACACAACGGACAACATGTGTTCTATATAATATACGCCAAGGACAACATGTGTTCTATATAATATACACAAAGGACTACAGGTGTTCTATACAATATACGCAACGGACAACATGTGTTATATATAATATACGCAATGAACAACATGTGTTCTATATAATATACACAAAGGACTACATGTGTTCTATACAATATACGCAACGGACAACATGTGTTATATATAATATACGCAACGGACAACATGTGTTCTATATAATATACACAAAGCACTACATATGTTCTATACAATATACGCAAAGGACAACATGTGTTTTATGTAATACACGCAAAGGACAACATGTGTTCTATATCATATAGGCAAAAAACAACATGTGTTCTATATAATATACACAACGGACTACATGTGTTTTATATAATATACGCAATGGACAACATGTGTTCTATATAATATACACAAAGGACTACATGTGTTCTATATAATATACACAACGGACAACATGTGTTCTATATAATATACACAAAGGACTACATGTGTACTATACAATATACGCAAAGGACAACATGTGTTTTATGTAATACACGCAAAGGACAACATGTGTTCTATATCATATAGGCAAAAAACAACATGTGTGATTTATAATATACGCAACGGACAATATGTGTTCTATGTAATATACGCAACGGACAAAATGTGTTCTATTTAATATACACAATGCGCAACATGTGTTCTATGTAATATACACAAAGGACTACATGTGTTCTATATAATATACGCAACGGACAACATGTGTTATATATAATATACGCAACGCACAACATGTGTTCTATATAATATACACAAAGGACAACATGTGTTTTATGTAATACACGCAAAGGACAACATGTGTTCTATATCATATAGGCAAAAAACAACATGTGTTCTATATAATATACGCAACAGACAACAAGTGTTTTATATAATATACGCAAAGGACAACATGTGTTCTATATAATATACACAAAGGGCTACATGTGTTCTATACAATATACGCAACGGACAACATGTGTTCTATGTAATATACGCAACGGACAAAATGTGTTCTATTTAATATACACAACGCGCAACATGTGTTATATATAATATACGCAACGGACAACATGTGTTCTATATAATATACGCAATGGACAACATGTGTTCTATATAATATACACAAAGGACAACATGTGTTCTATACAATATACGCAACGGACATCATGTGTTATATATAATATACGCAACGGACAACATGTGTTCTATATAATATACACAAAGGACTACATGTGTTCTATACAATATACGCGAAGGACAACATGTGTTTTATGTAATACACGCAAAGGACAACATGTGTTCTATATCATATAGGCAAAAAACAACATGTGTTCTATATAATATACGCAACAGACAACAAGTGTTTTATATAATATACGCAAAGGACAACATGTGTTCTATATAATATACACAAAGGGCTACATGTGTTCTATACAATATACGCAACGGACAACATGTGTGATTTATAATATACACAAAGGACAACATGTGTTCTATGTAATATACGCAAAGGACAACATGTGTTCTATATAATATATGCAACAGACAACATGTATTTTATATAATATACACAACGGACATCATGTATTCTATATAATATACACAACGGGCAACATGTCTACTATATAATATACGCAAAGGAGAACATGTGTTCTATATAATATACACAACGGACAACATGTGTTCTATATAATATACGCAACAGACAACATGTATTCTATATAATATACACAACAGACAACATGTGTTCTATATAATTTACACAACAGACAACATGTGTACTATATAATATACGCAACTGACAACATGTGTTCTATATAATATACGCAACGGACAACATGTGTCTATAAAATATACACAACGCTCAACATATGTTCTATATAATATACACAACGGACAACATGTATTCTATATGATTTACACTACAGACAACATGTTTTCTATATAATTTACACAACATACAACATGTGTTCTATATAATATACGCAACGGACAACATGTGTTCTATATAATATACGCAACGGACAACATGTGTCTATATAATATACACAACGCTCAACATATGTTCTATATAATATACACAACGGACAACCTGTGTTCTATATAATATACAAAGCGGCCAACATGTTTTTCTATATAATTAACACAACGGACAACATTGTATATAAGAACGGGCAACATATCTTCTATCAAATATACACAACGGACACATCAGTTTCATATTATATGTTTTATATATAATAAACACAATGGACAACATGACGATTGTGTTCTATATGATATACACAACGGGCAACATGTGATTTATATAATATACACAACGGACAACATGTCTTCTATATAATATATTCAACGGGCAACATGTGTTCTATATAATATACGCAACGGACAGCATGTGTTCTATATGACATACGCAACGAACTACATGTGTTCTGTACAATATACGCAACGGACAACATGTGTTATATAAGCAACGGACAACATGTGTTCTATATAATATGCGCAAAGGACAACATGTGTTCTATACAATATACACAACGGTCAACATGTCTTCTATATAATAAACACAACGGACAACATTGTATATAACAACGGGCAACATATCTTCTATCAAATATACACAACGGACACATCAGTTTTATATTATATACACAACGGACAACACGTGTTCTATATAATATACACAACGAACAACATGTGTTCTTTATAATATACACAGCGGACAACATGTGTTCTATATAATTTACACAGCGGTCAGCATGTGTTCTGTATAGTATACACAACGGACATGTGTTTTAAAAAATATGCACAACGCTCAACATATGTTCTATATAATTTACACAACGGATAACATGTGTTCTAAATAATATACACAGCGGCCAACATGTGTTCTATATAATATATACAACTTTCAACATCTGTTCTATATAATATACACAACGGACAACATGTGTTCGATATAATGTACACAACGGACAGCATGTGTTCTACATAATGTACACAACGGACAACATGTGTTCTATACAATGTTAACAACGGGCAACATGTGTTCTATACAATATACACAACGGACAATATGTGTTCTATAAAATATACACGACTGGCAACATGAGTTTTATACAATATACACAACGGAAAAAATGTGTTCTATACAATATACACAATGGGCAACATGTGTTCTATACAACATTCACAACGGACAGCATGTGTTGTATACAATATACACATCGGACAACATGTGTTCTATGTAATATACACAACGGGCAACATGTATTCTATACAATAAACACAACGGGCAACATGTGTTCTATACAATATACACAACGGATAATATGGGTTCTATAAAATATACACAACGCGCAACATGTGTTCTATATAATATACACAACTGACAACATGTGTTCTATGTAATATACACAACGGACAACTTGTGTTCTAAATAATATACACAACTGACAACATGTGTTCTATATAATATACACAACGGACAACATGATTGTGTTATATGTGTGTGTGTATGTGTGTGTGTGTGTGTGTGTGTGTGTGTGTGTGTGTGTGTGTGTGTACATGAAGCTATAGAAATACATCAACGAATAAAACAAGGTGAAATGCAACTGATGACTTTTTCATTCACGATTTTCTCCTAACTAAGATGAACCTCGATGGTGTTACAAGTATGTTCTAATGTTATGCTCCTTTGCGCACAACAACACATATTTGTACGAGATCTCTCTTTTACATAGAGTGTATAATTCAACAAAATATATCCAATGACTTAAGGTAACAACAAGTGCTCATGGGCATTGGGTTATTATAATATGAAACTTACTTTGACTCTGGTCATTGTAGGTTTCATTGTTCAACACTGGCAAGAATTGGCAATATTGTCTGTATTGCGCTTGTTGATAAGGATCTGCAAGTGTAAGAAAACGGATAACGTTACTTTAATCATTGCGGCAGACTGAAGTTGTTTTTTTTTATATTCGATATTCATCATGAATCTCACGCTTACCCTAACCGTTACCCTAACCCTAACCTCCAATTTGAAGAGTAACGCCCCTAACCTTAACCCTAACCTCCAATTTGAAGAGTTACGCCGTTAAATATCAAAAGACGAAACACGAATATCAAACTAACTTTAACTACATCATCACAATGTCGACAATCGTACAGTCATTGTCACAATGTCAACAATCGTACAGTCATTGTCACAATGTCAACAATTGTACAGTCATTATCACGATGTCAACAATCGTACAGTCATTGTCACAATGTCAACAATCGTAGAGTCATTGTCACGGTGTAAAAAATCGTACAGTCAATGTCACGATGCCAGCAATCGTACAGTCATTGTCACGATGTCAACAATCGTACAGTCATTGTCACGGTGTCAACAATCGTACAGTCAATGTCACGATGCCAGCAATCGTACAGTCATTGTCACGATGTCAACAATCGTACAGTCATTGTCACGGTTCATTGCCACGATGTCAACAAGCATACAGTCGTTGCCACGGTGTCAACAATCGTACGCATGATACGGTCATTGTCACGATGTCAACAATCATACAGTCATAGTCACGATGTCAAGAATCATACCGTCATCGCCACGATGTCAACAATCATAAAGTCATTGTCACAATGTCAAGAGTCATAAGTCATTGTCACAATGTCAACAATCATACAGTCATTGCCACGATGTCAACAAGCATACAGTCGTTGCCACGATGTCAACAATCATACAGTCGTTAACACGGTGTCAACACTTATACACTTGTTGCCACGGTGTCAACAATCAAACAGTTATTGTCACGATGTAAACAATCATACAGTCATTACAATCATACAGTCATTGTCACAATGTCAACAATCATACAGTCATTGTCACAATGTCAACAATCATACAGTCATTACAATCATACAGTAATTGTCACAATGTCAACAATCATACAGTCATTGTCACAATGTCAACAATCATACAGGGCACAATGTCAACAATCATACAGTCATTACAATCATACAGTCATTGTCACGATGTAAACAATCATACAGTCATTCCAATTATACAGTCATTGCCATAGTGTAAACAATCATACAGTCATTGTCACAATGTAAATAATCAAACAGTCATTCCAATCATACAGTCATTACAATCATACAGTCATTGCCACGATGTAAACAATAATACAGTCATTACAACCATACAGTCATTGCCATAATGTAAACAATCATACAGTCATTGTCACAATGTAAATAATCATACAGTCATAACAATCATACAGTCATTACAATCATACAGTCATTGCCACAATGTAAACAATCATACAGTCATTGTCACAATGTCATTACAATCATACAGTCATTGTCACAATGTCAACAATCATACAGGGCACAATGTCAACAATCATACAGTCATTAATATCATACAGTCATTACAATCATACAGTCATTGCCATAATGTAAACAATCATACAGTCATTACAATCATACAGTCATTGCCACAATGTAAACAATCATACAGTCATTGTCACAATGTCAACAATCATACAGGGCACAATGTCAACAATCATACAGTCATTAATATCATACAGTCATTACAATCATACAGTCATTGCCATAATGTAAACAATCATACAGTCATTACAATCATACAGTCATTGCCACAATGTAAACAATCATACAGTCATTGCCACAATGTAAACAATCATACAGTCATTGCCACAATGTAAACAATCATACAGTCATTGTCACAATGTAAATAATCATACAGTCATTGTCACGATGTCAACAATCATACAGTCATTGCCACTATATCAACAATCATTCAGGCATTACAATCATACAGTCATTGCCACGATGTAAATAATCATACAGTCAATGCCACGATGAAAATAATCATACAGTCATTACAATCATACAGTCATTGCCACGATGTAAACAATCATACAGTCATTGCCACGATGTCAACAACCATACAGTCATTGTCACAATGTCAACAATCATACAGTCATTGTCACGATGTCAACATTTATACAGTCATTACAATCATACAGTCATTGCCACGATGTAAACAATCATACAGTCATTGCCACGATGTAAATAATCATACAGTCATTGTCACAATGTCAACAATCATATAGTCATTGCCACAATGTAAACAATCATACAGTCATTGCCACAATGTAAACAATCATACAGTCATTGTCACAATGTAAATAATCATACAGTCATTGTCACGATGTCAACAATCATACAGTCATTGCCACTATATCAACAATCATTCAGGCATTACAATCATACAGTCATTGCCACGATGTAAATAATCATACAGTCATTGCCACGACGTAAATAATCATACAGTCATTACAATCATACAGTCATTGCCACGATGTAAACAATCATACAGTCATTGCCACGATGTTAACAATCATACAGTCATTGTCACAATGTCAACAATCATACAGTCATTGTCACGATGTCAACATTTATACAGTCATTACAATCATACAGTCATTGCCACGATGTAAATAATCATACAGTCATTGTCACAATGTCAACAATCATACATTCATTACAATCATACAGTCATTGCCACGATGTAAACAATCATATAGTCATTGTCACAATGTCAACAATCTTACAGTCATTACAATCATACAGTCATTGCCACGATGTGAACAATCATACAGTCATTACAATCATACAGTCATTACAATCATACAGTCATTGCCACGATGTAAACAATCATATAGTCATTGTCACAATGTCAACAATCTTACAGTCATTACAATCATACAGTCATTGCCACAATGTCAACAATCATACAGTCATTGTCACAATGTCAACACTCATACAATCATTACACTCATACAGTCATTGCCACGATGTAAATAATCATACAGTCATTGGCACAATTTCAACACTCATACAGTCATTGTCAATTTGTTACCACAACAATGTCCATTTGTCCTACTTGTGAACACTACTTCGCTGAAACAGTTGACCCAGTCCATGCATTAATATTAAGGATGGCAACGAATGGCAATATTGATATTCGAATATTCGGTCATTCTTTCGAACAAATATTCGAATATATTCGGTCAAGATCTTAAAAATAAATAATCATCAACTTTCTATCCCGAACGTTTTTACTCGCCATATTTGTTACTTTCTCTTTCAGCGGAAACGGTGCTGATGTATAAATACTAAAAAGCAAACAATTTGAATATCATTGTCGTCAAGATTCAACATGACGTGGAACTCGATGATGCATAATTAATAATAATAAATTAATAAATGCTATGTTATATTAGCTTTACTAAATTAAATGTTCGTATGTTTGTATAGTTTATAAGAAATTAACTATTTATAAATGAAATTAAAAAACAAACATAAAAATATATATATATTTATATATATATAAGTAAATTCGTCTACTACTTAGCGCATTCATTATTCACAAGTACATAAACGGCCTTCAAATCAAAGAAGTGTGGTCTTCAATTAGGCATAAGATTGGTAAATAAACAAACTTGCTCTCACCTTTTCAAAACAGGGTGATTTACAACAGACCGTAAAGGCAGATCGATGATTAAAATTGCCTAAGGCAAACAATTAAAAGATTACCGACCAGGACTCCTTATCACCTTGACAACGTCCAATTGACACCCGTCTTTTGAGGAAATCGATAATTACCGTGTCTTAACCTGGTTGATATAACACTTTTCAAAACCATTTGTGGCAAAAATATTGAAATTGAAAATAAAAAAAAGAAAATAACTTGAATTTACTATATTTTTTAAATATTTTTTTTGTTGCGAATATTCGAATATCAATATGACATTTGAATATTCGGACGTATGATATAATTCGTTGACATCCTTAATTAATATTACTTAAGTTACTGATGACATATATGTCAGTATTACTTTTGGCGCTGAACATTACACATTACCTTCGTCACTGCTGAAGACATTTGTCAAACATGCAAAATTACTTTAGTCAGTGAAGACCTTGCTCACATTGGTTTGGTCACAAAAAACATTTGCCAACATTGCTTTGGTCACTGGATACATTTGGCAGCATTGCTTTGGTCACTGGAGACATTTGCCAGTATTGATTTAGTCACTGAAGACATTTGCCGGCATTGCATTGGTCGTCACTGAGGACATTTGTCAGCATTGCTTTGGTCACTGAATACATTTGTCAACATTGCTTTGATCACTGGAAGACATTTGGCAACATTGCTTTGGTCACTGAAGACATTTGCTTACATTGCTCTGGTCGCTAAAGACATTTCATACGTACATTCAATGTAACACCAATGCTTATAATTGCGTACTGATATCGTACAAATGTATAACTTACGTAGTTTATACCAATTTGCAAAGAATGTTCGGAACTTATAAGAACCACACTCGAGTACGCTTCCTGGGTAGAACCAATACTGAGTGTTGTTTGTAAGAGACATTTGCTAACTTTGCTGTGGTCACTGAAGGCATTTGCCAACATTGCTTTGGTCACTGAAGACATTTGTCAACATTGCTTTTATCACTGTAAGCTATTGCCTTGGTAAGTGGAAACATTTGTTAACATTGCTTTGGTCAGTTGAGACATTTGTTAACATTGCTTTGGTCACTGAAGACATTTTTCAACAGTGCTTTGGTTACTGAAGATATTTGTCAACATTGTTTTGGTCATTTGTTAACTTTGCTGTGGTCACTGAAGGCATTTGCCAACATTGCTTTGGTCACTGAAGGCATTTGCCAGCATTGCGTTGGTCACAGGAAGACATGTGCCAACATTGCTTTGGTCACTGCATACATTTACCAACATTGCTATGGTCACTGGAGACATTTGCTAACTTTGCTGTGGTCACTGAATGCATTTGCCAACATTGCTTTGGTCACTAAAGACATATTTTAACAGTGCGTTGGTTACTGGAGATATTTGTCAACATTGTTTTGGTCATTTGTCAATATTGATTTGGTCACTGGAGATATTTGTCAACATTGTTTTGGTCATTTGTCAACATTTCTTTGGTCACTGGAGATATTTGTCAACATTGTTTTGGTTATTGAGAAATTTGTCAACATTGCTTTGGTCACTGGAGATATTTGTCAACATTGTTTTGGTCATTTCAGACATTTGTCAACATTGTTTTGGTCATTTGTCAACATTGCTTTGGTCACTAAAGACATTTGTCAACATTGCTTTGGTCACAGGAAGACATGTGTTAACATTGCTTTGGTCACTGCATACATTTACCAACATTGCTTTGGTCACTGGAGACATTTGCTAACTTTGCTGTGGTCAATGAAGGCATTTGCCAACATTGCTTTGGTCACTGAAGACATTTGCAAACTTTGCTGTGGTCACTGAATACATTTGCCAACATTGCTTTGGTCACTGAAGACATTTGCCAACATTGCTGTGGCCACTGAAGGCATTTGCCAACATTGCTTTGGTCACTGAAGACATTTGTCAACATTGCTTTGATCACTGGAAGATATTGCCTTGTTAACATTGCTTTGGTCACTGAAGACATTTTTCAACATTTTTTGGTCATTTGTCAATATTGCTTTGGTCAGTGGAGACATTTGTTAACACTGCTTTGGTCACTTGAGACATTTTTCAACAGTGATTTGGTTACTGGAGATATTTGTTAACATTGTGTTTGTCATTTGTCAACATTGCTTTTGTCACTGGAGATTTTTGTCAACATTGATTTGGTCAATTGAGACATTTGTCAACATTGCTTTGGTCACTGGAGATATTTGTCAACATTGTTTTGGTAATTTCAGACATTTGTCAACATTGCTTTGGTCACTGGAGATATTTGTCAACATTGCTTTGGTCACTGGAGATATTTGTCAACATTGGTTTGGTCATTTGAGACATTTGTCAACATTGATTTGGTCACTGGAGATATTTGTCAACATTGTTTTGGTCATTTCAGACATTTGTCAACATTGTTTTGGTCATTTGTCACAATACTTTGGTCAGTGGAGACATTTGTCAACATTTTTTGGTCATTTGTCAACATTGCTTTGGCCACTTGAGACATTTGTCAACATTGCTTTGGTCACTGGAGATATTTGTCAACATTGCTTTGGTCATTTGTCAACATTGCTTTGGTTACTGGAGATATATGTCAACATTTTTTTGGTCATTTGTCAACATTGCTTTGGTCACTGTAGATATTTGTCAACATTGTTTTGGTCACTTGAGACATTTGTCAACATTGTTTTTGTCATTTGTCAACATTACTTTGGTCAGTGGAGACATTTTTCAACATTGTTTTGGTCATTAGTCAACAGTGCTTTGGTCACTAGAGACATTTGTCAACAATAATTTAAACGCTGTAGCATTGATTAAGCTATTGAAGATATTTTTGTTACCATCGTGTTAGGTACTGTAGTCATTTGTCAGACATGTTACCATCGTTTTAACCCTAAATACTTCTGTCAACATAACTTTATTCACTGTATCTATTTTTAAGACTGGCCATCTTTTCTACAGTAGTTTAAGTAATTTGTAACTGTAACAATTTGAAACATTTCTCGAGTAATTGTGGACAGGTGTGGAATTTGTCGCCATAAATTTGTCAACATAAATATAGTCAGAGTAGATTTGTCACACTTGTCGACATGAAAATAATCATTATAGATTTGTCAACATAAATATGATCTGAATTGATTTGTCACCTGGGTTGTCAACATTACTTTGGTCACCTCAGTGATTGATCACAAATAGAAAATTAACGAAATATGATGCCTCCTTACAGTTGCTTTGGGTATTTTAATTTAACATTTAAATATTCCATCATTTTCAAAAATTGAGAAAGTTTACCAAAAATGCTGCATGTCCGCTAAATATTTATGAAACCTCAGACTGAAAATTTACTAACCGTTCCAATAGTTGAAGACGGAGATGAGTTGTCCCATCCATGTGTACGCGAATCTGAAATAAATATCAAGGACTAATATAGACGAGGACAAGCAACTGATTGAGACGTTACGAATGCTTGCGTATTCATGCAAAATCTCGTAAAATCTCGTTTTCAAATATCCTAACTTCCATTCATCTCAAAAGTACAAATCTTTGCACAATGGAATTCTCTACAAAATGAGACCATTCTCAGAAAAATTGTGTTTACAATTGTTGAAATATTTGTGATTATAAAATTTGTATACTGCAACTAAAAAATGAAGAAAGTACTTGAAATTTTATTTCAAACTGCAATATGTTAAATTCAAGATTATTTTGCGTGTTTAAAACATTACAAAATATCTTGAAGTTTACACTCAATCTGACATTTATGTAACAGAAATTATTTGCCTGTGCTATCTGAATGATTAATTTGCCAAGTTATCAATTATTCCAATGCTATTTTATCAACATTTAGTAAAGAGATGAAAGTTTCCTATCCTTCTATAAGTCGAGTACTTGCTTATATTTAACACGTCTTACTAGTGTATATATAGATGCGGGTTCATTTGTTATTAAATTTATTAAACGAGTTTGAAAAACTGCCGATCGTCAATTATTTTTGCCAACGAGTTCATTAACTTTACTGATTAAAAAAAGTTAAACAGCCGCTTCGAAACTTTGGATGATTTCTAGCTATGTAACTGTTTTTCTAGCTCTGTAACTGTTCTTCCAGCTATGTAACTGTTTTGAAATTAAACAAAATGACGCTTAAAGAGGTCAGGATTTTTATACAAATCAAAGACGTTTTGGCTCAAAATATAATATATAATATATATAAAATAAAATATTTGAAACATTGCTTTGGTCACTAAATACATTTGTCAACATTGCTTTGGTCACTAAATACATTTGGCAACATTGCTTTGGTCACTAAATACATTTGTCAACATTGCTTTGGTCACTAAATACATTTGTCAACATTGCTTTGGTCACTGGAAGACATTTGGCAACATTGCTTTGGTCACTGGAAGACATTTGGCAACATTGCTTTGGTCACTGAAGACATTTGCTGACATTGCTTGCTCTGGTCGCTGAAGACATTTATGTGTACATTCAATGTAACACCAATGCTAATAATTGCGTACTGATATCGTACACATGTATAACATACGTAGTTTATAACAATTTGCGAAAATGTTCGGAGCTTATATGAACCACACTCGAGTCCGCTTCCTGGGTAGAACCAATACTGAGTGTTGTTTGTAAGAGGCATCATGCCGAGGTGGGAATTGTACCAGTAACCTCTAGTGTCAACGACCCGCAACTCTATCTACTACACTACCGCCCCGTGGTATTCACCCTTTGGTAGATATAAAATTACATACCATTCGTTATTTAAATAAAAATGACAATACGGTAATTTATTTTTATTTTTAAAGTTAAAGCGATTTTTCCTGACACACCGTCTTTGTGTATTCTAGGTTACTTTGTTATTGGTATTTTTTAAACATTTTATGCAACACTTACTTGTAAATATATTTTATGGGACCATTGAATACACCGGGAATGTCCAGAGCTGAAAATGATATATAATTATTTATAATTTTTCTTGCAAAAAAATGCTTTCTGTTTTATGAAGCATTAATTTTGTTTAATTCCGTTTTAATACTACAGATGAACATTTGATTTCAATTCATAATATTTCTGATCGCTTAAAATACAACTTCAAAAAGTTTGGAATAAATGAGAATTGAGGTCAACAACATTTACATGGGAATGGCCGAATCTAATGTTGAGAGAACTTGTGGCCAGACCCTTTTGCCTTAAATTGTATTTGACTTATATGCATGATAAATATTGTAATATGTGTTTATTTGGCAATAAAATATGTTTAAACTGAAAAACAACATTTACATTTAAATTATAGATCTATATTATTTCAATGATTCCGCGAGTTACTGAGCGGCACATTCCAGCTTAAAGAGATATACCAGGATTTTTCAAAATTTTAAAATTGGCCACAAATATATTTTTTTTCTCAATATATCATGCCTATATATACTCACTGACTCCGTTTTGCAAAAAAGACATCTATATAAGCATGCCAAAATAATATATTGAAAAAGGCTTTCCTAACTTGGGCTACGCTAGACAATTTACATACCGATTTTGTCACGTTATGATGGATTTGACATACTAAACTATTCGGTTTATATTTAATAATGATAACAAGATGCTTTTTATCCATTTTGGATAATTATTTTATTTTTTAAGACATTAATGGCGTTTTATCCAGACAGACTACCTTTAAAGCTATTTCGTTTTGTTTTAATCTTATTTATTTTACCCCGATTGTGAAACAAGTATCTTAGACAAATCACGTTTTAACCCTTTGCTCCATGAATACGTGTTTTCCCGCACCAATCACAGAAGGCCCTTGAAGCTCGTAATGAGCAATCTGAACACTTCCTGCACTGTTTTCCACTCTGTCAGTTGATATAAACATAATTCACCCAATAACTCAAAAGCCTTCTATATTAGAGGAGTCCAAAGGCGTCTATATTAGGTGTCCAAAGGCATCTATATTAGAGGTGTCCAAAGGCGTCTATATTAGGTGTCCAAAGGCGTCTATATTAGAGGTGTCCAAAGGCATCTATAATAGAGGTGTCCAAAGACATCTATATTAGAGGTGTCCACAGGCGTCTATATTAAAGGTGTCCAAAGGCATCAATATTAGAGGTGTCCAAAGGCATCTGTTTTAGAGGTGTCCAAAGGCGTCTATATTAGAGGTGTCCAAAGGCATCTATATTAGAGGTATCCAAAGGCGTGTATATTAGAGGTGTCCAAAGGCGTGTATATTAGAGGTGTCCAAAGGCGTGTATATTAGAGGTGTCCAAAGGCGTCTATATGAGAGGTGTCCAAAGGCGTCTATATTAAGTGTCAAAAGGCGTCTATATTAGAAGTGTCCAAAGGCGTCTATATTAGAAGTGTCCAAAGGCGTCAATATTAGAGGTGTCCAAAAGCGTCTATATTAGAGGTGTCCAAAGGCGTCTATATTAGAGATGTCCATAGGCGTCTATATTAGGTGTCCAAAGGCATCTATATTAGAGGTGTCCAAAGGCGTCTATATAGGAGGTGTCCAAAGGCATCTATATTAGAGGTGTCCAAAGGCGTCTGTATTAGAGGTTTCCAAAGGCGTTCATATTAGGTGTCCAAAGGCGTCTATATTAGGTGTCCAAAGGCGTCTATATTAGAGGTATCCAAAGGTGTCTGTATTATAGGTGTCCAAAGGCGTCTATATTAGGTGTCCAAAGGCATCTATATAGGAGGTGTCCAAAGTCGTCTATATTAGAGGTGTCCAAAGGCGTCTATATTAGAGGTGTCCAAAGGCATCAATATTAGAGGTGTCCAAAGGCATCTGTTTAAGAGGTGTCCAAAGGCGTCTATACTAAAGGTGTCCAAAGGCATCTATATTAGAGGTGTACAAAGGCATCTATATTAGAGGTGTCCAAATGCGTGTATATTAGAGGTGTCCACAGGCGTCTATATTAGAGGCGTCCAAAGGCGTTTATATTTGGTGTCCAAAGGCGTCTATATTAAATGTGTCCAAAGGCGTCTATATTAGAGGTGTTCATAGGCGTCTATATTAGGTGTACAAAAGCTTCTATATTAGAGGTGTCCAAAGGCGTCTGTATTTGAGGTGTCCAAAAGCGTCTATATTAGAGGTGTCCAAAGGCGTCTATATTAGAGATGTCCAAAGGCGTTTATATTTGGTGTACAAAGGCGTCTATATTAGAGGTTTTCAAAGGCGTCTATATTAGAGGTGTCCAAAGGCGTCTATATTAGGTGTCCATAAGCGTCTATATTAGAGGTGTCCAAAGGCGTCTGTATTAGAGGTGTCCAAAGGCGTCTATAATAGGTGTCCAAAGGCGTCTATATTAGGTGTCCAAAGGCGTCTATATTAGAGGTGTTCAAAAGCGTCTATATTAGAGGTATCCAAAGGCGTCTATATTAGAGGTGTCCAAAGGCGTCTGAATTAGAGGTGTCAAAAGGCGTCTATATTAGAGGTGTCCAAAGGTGTCTATATTAGGTGTCCAAAGGCGTCTATATTAGAGGTGTCCAAAGGCGTCTATATTAGAGGTGTCCAAAGGCGTCAATATTAGAGGTGTCCAAATGCATCTGTTTTAGAGGTATCCAAAGGATTCTATATTAGAGGTGTCCAAAGGCGTCTATATTAGAGGTGTCTCAAGGCGTCTATATTAGAGGTGTCCAAAGGCGTGTATATTAGAGGTGTCCAAAGGCGTCTATATAAGAGATGTCCAAAGGCGTCTATATTAGGTGTCCAAAGGCATCTATATTAGAGGTGTCCAAAGGCGTCTGTATTAGAGGTGTCCAAAGGCGTCAATATTAGAGATGTCCAAAGGCGTCTATATAAATGTCTAAAGGCGTCTATATTAGAGGTGTCCTAAGGCGTCTATATTAGAGGTGTCCAAAGACGTCTATATTAGAGGTGTCCAAATGCGTCCATATTAGAGATGTCCAAAGGCGTCTATATTATGTGTCCAAAGGCATCTTTATTAGAGGTGTCCAAAGGTGTCTATATAGGAGGTGTCCAAAGGCATCTATATTAAAGGTGTCCAAAGGCGTCTATATTAGAGGTGTCCAAAGGCGTCTAAATTAGAGGTGTCCAAAGGCGTGTATATTAAGGGTGTCCAAAGGCGTCTATATTAGAGATGTCCAAAGGCGTCTATAGTAGAGGTGTCCAAAGGCGTCTGTATTAGAGGTGTCCAAAGGTGTCTATATTAGGTTTCCAAAGGCGTCTATATTAGGTGTCCAAAGGCGTCTATTTTAGAGGTGTCCAAAGGCGTCTATATTAGAGGATCCAAAGGCGTTTATATTAGAGGTGTTTAAAGGCGTTTATATTAGAGGTGTCCAAAGGCGTTTATATTTGGTGTCCAAAGGCGCGTATATTAGAGGTGTCCAAAGGCGTCTATATTAGAGGTGTCCAAAGGCGTCTATATTAGGTGTCCAAAAGCGTCTATATTAGAGGTGTCCAAAGGCGTCTATATGAGAGGTGTCCAAAGGCGTCTATATTACAAGTGTTCAAAGGCGTCTATATTAGAGATGTCCAAAGGCGTCTATATTAGAGGTGTCCGAAGGCGTCTATATTAGGTGTCCAAAAGCGTCTATATTAGAGGTGTCCAAAGGCGTCTATATTAGAGGTGGCAAAAGGCGTCTATTTTAGAGGTGTCCAAAGACATCTATATTAGGTGCCCAAAGGCGTCTATATTAGAGGTGTCCAAAGGAGTCTATATGAAGTAAAGGGTTAAAGCTGTTGACCCAAGTTTGGCTCGAACCTACGACCTATAGTGTACTGAAACTATTTTAAATTGTGGTAAAAGAAATCTGGCCAACCCCTGGTTTCCACCATATTTGGAGTAAATATGATTGTTTATGGAAACAGGAAGCTTTAAGAATCAGTGCGATCCATATATGTGGGAGAGTGCAAAATGAGTAGTTCTTTGAGACGTTAAACGTACGTGCGAACTGTCCTGCCTGTGGACTGCTGAGGGAGACGAATGTGTCCACATTGTGCCGTAAGTTCTCAAGTACCCCACGACATATCAGACCACCTACAAAATACGTATTAAGACATTTAATTATAATGTGGTAAACAGACCATAGTGTATATGAGATAAATGGAGGTGCACACCATACTGTGGGGAATTGTGACTTGTGAATTGATACTTCTGGTCCCGGGTTGCGGGTTCGATTCTCGAGGCTGGCTAACTTAAAATACTAGCAGTCATTCGGATGAAACTTTAAAACGGATGGCCCGTGTGACGGTGCTATACACCGAGCACGCTAACGAGCCAGGATCGGCTCACGATGGGTTTCTGTCTGTATCCTGCACAATCCCCCACAACCCCCCACAAACCTAAACAAGGTTAATACACTTCTGTGGGTATCAGTCATATGGGAAACCGGTGGTGATGTAAAATAAGCTTAAATACGACAACAAAAAAAGTTAAAGACTGTGTTATTTATTTCCCATGACTGTAACATTAAAATGGTGTTTTTATAGTTTTTTAAAATAAGTCTGATGTTGCTCTGATACTTTATACATCAAAAATGCAATAATAAGTGCGGGCAATATATTTAAAAACAGTACTAAACAAAAATATACTTTTAACTTACATGATCATTATATAATTCAATGCATATTTAAAAATATCAATAGTTCAAAATTTAGATTTTTTTTTCAATTTGGCGTCGCTCTGGGAGTGTACTTTGTAAACAACCTTATAACATATACATACACCAACATTGAGAGTGTACATTGTAAACAAAATCACTATATATACATACACAAATCCTTGGAATGTATATTGTAAACAACATTATATATATACATAAACCAACACTGAGAGTGTACATTGTAAACAACATCACTATATATACATACACCAACATTGAGAGTGTACATTGTAAACAACATCACTATATATACATACACAAATCCTGGGAGTGTACATTGTAAACAACATCACTATATATACATACACAAATCCTGGGAATGTATATTGTAAACAATATTACTATATATACATACACCAACACTGAGAGTGTACATTGTAAACAACATCAATATATATACATACACCAACACTGAGAGTGTACATTGTAAACAACATCACTATATATACATACACAAATCCTGGGAGTGTACATTGTAAACAACATTACTATATATACATAAACCGACACTGGGAGTGTACATTGTAAACATCACTATATATGCATACAAAAAGCCTGGGAGTGTACATTGTAAACAATATTACTATATATACATATACCAACACTGGAAGTGTACATTGTAAACAATATTACTATATATACATATACCAACCCTGGGAGTGTACATTGTAAACAACATAACTATATATACATATACCAACCCTGGGAGTGTATATTGTAAACAGCATTACTATATATACATATACCGACCCTGGGAGTGTACATTGTTAACAGCATTACTATATATACATATACCGACCCTGTGAGTGTGCATTGTAAATAGCATTACTATATATACATATACCGACCCTGGGAGTGTACATTGTAAACAACATTACTACATATACATACATCAACACTGGGAGTGTACATTGCAAACAATATCTATATATATACATACACCGACCCTGGGAGTGTACGTTGTAAAGAACATTACTATATATACATACATCAACCCTTGGAGTGTACATCGTAAACAGCATTACTATAAATACTAACACCGACCCTGGGAGTGTACATTTTAAAGAACATTATTATATATACATATACCGACCCTGGGAGTGTACATTGTAAACAACATAACTATATATGCATATACCAACCATGGGAGTGCATTGTAAACAGCATTACTATGTATACATATACCAACCCTGGGAGTGTACATTGTAAACAACATAACTATATATGCATATACCAACCATGGGAGTGCATTGTAAACAGCATTACTATGTATACATATACCAACCCTGGGAGTGTACATTGTAAACAACATAACTATATATACATATACCAACCCTGGGAGTGTACATTGTAAACAGCATTACTATATATACATACATCAACCCTTGGAGTGTACATTGTAAACAACATAACTATATATACATATACCAAACCTGGGAGTATACATTGTAAACAGCATTACTATATATACATATACCGACCCTGGGAGTGTACATTGTAAACAGCATTACTATATATACATATACCGACCCTGGGAGTGTACATTGTAAACAGTATTACTATATATACATATACCGACCCTGGGAGTGTGCATTGTAAACAGTATTACTATATATACATACATCAACACTGGGAGTGTACATTGTAAACAGCATTACTATATATACATATACCAACCCTGGGAGAAGCAGATCAGATGGACTCCGTTTGGATGTTGTGCCATGTACGCCGCCATCTCCTTTTTGATGTTTTCCACCTGTGTAATCATATTGGTCAAGCTTTTCGCATTCTGATAACTGCTTATTGCAAGCGTTTGTGTACCAGGATGAGCCTAAAAAAGTAACTTACAATCATCAGACTTGGGAAACATTTGCCATTTTGGTATCAATCACAAATTAGGTCATGCTCTCCGAAAGGATTTACTTGTTTTCTTTCTTTTTTTTTGTCTTTAAATATTTATTTCTCATTTTACATACACAGTCAAGATTGTCCTAAGTCACCAGTCAATGGAAGAAGCAAACATATTGTTATTATGCAGGTTTATTTGCTCTTAAATCACATAAATGGGAAGTAACACATGTGGCTGCTTAAGACAAGTGGCTGCTTAATAGAGGTTGCGGCTTATACAGGTTTGACTGTATATACACTGAAAGGAAAAAGAAAGTATACATTTTGGTTTTTAAAATTATTTCATTGTTGGCTAATTTATTCATGTGATGGAAAATGAACTGATTTTTTCTTATTGTTTTGCTTTGAAATGAATTAAATGTTGTTTTTTTATTCAACAAGATGATGAAGTATAAATATTCAAAATTTATATGCAATACATTGGTTGTTCCTTGACCTGTCGACGTTTATAGGTATGTATACTTTCTTTTTCCTTTCACTGTACATGTCCATAACATAATAGAAGAAAATAAGTGTGAATATTATATACTGGTATGCGGCTCTGGCAGATATACAACTTTTGTATCATCAAGTATATTCATCTATGTTTATATAATTTAACAATTAATGTTGAAACTGTTCAGAATGATCAAATTACTTCATGCCTAAATTTTAATCTGGACTAAATGAATTATTTGTTTGTTTTAATTTAACAATTAAGAAACCCAAACGGAGCGACCGGAGTTTCTTGAATGTTTAATTTTTACTTAATGAAAACTAACTGGCTTAGTGTTAAACGTCATTTGACTGGCAGTTTATGTAACTCTGGGCGGAGCTATGATGAAAGCTGAGATGATTGATGTTTGAAAGCCCATCCGTTGCTAAGGCCGTTTCTAAGCAAAGCTCGTGCGGGCTTTGTAGTTTGTACATAAGTTTGTACATGACTCGTTCAGAATTTTCCTCCGTCAAAAAGTTTGTAATGTCATTCACGCATGCGCAGTGATAACTGAATACTCAATATTAAGAACGAACTTCTTAATAATTAAATTATTTTGTAGGCTGTTTTAGCAAATAAGAGCGACAAAATTTTGAAAATTGACGCGATTTCATTGGTTATCAAATAAGGTAAAGCACTAAACAAATATCTCCCTTTGTGTATTAAATGAGAAATAAGTTGGTTAATGAAGGCAATAAAGAAATGGCAGTAGTTATGATAATGATGGGAGGAACTTGACACTCTAAAAATCTTAAATCAATGTGTTGACGTCATTAATTTAGTAGAAATCTGTCCCATTTGCCGTTATGTTGTCCAAGTTTATAATTTGCCAGTCAAAGAAAGAAAGTTATGAACTAATTCTTATGAGTCTGGGACCTGGAACCCTTCGTAAATAATTGGCATTTTTTAAAATTTATTGGAAGACTATTCCAAATTTTCGAAAAACATTTATTTACCTCTTTTATCCATCTGAATAAGTAATCAGCCGACTCGATGTTCCCTGTAACACCGTGCATGAAAATAACAGGTTTGTAGCACTGCACACCGAAACATAGCACAGCCAGACATGTGAATAATTGGACTACAAAAATCATCTTGGCCGAATGATTCAAACCGAATACATACTAGACCAGCACTGACGAGTAGAATGACGAAACTGAAGCAGACGGCAACCTTTATTTGACTTTATTTTAGTTTCCGTTAGGGAGTGTCGTACAAATGGATCCTTGTATTTCGATTGGAATTGTTTGTAATCCCATTGGATGTTCAACTTATGGAAAGCCGGAACTGTTTTAAGTGGACCATCTTGAATATTGATAACGTAAACATCCAACTTATTCTGTCAGTCACTGCTAATGTCATGCCATATTGGGAACGTAAAAACCTCCAAACTATTCTGTCGGTCACTGCTATTGCCATAACATATTGATAACGTAAAAACCTCCAAACTATTCTGTCAGTGACTGCTATTGTCATAACATATTGATAACGTAAAAACCTCCAAACTATTCTGTCAGTCACTGCTATTGTCATAACATATTGATAACATATAACACTTCAAATTGTTCTTTCACTCATTGTTGTCTGTCGGAACATATTTATTACATAAAAATTTAAACTTATTCTGTCATCAATTACAGTTAATCATTATTTGTCTAAAGCAAGCGTCGCAGATATTCTGATAACAAGTATACATAAAGCAAGCGTCGCAGATATTCTGATAACAAGTATACATAAAGCAAGCGTTGGAGATATTCTGATAACAAGTATACATGAAGCAAGCATCGCAGATATTCTGATAACAAGTATACATAAAACAAGTATGTGCAGATTACCGGTATATTGATTGTGCAATCACATATATTTGTAAAGTGTTTTTGTGTCTAATGAGAAACTGTATTCAGTACCAATAAATACCAATACAATTCTGTTCTGTTTTATACAATGGTAAATGTGCACACTATCACCATATGCTAAACATTGACAACCGAAAACTGTTGCAGCATTCCATATTATGGTTTATGTAATTTTAATATTGATAATAATCGACCGTTATGTGGGATTTGAGATAACCATTCAAGGACACAGCATGGGCATAGTAAATCCGGGGGTCACATCCCGTATTCCCGGACTTGTTCACTGAACACAATATCCAAAGTTCCGGCTAGTTTACTTCCCCAACCTTGATTTCACATATAGATAAATAATTTCGTATCTATAATTATCGAATTATAAATCAAAAGCTTGTCTGTCAATGCTTGCTAAACATTCTCGTGGTACTGATGTCACACATAAACCTTTTAGTTTCACTTTGTGTTTGCAACCGTCGTTTGACAGACATACAAACAGACAGACGGACGGACGGACGTGTTGATGAGTACCCCTAAATATAAATAGAGAATCTTACATGAGTGTTCATTTGTTATTGAATTGATTTAACGAGTTGGCAAAAATATATTATGCGAGGTTTTGGCCGAGCTTTATATCACTTTTTCGAACGAAAAAAAGGAAAACTCTTTTACACTTTGGTCATTTGTTCACATAATATGCATACACACGGTCTTTTTCCTGTCAACATTCTAAAATTCTCATTTCTAAATTAGAAATTACTTGAAAACATTGAAACCATGATGTAGGCATGCCTTGAACAAAAAGCTGGTACTGATTCTACCCAGGAGGACTTCGAATGTGATTTGTTTCAGTTGTTATACAATGTAATTTGTTTTACAATCGATGTAAACTAAACAAGTTTGAATTTAAATATATGATGTATATTTATGCGGGTAAGTGTTTCATGAAGTACCCGGATACAAACGATATTTGTATCTAACTTGGATGCTGCGGCTTCCTGATTGTTTAATCAAATATTAATAATATAACTAAATATACGATACGCAGGATATGTGTGGGAATGCGGACCACTTGTAATTTAGCATATTACGGGCTCTAAACGATGCCCCAGCCAGTCCGATGTTACGGCAGGATATGTGTGGGACACCAGGCAGAGATACGAACCAGCCGTCTGAACGATATATGTAACTATGTAAGTGAATTGTACGTGTGTATAATATACAACATTTTGGTCTGACAAACTTCGCTGATATTACGGCGGGCACGCAGACCGGGTAGAACTCAAAAGTATAGTAAAGTGCATGTTGACATCTAAAATATTTAAACTTTTAAAAGTCATACAATCACTTGCCACCATTGAAATGTTGTTAGGGGCCGGTTTCACACAAACATAGAAAGCGGATATTTACCTCTACTCATTTTCTCTAAACAATTTCTCATGAAACCCATTACGTATTAAATGACCACTCGTACTAAATTTATCTTCACTCATTGGTAAAGGATGACATGTAAAATGATCGAAGTATAAGCTGTCATACCGGGGAACCATTTCAAAACAAAAACTGAGACCAGATGATTGGTGAAACTGAGACAATGGTGATTGGTGACACTGAGACCAGATGATTGGTGAAACTTAGACCAGATGATTGGTGAAACTGACACAAGGGTGATTGGTGAAACTGAGACCAGGGTGATTGGTGAAACTGAGACCAAGATGATTGGTGAGACTGAGACCAGGAAGATTGGTGAAACTGAGACCAGGCTGATTGGTGACACAGAGACCAGGATGATTGGTGAAACTGAGACCAGGATGATTGGTGAAAACTGAGACCAGAATAATTGGTGACACTGAGACCAGGATGATTGGTGAAACTGAGAACAGATGATTGGTGAAACTGAGACCAGGATGATTGGTGACACTGAGACCAGAATGATTGGTGAAACTGAGACCAGATGTATAATTCTGCAACACTCTCTCAGATATGGCTATATGTTTGGCCTAAACATTCCTCAAAATAGTAAAAAGAAACCTCCGTTACATCTCCTCCACATATCTTTCTAACTACAAAATGTCAGTAACAAAATATATAGTTGTCAAAACACCGCAGATTGGCTGAAAATGACACCGTGGAACGTTGTGCTGAATTGCAGGGCTTCAGTTCCCTTTAAACAGATGGGTTTAACGACATTTTCAACACATGACAGGTTAAATAGGACATATCTCGTTCTACTGATGAAGGAGACATGAGCAAAATGATCGTTCTTCCGCATGTAACTCACAAACGTTTTCATACGTTTTTGTACCAAGCGAGACTCAAACCCACCATCATAACAGGTTAATGATCAAGTTTGAGCCGGCGCCTTAGACCACCCGGCCACCGTTATCAGGACCAGTAAGGAAACGTTATAAAACAAGTCAATTGAATAGCAATTTATTTTATTAAATGATACAAATATAGAACCGTTGTGAAACAAGACAATTCTTTAGTTTTCATTAAGTTAGACAGCTATTGAACCGATCTGAAAAGAAAACAATTCGTGAATTCCTATTACTATATATAGCAACACAAATAGCGAACCGTTATGAAACGGGATTATACATGCATTCATATTAAGCAAAACAAATATTAACAGTTGTGAAACAAGACATTACTGCCACTAATAATCTATACATAGATGGATGTGTTTGTAAATGCCAATCATTTCGCTTTAAGTTAGGTATGGTAGAATATATTTCTGAAACACGGAATAATTAGAGTGCCAATGCGTGTGGTGTACCCCGGGAATGACGTGTGTCGCCGTGGCATTCCGCTTGTCAAGCGTCTGCAGACCGAACGAATCGTCTGTGTACCACTGAAACGAGAATCAAACAAGCTGCCTGCTTTAGAAGATTCCAAAGGAGAGGTCAGCAAGAGAGGTCAACAGTTTTTAATTATGGTTAAATAGGTGAATTATGGTAAGTCCGATAAAGGGTCATCTGATTAGTAAAATTAATTTCAGGCTGGTAATCAGAGCAGAAAAAAACAATGATGGTAATATCAATATTTAACGAAACTATCACCAGGGTTGTTATTGCAGTCATCAACCATTTTTAACAATAGTCTTCTTACGCTTTAGCTCAAAAATGTATTTTGATAAACACACTTTTACATACCATTCTTTGAGACCACATTTTGTCACAGAAGCTTGGGGAGTAGATAATAACGTTTAATGGCGGTGGGCAGGACCCCTAGCGTATATATAGTATTAGTCTCTATATATACGCTAGGGGACCTGTCCACCCCTATTAAACGTTAATAGTCTCTTTATACACGCTAGGGAACCTGCCCACCCCTATTAAACGTTAATAGTGTCTATATATACGCTAGGGAACCTGCCCACCCCTATTAAACGTTAATAGTCTCTTTATACACGCTAGGGAACCTGCCGCCCACTATTAAACGTTAATAGTCTCTATATATACGCTAGGGGACCTGCCCACCCCTATTAAACGTTAATAGTCTCTTTATACACGCTAGGGAACCTGACCATCCCTATTAAACGTTAATAGTCTCTATATATACGCTAGGGGACCTGCCCACCCCTATTAAACGTTAATAGTCTCTATATATACGCTAGGGGACCTGCCCACCGCCATCAAACGTTAATAGTCTCTATATATACGCTAGGGGACCTGCCCACCCCCATCAAACGGTAATAGTCTCTATATATACGCTAGGGGACCTGCCCACCCCTATTAAACGTTAATAGTCTCTTTATATACGCTAGGGGACCTGCCAACCCCTATCAAACGTTAATAGTCTATAGATATATACGCTAGGGGACCTGCCCACCCCTATTAAATGTTAATAGTCTCTTTATATACGCTAGGGGACCTGCCCGAGTCTATTAAACGTTAATAGTCTCTATATATACGTTAGGGGACCTGCCCACCCCTATTAAACGTTAATAGTCTCTTTATATACGCTAGGGGACCTGCCCACCCCTATTAAACGTCAATAGTCTCTATATATACGCTAGGGAACCTGCCCACCGCCATTAAACGTTAATAGTCTCTATATATACGCTAGGGAACCTGCCCACCTCTATTAAACCCCACATTTTGTCACAGAAGCTTGGGGAGTAGATAATAACGTTTAATGGCGGTGGGCAGGACCCCTAGCGTATATATAGTATTAGTCTATATATATACGCTAGGGGACCTGCCCACCCCTATTAAACGTTAATAGTCTCTATATATACGCTAGGGGACCTGCCCACCCCTATTAAACGTTAATAGTCTCTTTATATACGCTAGGGGACCTGCCCACCCCTATTAAACGTTAATAGTCTCTATATATACGCTAGTGGACCTGCCCACCCCTATGAAACGTTAATATTCTCTATATATACGCTAGGGGACCTGCCCACCCCTATTAAACGTTAAAAGTCTCTATATATACGCTAGGGAGCCTGCCCACCCCTATTAAACGTTAATAGTCTCTTTATATACGCTAGGGGACCTGACCACCCCTATTAAACGTTAATAGTCTCTATATATACGCTAGTGGACCTGCCCACCCCTATCAAACGTTAATAGTCTCTATATATACGCTAGGGGACCTGCCCACCCCTACTAAACCTTAATAGTCTCCTTATATACGCTAGGGAACCTGCCCACCGCCATTAAACGTTAATAGTCTCTATATATACGCTAGGGAACCTGCCCACCCCTATTAAACTTTAATAGTCCCTATATATACGCTAGGGGACCTGCCCACCCCTATTTAACGTTAATAGTCGCTTTATATACGCTAGGGGACCTGCCCACCCCTATTAAACGTTAATAGTCTCTATATATACGCTAGAGGACATGCCCATCCCTATTAAACGTTAATAGTCTATATATATACGCTAGGGAACCTGCCCACCCCTATTAAACGCTAATAGTCTCTATATATACGCTAGGGGACCTGCCCACCCATATTAAACGTTAATAGTCTCTATATATACGCTAGGGAACCTGCCCACCTCTATTAAACCCCACATTTTGTCACAGAAGCTTGGGGAGTAGATAATAACGTTTAATGGCGGTGGGCAGGACCCCTAGCGTATATATAGTATTAGTCTATATATATACGCTAGGGGACCTGCCCACCCCTATTAAACGTTAATAGTCTCTATATATACGCTAGGGGACCTGCCCACCCCTATTAAACGTTAATAGTCTCTTTATATACGCTAGGGGACCTGCCCACCCCTATTAAACGTTAATAGTCTCTATATACACGCTAGGGGACCTGCCCACCCCTATTAAACGTTAATAGTCTCTATATATACACTAGGGGACCTGCCCACCCCTATTAAACGTTAATAGTCTCTTTATATACGCTAGGAAACCTGCCCACCGCCATTAAACGTTAATAGTCTCTATATATACGCTAGGGAACCTGCCCACCCCTATTAAACGTTAAAAGTCTCTATATATACGCTAGGGAGCCTGCCCACCCCTATTAAACGTTAATAGTCTCTTTATATACGCTAGGGGACCTGCCCACCCCTATTAAACGTTAATAGTCTCTATATATACGCTAGTGGACCTGCCCACCCCTATCAAACGTCAATAGTCTCTATATATACGCTAGGGGACCTGCCCACCCCTATTAAACCTTAATAGTCTATTTATATACGCTAGGGAACCTGCCCACCGCCATTAAACGTTAATAGTCTCTATATACACGCTAGGGAACCTGCCCACCCCTATTAAACTTTAATAGTCTCTATATATACGCTAGGGGACCTGCCCACCCCTATTAAACGTTAATAGTCGCTTTATATACGCTAGGGGACCTGCCCACCCCTATTAAACGTTAATAGTCTCTATATATACGCTAGAGGACATGCCCATCCCTATTAAACGTTAATAGTCTATATATATACGCTAGGGAACCTGCCCACCCCTATTAAACACTAATAGTCTCTATATATACGCTAGCGGACCTGCCCATCCCTATTAAACGTTAATAGTCTCTATATATACGCTAGGGGACCTGCCCACCCCTATTAAACGTTAATAGTCTCTATATATACGCTAGGGAACCTGCCCACCCCTATTAAACGTTAATAGTCTCTTTATATACGCTTTTGGACCTGCCCTACCCTATTAAACGTTAATAGTCTCTTTATATACGCTAGGGTACCTGCCCACCCCTATTACACGTTAATAGTCTCTATATATACGCTAGGGGACCTGCCCACCCCTATTAAATGTTAATAGTCTCTTTATATACGCTAGGGGACCTGCCCACCCCTATTAGACGTTAATAGCCTCTATATATACGCTAGGGGACCTGCCCACTCCTATTAAACGTTAAAAGTCTCTTTATATACGCTAGGGGACCTGCCCACCCCTATTAAACGTTAATAGTCTCTATATATACGCTAGGGAACCTGCCAAACCCCTATTAAACGTTAATAGTCTCTTTATATACGCTAGGGGACCTGCCAACCCCTATTAAACGTTAATAGTCTCTTTATATACGCTAGGGGGCCTGCCCGCCCCTATTAGACGTTAATAGTCTCTATATATACGCTACGGGACCTGCCCGCCCCTATTAAACGTTTATAGTCTCTTTATATACGCTAGGGGACCTGCCCGCCCCTATTAAACGTTAATAGTATCTATATATACGCTAGGGGACCTGCCCGCCCCTATTAAACGTTAATAGTCTCTTTATATACGCTAGGGGACCTGCCCACCCCTATTAAACGTTAATAGTCTCTATATATACGCTAGGGGACCTGCCCACCCCTATTAAACGTGAACAGTCTCTATATATACGCTAGGGGACCTGCCCACCCCTATTAAACGTTAACAGTCTCTATATATACGCTAGGGGACCTGCCCACCCCTATTAAACGTTAATAGTTTCTTTATATACGCTAGGGGACCTGCCCACCCCTATTAAACGTTAATAGTCTCTATATATACGCTAGGGGACCTGCCCACCCCTATTAAACGTTAATGGTCTCTATATATACGCTAGGGAACCTGCCCACCCCTATTAAACGTTAATAGTCTCTTTATATACGCTAGGGGACCTGCCCACCCCTATCAAACGTTAATAGTCTCTTTATATACGCTAGGGGACCTGCCCATCCCTATAAAACGTTAATAGTCTCTATATATACGCTAGGGGACCTGCCCACCCCTATCAAACGTTAATAGTCTCTTTATATACGCTAGGGAACCTGCCAACCGCCATTAAACGTTATTATCCACTCCCAAATCTCCTGTGAATTTTGCTGCAAATAAACTCACATAATTATTCTATATGTTATGGTAAACTAGATACTTACTTAAGGTTGAATTTTGGATTTTCAGCCTAAATGTAAGAATATTTTTAAGTTTTATTTAAAAATGTAATAAGCTTTATTTTGATTTACCGTTCAAATTTAAATCAATACAGAGTCATGTGACTTCACTGCAGGAGAGTTTGTTAAATTTCAAGTAATCAATGTATTTCTGATATCAAAAGTCACATACCGAGATAGAATAAGTATATATATAAATTATAAATAAATTAAAAACAAAAAGACAAACTCCGTGTTAAAGTGTTTGTGCTAAGCAATGCATTTCGGCTATACAGCCTTTATCGGGTTCAAAATACATACATGTTCTACTTAAGTGTTAACCATGTAGACAATACAACACTTTGGATAACTAGTGTGTGTGTCTTACCTTCTGGTTCTTCATTTCGACAATATCCAACTTTTTGTCGTAGAATCCAAAATGGCTGAAGTATATAAACATATTATGTAAGTTAGTTTTTACAGTTTATTTTACACTGAATACTAAACACGCAGAAGTATGCGATATATGTTTTACAACTTCGAAACATCTTTATAATTACACATTTGAAAAATAGATACAAATGCGGTTGTCCGGCTGTATACGCTACTGCATGGGCGAATCTAGGATATTAGTTGAGAGGGGACGTACTTTGGGGATGCAGGACAAAATCTGAACAGGCACATATGTTTTTCAGAAGAAATGTAATGAATTTGGATAAAATATGGGAGTTTGGGAATGGGTGGCGTACGCCGAGGTTTTTTAAAGAGTATATCCGCCATTGCAATACTTTTACAGTTCTGCCTGCATCATTTCAATGTTATATAGATCGGCAGTAAAACTGATATATTTGGTAAGACGTGGAGGCAATACCATCAATACTTGTGATGAAAAACGTATGTACTTCGGCGTGAAGTGTACATGTACATAACATCATAATTATATAATGGGCTTAAACACTATTACAACGTATAACATGGTATGTATGACATCCGGTTAAATTAATGAAGAAATACCATTAAATGAATACTGGTATGTGAAGAATGGCCGTGATTCCACAAGTTTCTGATAGTCTTTCCCACACAGATTTGGGTACAGCTGGGTTCGAACCCATTACCTTAGTTGCGAGATGTGATCATGAGAGAGCATTGCCGTGGACCACTATGTAGACTATTATAGATACAGCTTGAGAGACGTATATATTCAAAATGCATGTACCTGTATAATAATACACATTCAATAATAACAATTTAGCCATACACGTTATCAACTAGTGGGAAAGACAAATAATAAGAAAAATATTGTTTCTGCGAATATTGGAGTTACAAATAAAACGTTATTAAAAGATCTCCGTTGAGGAGAAGTTGCTTATTTACTATTGTATACTAGGACTATATGTACCTGGATTGCCAAGGCGTGATGACGCCATCATCTGGTCCGCCAATCATCACCAGCTTCTTCAGGCGAATAAAGTTGGACTTGAACTCTAGTAGGATTGTGAAAACATCACCACTAAGTAACTCTCACAGTTAATATTTACGTTCGTCTACTATCTACAACTCATTTATGTTTGTCTGCTAGCTACCACTAATTCAGTCATGTTCGTCTGCTATCTACACCTAATTTACGTTCGTCTGCTATTTACCACTCATTTATGATCGTCTGCTATCTACAACATTGTTCATGTCCGTCTGCTATCTACCACTCATTTATGATCGTCTGCTTTCTACAACATTGTTCATGTTCGTCTTCTATTTACAACATTGTTCATGTCCGTCTGCTATCTACCACTCATTTATGATCGTCTGCTATCTACAACATTGTTCATGTTCGTCTGCTATCTACAACATTGTTCATGTCCGTCTGCTATCTACCACTCATTTATGATCATCTGCTATCTACAACATTATCTACAACATTGTTCATGTCCGTCTGCTATCAACCACTCATTTATGATCGCCTGCTATCTACAACATTGTTCATGTCAGGCTGTTATCTACCACTCATTTATGATCGTCTGCTTTCTACAACAATGTTCATGTTCGTCTGCTATCTACAACATTGTTCATGTCCGTCTGCTATCTACAACATTGTTCATGTCCGTCTGCTATCTACAACTTATTTATGATCGTCTACTATCTACAACTAATTTATACTCGTTTGTTTTATACTTATTTGTAACACTCATAATTCAAAAAGTGCAATTTAATTCTTGTGTTTATCTCGGCCTTAAGAACAATTTTAAAATAAGAAACCTATATCTAAAGATGTATCTGGGACATCTTTACCAAAAATATCAAATCGTATTATGTTACTATATAAGCGTAAAGCAACTAGTCATCGAAATAACTAATTCCGTAAAAAGTCATTTGGCTTTAAAGCAACACATCCACGTTTAAACTTTTTTAAAAAGTTTTTCAATTGAGTTGTGAGCACATTTCCCATACATAAATATATGGTCAGTGAGCTGTATATGTGCTAACAAACACTATTCAGAACGCTTTAGAATTATAAAAAAAGATGTCCAAATTATAAAGCGTGATAAACGCTTTATAAATTATTTTTAAATTGCCAAGGATTCCAACTTGGCTTCAAATTGAATTATGCGAGTCGTATTAAAAAACTTCACGTTTTAGTGCGTAGTGTACTTTACCTGCCTTGAAAGTCATTTGACAATTTTTTTTGACTCGGGTGAGTTACACGCTTGTTTTATAAAGTGTTAGTCACGCATTATAATTTGGGCATCATTTTGTTCCAGATTGTGTTTATATGCTCATATACAGCTAATTGATCATATGTTTGTATGGAAAATGTGCTCATAACTCAATTAAAATAATTTTTTTTTAAAAGTTCAAACGTGGATGTGTTGCTTTAAAATGATTAAATAAGACAAATAAGGAAGAATACCATAGCATGAATTATGTAAATATGCACATTTCTTTATAATTACGTATATGTGCCCGGCGCATCTTGAAATCCCCAACTGAGACATAAAAAGCTACAATTTAAAAAATATGAATGGGGTTTAACGCCTCTTACAACATATTTTAGGTTATATGACATATCAAGTTTTACTGATGGAAGAAGACCTCAGAATGAATCTGAGTAGACCACCGTCCTACCGTAATTAACTGGAAAACTATCTCACATTATTTTTTTAAGCGGGCGGGACTCGAATCTACGACTTTAGCGTTGAGAGGTTAGCGATCTTGAGACGGCACTTTGACCATTCGGCCACGTTGGACCCTCTGAAGCTACATGACGGCTACATAAACTGACTCCTGGTTTACCAACATATTACTTACACAACTTAAATCAAAGAAAAGCATCAAGTGGATCCTGTTTTTAGACTGGTTCTAGGGGAACTGCGGTAGTGTATTTGATATAATTTCTACTGCTCACGCCAGACGTTGCGGATTCGATCCCCAGCTCGAAACGATGTCTCTAAAAATCAACTCTCAGCACTTGTCACCCAGATAGCAAAGCCGAGATCGATTCAAATAAGATTTGAACTTTCTTTGCAATCGAGCTTAATAAATTAGAAGAGTAAAACTGCATTTGGTTTCATCGATATGGATTAAGAAATATTGAGGCAACCTGTCAAAATCGGGAGAGCTGGGTCTGGTCTACGGACTAAACCTCGAACTCCCCCTTGTCGTCATGTCATATTAGTGTTCCCCTTGTCGTCATATCAGTGTTCCCCTTGTCGTCATATCATATCAGTGTTCCCCTTGTCGTCATATCAGTGTTCCCCATGTCGTCATATGTGTGTTCCCCTTGTTGTCATATCAGTGTTCCCCTTGTCGTCATATCAGTGTTCTCCTTGTCGTCATATCAGTGTTCTCCTTGTCGTCATATGTGTGTTCCCCTTTTCGCAATACCAGTGTTCCCCTTGTCGTCATATCAGTGTTTTCCTTGTCGTCATGTCAGTGTTCCCCTTGTCGTCATATCAGTGTTTCCCTTGTTATATCAATGTTCTCCTTGTCGTCATATCAGTGTTCCCCTCGTCGTCATATCAGTGTTTCCCTTGTTATATCAATGTTCTCCTTGTCGTCATATCAGTGTTCCCCTTGTCGTCATATCAGTGTTTTCCTTGTCGTCATACCAGTGTTCCCCATGTCGTCATATGTGTGTTCCCCTTGTCGTCATATCAGTGTTCCCCTTGTCGTCATATCAGTGTTCCCCTTGTCGTCATATCAGTGTTCCCCTTGTCGTCATATCAGTGTTTTCCCTTGTCGTCATATCAGTGTTCCCCTTGTCGACATATCAGTGTTCCCCTTGTCGTCATATCAGTGTTCCCCTTGGCGTCATATCAGTGTTCCCCTTGTCGTCATATCAGTGTTCCCCTTGTCGCCATATCAGTGTTCCCCTTGTCGTCATATGTGTGTTCCCCTTGTTGTCATATCAGTGTTTTCCTTGTCGTCATGTCAGTGTTCCCCTTGTCGTCATATGTGTGTTTCCCTTGTCGTCATGTCATATGTGTGTTCCCCTTGTCGTCATATCAGTGTTCCCCCATGTCGTCATATGTGTGTTCCCCTTGTTGTCATATCAGTGTTCCCCTTGTCGTCATATCAGTGTTCATCTTGTTGTCATATCAGTGTTCCCCTTGTCGTCATATCAGTGTTCCCCTTGTCGTCATATCGGTGTTTTCCTTGTCGTCATGTCGGTGTTCCCCTTGTCGTCATATGTGTGTTCCCCTTGTTGTCATATCAGTGTTCCTCTTGTCGTCATATCAGTGTTCCCCTTATCATCATATGTGTGTTCCCTTTTTCGCAATTCCAGTGTTCCCCTTGTCGTCATATCAGTGTTCTCCTTGTCGTCATGTCAGTGTTCCCCTTGTCGTCATATGTGTGTTCCCTTGTCGTCAAATCAGTGTTCCCCTTGTCGTCATATAAGTGTTCTTCTTGCATTGTCGTCATATCAGTGTTCCCCTTGGCGTCATATCAGTGTTCGCCTTGTCGTCATATCAGTGTTCCCCTTGTCGCCACATCAGTGTTCCCCTTGTCATCATGTCAGTGTTCCCCTTGGCGTCATATCAGTGTTCCCCTTGTCGTCATATCAGTGTTCCCCTTGTCGCCATATCAGTGTTCCCCTTGTCGTCATATGTGTGTTCCCCTTGTTGTCATATCAGTATTCCCTTTGTCGTCATATCAGTGTTTTCCTTGGCGTCATATCAGTTTCCCTTTGTCGTCATATCAGTGTTCTCCTTGTCGTCATATGTGTGTTCCCCTTGTCGTCATATCAGTGTTCCCCTTGTCGTCATATCAGTGTTCCCCTTGTCATCATATGTATGTTCCCCTTTTCGCAATACCAGTGTTCCCCTTGTCGTCATAGAGTGTTTTCCTTGTCATCATGTCAGTGTTCCCCTCGTCGTCATATCAGTGTTTCCCTTGTTATATCAATGTTCTCCTTGTCGTCATAATCAGTGTTCCCCTTGTTGTCATATCAATGTTCCCCTCGTCGTCATATCAGTGTATATAAAACGTGAACCTGTCAGGTTATCTTCCCACGTGACAGCATGCACGACATGCACGTGCCTAGGGCTTAAAACATAGATATGCTTACACTAAAACAAAACTTTAACAAATTTACATATGAAACTATTGGCCAACAGATTATATTCAACCAATGTACCTTCGCTTCGTCCGTTGTACGTGTCATTGTTTATAACTGCCAAGAACTTCGAAGAGTTTTTGTACAAGTCCTGGTGGCGTGGGTCTGAAACAGATATAATTGAGTGTATCTTAAACAGGTACCAAGGGCTTCAAATGCAAATATCTTTTTGGATAATAAGTTCATGAAATCGTCTGTTCGGTTTATGTTAAAAATGTATGGAAATGAATCAATGCTTGTCGTTTGATATCGAATAAAGTACTACAAAATAACGAGAAAGTAATAAATTGCACGGGAAACAAAGAAGTCAATATTGTACAGGTAAATTATGACCACACACATCTCTATGTATCCTTGTTAATCATACATATTTTAGTATTATGTCAAATGTACGTACCGTTCCAATAATTCCCGACAGATATGTTCTGACCTAGTGGAGTATAGGCAAGTCTGCAATTACAAAGGTTAACTTTCGTTTAACTGATGTCCGTAATTCGCACCTGAAGTCCATAAAAATTTCTTATTTTTCCATGCAGGCCAATCTACTTAAAGGGAATATATCAAAACTATTCGAGTTTAAAATTGTCTATAAGCATTTTGATCCAATATGTCATACCTTTGTTTACTCACTGACATTGTTTTGCCAAAACGATATACATGTATGTTTAAAGATACCAAAACAGTATATTGGAAAGGGATTTCCTAACTTGAGCTACGCGCCCAGGTTTAACTAAAATAGATTTCTCACTTAAAATTGCAACCAGATTGTGACAATTTAAATGAGTGACGTGATTTCATTGTGAGTTCAATTTGATCCGTTATGCAGGTTTACATGTGGTGAAAATTGTTCAATTTTAGAAAGAGTCCGATTTAAAAAAATAAATTATTTTGTAAGACATTTATAGCGCCCCCCCCCCCCCCCCACCACCACCCCCACCGGTATACTCCCTTTAAGAGGACATACGCAACTTTGATAAATATGCATATAATATCTTCTTTAAAAATTATGCAAGCGTCGAAGATGATCAAGATACGATCTTATCTAAACGCCATTAGGTGTACGAGGGCGTTCCCTTTGCTTTGTCCTACGTGTACACTCCTAACAGAAATGTAATTCCAAAGAATTCATTGGGCGTTGAATAAGTACCATTATACCATTGTCTAGTTTTAATGACGGAAGAATCGTCACAATAACATTGTGTAGAACCACCGTCCTTCCGCAAGTAGATCTAACTGGTATTCTGTCTTACAAGATAGGACTTTATGGCTACGGAGCGGTAGTGTAGTGGATAAATTGCGGGTTCGATCCCAAGCTCGACCCGATATTTCTAAAGAAACAACAGTCAGTACTGGTTATTCCCCAGGAAGTGGACTAGAGAACGATTCATATATAAGCTCTGAGATTATTCGCAGTCGAGCTAAAATAATTATAAACTAAGACTAAGACGACAACAATCCTGGACAGACGGACGAACTGTGATGTCCAGTTCTGATCCTCCATCACTATAGTGATAGAAGTAAATTTATCTCAATATCTTACTTGTAAACATTGTCCCTCAGTAAATTTGGGAAAAGGAACTTGGTGTAAACGGTGTCTGAAAGTATAATTAACGATTAGTGTAATCTCGCGTGTAATCTCACGTGTTATCTCGCGTTTATACTTATTTTGTGTGTTTTTTAAATTTGGGGATAAAGGAAGTTGAAATTATAAAGTTTACGTCCATGTAGTTCAATAATTAAGCATTATTCTTCTTTTGTTACATTGTTGTAACACATCAAACATATGGTCCTCCGTGACCCAGTGACCTAAGGCGTCTTCTCAAGACCACTTACCTCTCACTGCTGAAGTGGTAGGCTCGACTACCGCTCGGTCCGCAAACTTTGTGAGAAAGTTTGCTAAATACGTGCAGAAGGACGGTGTTTCTATTCAGATTCATTCCGGGACTTTCATTACCAATATGCTACACATATATATAACATGAAATTTGTTGAAAATTGGGATAAACTCCATTAAAACAACATTCGAACGGGTAAACAATTAATGTTTATAAAATAATTTAATGTTTATGATGACAATAGTCAACGTTCATTCGGTAATTTAGGCCTCTGGCTCGTAAGGCACCATGCACTATTCAACAAACACAATTTAAGCTTCATAACATAAAGATAGTAACGTTATGTGTACGTTATGGTAAATAATATATTATAACAATTGGTACGTCTTATATCAACAATAAGGAATTGTTTTATATTTAAAACTTCGTAAATATATTTATAAAGTTGAATGGTTTTTATTCGTGTTTTGAATATTTACGTTCGTGAAGCAACTCCTTCGTTGCACGTATAGAACATTTCGTCGTCTGTATTCCATGAAAGAAGGCCCGTGAACGGTCATTTTTAGATTCGGACACATATTACGATAAAAACAGTGCTACCGAGATGTTACGATGAGTCTGGTTACCGTTCCTACAATGGCATTTCAATTGAATGTATTAATCGCGGGGGCACAGACTAGGCATGACTCTCACTGTTCAGTTAACCGACTCAAGCACATTGGATACAGTAATCACTTGTCATTATAACATGATAAATAAAATATGTTGGTATGGTCTCTGTATTGACGCAGTGTAACCAACATTTTAAGATATTTCTTTTATAAAGAATGAGATCAACTGGCATATGAATGACAAACATTTTCGTGGATCCGCATGGCCTTAGAGGCATAGTGCCACCATTGCAAAAAGGAAGTGCTTCCGTGGGGTAGTCGCATAATGGCGGTTGTAAATAATCCTCAATTCTTCTTCTTTAAAAATGCATTTTCCTATTTTTAATGCTCATTTTTTTATTTGAATGGCATTATTGATGTATTTTGAACATTTTGATAGCATTGTCATGTTTGAATTGTGAATTTAGAAAAAAAAAATGATGCTTGGAAATTGGGGTATGAATTCATGATTTCGGAAGTCTACTTTCACTTTGTCACCAGTGTACACACTGAGCAGAAAAAAAATCTCTTATATGACACATGACCCCTACTTTTCTCATCATATTTTGATAGTGCAGAGGTTGACAAACAGTAAAATGTAGGTTTCACTTCTTTCATTTGGGACCCTCTATGAATGACAAGCCTTCAAACTTTTATTATTTACTATAGAATAAAGAACAAAAATCAATGGTGGGGTTACACCTATAAGAGAGACTTGAGTGAAATGGGGGTGATTTTCCAAAATGTTAATTGTAGGTAAAATAACCTCTTTTCTACACTCTCATAGTATTAAATGACAAATTGGAGACATTTGCTTCATAAAAAAACTCATTTTGGCAAGTGTATGCCTCAAATAAAGCATATATGTGCATATTTACATTGAAATTTCATGAAAAATCACAAAATTTTGAAGATTTTTTATTTTGGATGATTTAAATGTGCAATTTTTAGCATGTACATTGTATTGAATAATGTATTTTGGTAAGATAATGTCTTCAGTGTATCATGAGACTGTTTTGGTGTAAAAATTTTAATGGAATTAGGTAAAAAAAAAAAATTATGGGTAAAATTAGTCGAACACATCAAAATTGCATGTCGGTCAACATCTCGCGCCTGTATATAATGATCATGTAAAAAGTGGTATTTTGACAAAAGTTTCAGTATTTAATGCCTGCAACTTGGCAGTATTACTTCAAATTGGTAGTACTTAGCAAAAATGAGGTAATTATGAAATTAAAAAAAAAAGAGTTTCCTTATAGGCATAGTGCCACCATTGCAAAAAGGAAGTGCTTCCGTGGGGTAGTCGCATAATGGCGGTTGTAAATAATCCTCAATTCTTCTTCTTTAAAAATGCATTTTCCTATTTTTAATGCTCATTTTTTTATTTGAATGGCATTATTGATGTATTTTGAACATTTTGATAGCATTGTCATGTTTGAATTGTGAATTTAGAAAAAAAAAATGATGCTTGGAAATTGGGGTATGAATTCATGATTTCGGAAGTCTACTTTCACTTTGTCACCAGTGTACACACTGAGCAGAAAAAAAATCTCTTATATGACACATGACCCCTACTTTTCTCATCATATTTTGATAGTGCAGAGGTTGACAAACAGTAAAATGTAGGTTTCACTTCTTTCATTTGGGACCCTCTATGAATGACAAGCCTTCAAACTTTTATTATTTACTATAGAATAAAGAACAAAAATCAATGGTGGGGTTACACCTAGATGCATTTATAATGGCAGATAGTTCTCTTAAAAGTGAATATATCGTGTTTTAAATCTAAATTGACTGATCAATAGTTCTAATATGCAAATAAGCTGTTCCGCTGATGGAAATTATCGTAAAACTTTCTATTCAATCGTATATTTTCGGCCAAATCCGCTGTCCTTCAGTATATAGCAGTCGCTAGACATGTGCAAAGATATAAATGCACATAATTATGGACATATATTTTCAAATTTGTTTGAAACATTATGCTTGAATAATTTTATGGAGCACTGTAGTAAATCAATTGCAATGCTAGTGAATTACCATAAAAAATACTTGTCACGGGATTCGAACAGGGATCGCCCGGAGTATGATCCTTAGATAAAACAATTGCGCCATGTAGGAATATAAAAAGATCGGCCATATAAATATCTAACTTTAAGCTTAATCGGGTTAAATCGATGATGCCCGGATATTTCCGAACTTTTACGGTTATAAATGAGATTATTATATACTAAAGTATTTACGTTATTCCACGGATCAGTTCTAATTCAATCATCAGCGATAAAAGTGAGTCAAGTTTTTAATGCTAAAAAAGGATATATGATCCAGATAGCCACAATTTATTCTAACCAAGTTATCTATTGTAAAATATGAATCTTTTTTATTGTTTTTAATTTTTAATGGGGTTTAACGCCATTTTCAACACATCTCAGATTAATATGGCATACCCAGTCAGTTTTATTGATGGAAGAAGACCTCAGAATGAATCTGAGTAGAACCACCGTCCTTCCGCAAGTACCTGTAACTAGTTTTTGGAGCGAGCGGAACTCGAACATACGACCTTAGCGACGATATAACACGACACGTTGAACCACTCATCCACAAAGGACCATTTGATATATTAGAATGGTTCCCGGCTTGAATCTATACCCTAGTACTCTATGGATTCCATAACAATTCTGGTATTCATCTGGCACAGACAACACACTTATCTCCATGTACTGGCTATTATTGTATTACTGTTTATTCATTCAGACTGTGCTGAACATCTCAACTTTAAATTGAATAGTAGAATCAAACATAAATATTGTTTGACAGAAATTTATAGTGTTAATAGTTGGACTGAGATAATTCTAACACTAATTTTAACAATAGATTTTTATTGATAACATATTTAGCCATTTTATGCCATCAAGGGCTTACAGACGATCATTTAACCTAACCACTGTTTACTGGGATACTGAAACGTTAACCTATACTCTAGCACACCACATCTCCGCAAATTAGTAAGTTACTGATAATTTCCCCACTTGAATCAGCGGTGAGAGAGGAATGATAATGAGACACAATACTGTATATCAATTAACACGGAGACTGTTGCGGGGGATTCGAACTTACGAACCCTGGATTAATAGTCGGACGCGTTACCGACTGAGCTAATCAGGCCCGGCTTTAACAATGGAGTTTAAATGGATAAGTTCAGTGTATGCATACTTAATTGGTTCAATGAGACCGTCCTACAAATGTACTTATTATATCAATAAAGTTAATTTATTCTGTATATCTGAAGCTAAAATTGATGATAGGAAAGAAAGACTTCTATATAGACAATTACGTCACCAATAAAAAATGTACTTAAGTGTTTCTGACCGACCCGTATTAAAGTCAGTGTTATCTCTCTACCTCCAAACTGGCCCGACTGTGGAGAACTAAGGGAGATAAATGTATTATATCTAACATGCTTAGTCAGAGTTATCTCCCTACCTCCAAACTGGCCTGACTGCGGTGAACTAAGGGAGATAAATGTGTCCACATTGTGTTTCGTCTGCTCCAAGATGGCGCGACACACCAAGCCGCCTGTAAAATATAATAGATATGCAACCAATTTATATTTAAACCAATCCTGTATTAGGTCAAGGGTGCCATAAAATTATGTGTTAAATTGATAAATAATATTGTATTTACCGATACATATATAGACAGGAATTGGTGCAAAGTTTTTAACAGACTTACATCGGGAGAAGTTAGGGAATGAGGAAGATTAAACCGAAATAATAATTCGTCTTGCGGTCGCGGCAAGTCCGGCTATGTGTAAAGCAATTGAAGAAGAAAACTGCAATAAAACAGTTTGTTTGACTTATTTAGATTGCACTGGCAATACACTATTTAAATACAACCTTGAGAGAAGCAGATCAGATGAACTCCGTCTGGATGTTGTTTTGTAACGTTTTCAAACAGCACAGTGATGTCGCCGACCTGTTTCATCATGTTTTCCACGCTGGTTGCGCCGTTGTACATGTTCAGTGAAGTTGTCTGTGTGCCTGGATGATTCTGATACGAAAGAGGAACACATGTCAGCCAGGTACATTGTAAAACATTGAGGAAAATAGGATAAACGATTGAAAAACAGTGGCCATTTTATGAAGTGTTTTTTGTGTGTAAAATAATCAGTCATGGTCGTGTTAGCTATAACTTAAATGTATACGTCAATAAACGCGTGCTGTTGTTGTTGTTGTTGTTGTTGTTTGTCTAGCGACACTTTCAACAATTTTTTAATCATATCGCAACGGTGCCTACTTGAGACAATATTATGAGCGCTACCACGCTGGTATATAATGCAACAGACACGTGGTTTGATACCCCACCCAGTCACATTATACTGACACTGCCAGATGTAAAAAAAAACGATAGGAAACAATATGTCGTGGAAATGCTTACAAATTACCATCCATCTGATCTGAGCGGCTTTATATAGCGAATTTCATATTAACAAATCGTTTAAAAATATAGTTTTGAGGAAAATATTTTCACTATTTGTTCAGAAATGTATCCATCTAGTGAGAAGGCAGTTAATTCTTGAGTAAATAACACATTTAAGGTAGTTCGCGTTGTTCCTAACGGATTTTATTTTACATCTAACGTAAAATATCAAAAATATGTACAATTGTTCTGTGAAGTCTCAGCTTTCGCTTTAGCTTTGTTTTTTTTATAATATAATACCGAAATTTCTCGTTAACAGTGCCTCCCTGGCGTTGCGTATTTTTGATGACTTTTTTTTACACGCTACAATAAAGGTAGACACTATCTGTTCAATGAACCTAAAACTACTTACTTACAGTACCACACATACTTTCAAATGCAATGATAAGATATACCTATATCAGTGCAAGAACTGCATCGGCTGTGTCTTCTTTAATTAGTTTGATAATTAATTTTAATCAGTTTTGTCAAAGACAAAATTATACAGTTATATCTATATAACAAACTAATTGATTCTTGCTGTACAAAACGATGTTAGGATGTTCGACTTGTTTATTAATGTTTGAAATATAGTACACTGTAATACTAAGACGTAAATACTATACGTCCACCAGGGGACGTAGCCACTACACACCATGATGTCGTGTGTTTGTGGTGGCTGTGACCTCCGCATGCTACGTCTCCTGTAGGACAAATACAAATGTGTATATATATGCAGAAAAATGTATTTTTTTCATATTTTGCAGATTATTTGTTATAACATGAATTTCAATATTTGGTGGCCATTTTGGTGGCCATCTTAGATTTGTGACCAAACGCCTCAACAGCGATTAGTAAGAAATGTATTTTTGGACTCAGCATAAATTTGCCTCAAGAAACAAGTCTTAAACCTTTTGGACATATAAAATAAATACCCCCCCTCCCCCCCACCCCTATATATGGGACTAATATAGCTCAGGCACGGCATCTTGTCCCTAATTGTTAAGGTCACGTCGTGAGTTCCAACATATCGAAATTTATTTGAGGAAAAGTGTCAGTTACTTGTAGACGGAAGTGGTTCTATACGTATTCATTTCGAGGATTTCCCCCGCAAATAAAGGTATGGTTGCTACGATGTCCGTTGGTTGCAATCGCCGCATATTTATTATATTATATTACTATATTTTCACCATGGAAGTTTTTACATTTCCGCATCATAGTTTCGTCGTTTCGACTTTTCACCATCATAGTTTCGACTGTTAACAATAGTGTTTCGTTGTTTCGACTTTACTCAAAATAACAAATAAGACAGAAAATGCCGACTTGTATTTAAACGAATTTCTCATAAATAAGATAAACTACATTGACGGAATCATTTCGAAATTATTTTCGAATGGGACCAGCCCATTTGGAATTCAATAAACTTCCCATCTTTTAATGAAATGAAATTTATACGAAATGCATCTTTAACTTAACTTAACAAACATGCATAAACACGTATTTACTTTAGAGCATACATGCACGTTGGTAGTTTGCAATATATATATATACATACCTGTTTTATCCAACCAAACATTTGATCTGCTTCGGTGGATTGCGCCAGGATTCCATGCATGAAAACGACGGGTTTGTACCCCTGTATTCCCAGACATAGCACCGACAGGTATATGGTAATTTTAAAAAGACACTCCATTGTTAAACTTAACTACATGTGACACTCCATTGTTAAACTTAACTACATGTGTGCTGTTAGTAAAGATAATGACATAAGTACGAGTGTTATCAGTCCAAAGGGAAGTTATCTATAACGGAAATTTATTTTAAACAATAGCTATGTATAGAGGGGTACATATTGATATGTGTACATGTTATGAGGAACATATTGATATATGCTGTATACATGTAATGGGGGTACTTATTGATATAAGCTGTGTACATATAATGGAGGTACGTATTGATATATGCTGTATACATGTAATGGGGGTACATATTGATATAAGCTGGGTACATGTCATGCGGGTACGTATTGATATCAGCTATGTACATGTAATACGGGTATATATTGATATCAGCTATGTACATGTCATGCGGGTATATATTGATATCAGCTATGTACATGTAATGCGGGTATATATTGATATCAGCTATATACATGCAATGCGTGTATATATTGATATCAGCTTTGTACATGCAATGCGGGTATATATTGATATAAGCTGTGAACATGTAATGGGGGTACGTATTGATATAAGCTGTGTACATGTAATGCGGGTACATATTGATATCAGCTATGTATATGTCATGCGGGTATATATTGATATCAGCTATGTATATGTAATGCAGGTATATATTGATATCAGCTATGTACATGCAATGCGTGTATATATTGATATCAGCCTTGTACATGCAATGCGGGTATATATTGATATAAGCTGTGAACATGTAATGGGGGTACGTATTGATATCAGCTGTGTACATGTAATTGAGGTATATATTGATATCAGCTATGTACATGTAATTGAGGTATATATTGATATCAGCTATGTACATGTAATGGGGGTACATATTGATATAAGCTGTGAACATGTTATGTAGGTAAATATTGATATCAGCTGTGAACATGTAATGGGGGTACATATTGATATAAGCTGTGAACATGTAATAGGGGTACATATTGATATTAGCTGTGAAAATGAAATGCTTGTACATATTGATATAAGCTGTGGATATGTATAGGGGGTACGTATTGATAAAAGCTGTGAAAATGAAATGCTTGTACATATTGATATAAGCTTTGTATATGTAATGCGGGTACATATTGATATAAGCTGTGAACATGTAATGGTGGTACATATTGATATAAGCTGTATACATGTAATGCGGGTACATTTTGATATAAGCTGTGAACATGTAATGGGGGTACGTATTGATAAAAGCTGTGAAAATGAAATGCTTGTACATATTGATATAAGCTTTGTATATGTAATGGGGGTACATATTGATATAAGCTTAGAACATGTAATGGAGGTAGGTATTGATATCAGCTGTGTCAATGTTATGGGGGTATATATTGATATAAGCTATGAACATGTAATTGAGGTACGTATTGATATCAGCTGTGTAAATGTAATGAGGTACATACTGATATTAGCTGTGTACATGTAATGGTGGTATATATTGATATAAGCTGTGTACATGTAATGCGTGTATATATTGATATAAGCTGTGAACATGTAATGGGGTACATATTGATATAAGCTGTGTACATGTAATGAGGTACATACTGATATTAGCTGTGTACATGTAATGGTGGTATATATTGATATAAGCTGTGTACATGTAATGGGGGTACGTATTGATATAAGCTGTGTACATGTAATGAGGTACATACTGATATTAGCTGTGTACATGTAATGCGGGTACATATTGATATAAGCTGTGTACATCTTATGCGGGTACGTATTGATATAAGCTGTGTACATGCAATGGGGGTACATATTGATATAAGCTGGGTACATGTAATGCGGGTACATATTTATATCAGCTGTGTACATTCAATGCGGGTATATATTGATATCAGATGTACATGTAATGCGGATACATATTGATATCAGCTGTGTACATATAATGCGGGTACATATTGATAAAAGCTGTGTACATATAATGCGGGTACATATTGATATCAGCTGTGTACATGTAATGCGGGTATATATTGATATCAGCTGTGTACATGTAATGGGGGTACGTATTGATATAAGCTGTGTACATGTAATGCGAGTACGAATTGATATCAGCTGTAAACATGTAATGGGGTTATATATTGATATCAGCTGTGTACATGTAATGGGGGTACATATTGATATAAGCTGGGTACATGTAATGCGGGTACATATTTATATCAGCTGTGTACATGCAATGCGGGTATATACTGATTTCAGATGTACATGTAATTGAGGTATATATTGATATCAGCTGTGTACATGTAATGGTGTTACATATTGATATCAGCTATATACATGCAATGCGGGTATATATTGATATCAGCTGTGTACATGTTATGGGGGTACATATTGATATTAGCTGTGTACATGTAATGGGAGGTACATATTGATATAAGCTGTGTACATGTAATGGGGGTACATATTGTTATAAGCTGTGTACATGTAATTGGGGTACATATTGATATCAACTGTGTACATGTAATGGGGGGGGGGGGGTACATATTGATATCAGCTGTGTACACGTAATGGGGGTACATATTGATATCAGCTGTGTAAATGTTATGGGGGTACATATTGATATCAGCTGTGTACATGTAATGTGGGTACATATTGATATCAGCTGTGTACATGTAAACGAGGTACATATTGATATCAGCGGTGTACTTGTAATGGGGGATACATATTGATATCAGCTGTGTACATGTAATGAGGGTACATATTGATATCAGCTGTGTACATGTAATGGGAGGTACATATTGATATCAGCTGTGTACATGTAATGGGGGTACATATTGATATCAGCTGCTTACATGTAATGCGGGTATATATTGACATAAGCTGTGTACATGTACTGGAGGAACATATTGATATAAGCTGTGAACATGTAATGGGGGTACATATTGATATAAGCTGTGTACATGTAATGGTGGTATATATTGATATAAGCTGTGTATATGTAATGTGGGTACATATTGATATAACCTGTGTACATCTAATGCGGGTACATATTGATATTAGCTGTGTACATGTAATGGGGGTACGTATTGATATAAGCTGTGTACATGTAATGGGGGTACATATTGATATAAGCTGTGACTATGTAATGGGGGTACATATTGATATAAGCTGTGTACATCTTATGCGGGTACGAATTGATATCAACTGTGTACATGTAATGCAGGTATATATTGATATCAGATGTACATGTAATGCGGGTACATATTGATATCAGCTATGTACATGCAATGCGGGTACATATTGATATCAACTGTGTACATGTAATAGGGGGGAGGGTACATATTGATATCAGCTGTGTACATGTAATGGGGGTACGTATTGATATAAGCTGTGACTATGTAATGGGGGGTACATATTGATATAAGCTGTGACTATATAATGGGGGTACATATTTATATAAGCTGTGTACATCTAATGCGGGTACGTATTGATATCAGCTGTGTACATGTAATGGGGGTACATATTGATATAAGCTGTGACTATGTAATGGGGGGTACATATTGATATTAGCTGTGTACATCTAATGCGGGTACATACTGATATCAGCTGTGTACATGTAATGGGGGTACATATTGATATAAGCTGTGACTATGTCATGCGGGTACATATTGATATAAGCTGTGTACATCTAATGCGGGTACGTATTGATATCAGCTGTGTACATGTAATGGGGGTACATATTGATATAAGCTGTGACTATGTAATGGGGGGTACATATTGATATTAGCTGTGTACATCTAATGCGGGTACATACTGATATCAGCTGTGTACATGTAATGGGGGTACATATTGATATAAGCTGTGACTATGTCATGCGGGTACATATTGATATAAGCTGTGTACATCTAATGCGGGTACATATTGATATCAGCTGTGTACATGTAATGGGGGGTACATATTGATATAAGCTGCGTACATGTAATGGGGGGGTACATATTGATATAAGCTTTGTACATCTAATGCGAGTACGTATTGATATAAGCTGTGTACATGTAATGCGAGTACGAATTGATATCAGCTGTGAACATGCAATGCGGGTATATATTGATATCAGATGTACATGTAATGCGGGTACATATTGATATCAGCTATGTACATGCAATGCGGGTACATATTGGTATCAGCTGTGTACTTGTAATGGGGGTACATATTGATATCAGCTGTGTACATGTAATGAGGGTACATATTGATATCAGCTGTGTACATGTAATGGTGTTACATATTGATATCAGCTGTGTACATGTAATGCGGGTATATATTGTTATTAGCTGTGTAAATGTTATGGGGGTACATATTGATATAAGCTGTGTACATGTAATGGTGATACATATTGATATCAGCTTCATGTACATGTAATCCTGGCCGGTACATATTGATATAAGCTGTGAACATGTTATTGGGGTACATATTGATATCAACTGTGTACATGTTATGGGGGTACATATTGATAGTAGCTGTGTACATGTAATGGGGGTATATATTGATATCAGCTGTGTACATGTTATGGGGGTACATATTGATAGTAGCTGTGTACATGCAATGCAGGTACATATTGATATCAGCTGTGTACATGCAATGCGGGTATATATTGATATAAGCTGTGTACATGCAATGTGGGTATATATTGATATCAGCTATGTACATGTAATGGGGGTACATAGTGATATCAGGTATATACATGTAATGCGGGTACATATTGATATCTGCTGTGTACATGCAATGCGGGTATATATTGATATCTGCTGTGTACATGCAATGCGGGTATATATTGATATAAGCTGTGTACATGCAATGCGGGTATACATTGATATAAGCTGTGTACATGCAATGCGGGTATATATTGATATCAGCTGTGTACATGCAATGCGGGTATATATTGTTATATGCTGTGTACATGCAATGCGGGTATATATTGATATCAGCTGTGTAAATGTTATGGGGTACTATTGATATCAGCTGTGTACATGTAATGGAGGTTAATATTGATATCAGCTATGTACATATAATAGGGGTATATATTGATACCAGCTATGTACATATAATCCGGGCCGGTATATATTGATATATGCTGTGTATATGTAATGGGGGTACATATTGATATCAGCTGTGTACATGTAATGCAGGTACATATTGATATCAGCTGTGTACATGTAATGGTGGTACATATTGATATCAGCTATGTACATGTAATCCGGGCCGTCATATATTGATATCAGCTGTGTATATATAATGGGGGTACATATTGATATCAGCTGTGTACATGTAATTGAGGTACATATTGATATCAGCTGTGTACATGTAATGGTGTTACATATTGATATAAGCTGTGTAAATGCAATGCGGGTATATATTGATATCAGCTCTGAAGATGTAATGGGGGTACATATTGATATCAACTATGTACATGTCATGCTTGTATATATTGATATAAGCTTTGTACATGCAATGCGGGTACATATTGCGTTTAAGCTGTGTGTATATGAAGCGTGTATATATTGATGTAAGTTGTGTATATGTAAAGCGAATACCAATTAATATCAGCTGTGTATATATAAAGCGGGTATCAATTAATATAAGCTGCGTATATGCAAATATGGTACCAATTAATATAAGCTGTGTATATGTAAAGCGATGCTAATTAACATAAACTGTGTATATGTGATGATCAGCGTATTACTCACACCCGTTAATTTTAAAATGACAATATTATGAATAATTGTTGTTTTTATGTTGACGGTGATATTTGTCGTAATTTTTTTTTCAAGTGTGAAAAGGCGCAACTTATCCATAACTTTTTCAGACACTTTCAACGTGAATTTATGACGGTATAAATGTAAACTGTGATTATTTTCTCCGATTATGGTTTCATGCCAAGGTTCAGTTCTAGGTCCTCTACCTTTCTTGATTTATGTTAATGATTTTCCGATGGTTGTTGATGATTCCAGTGTTGACATGTACACCGATGATTCTACTATATATGTTAGTGATTGTCACGTGTGGCAAATTGAAACAAATTTGCAAAATGATGATATGAAAATTAATTGTTGGTGTAAAAATAATAATATGGCTCTAAATCTTAACAAAACTACATGTATGATTATTGGTACATATAACAAATTTAAACATTCTGAAAAAATTATGTATTTCAGCCAACAATTCACAAATCAAACATGTAAGATGTCAAAACCGACTTGGCTTTTTTATTGATGAAACATTAATTTGGTAAAGTATGTGATAAACTAAATTCAAAATTATATCTATTAAGACGTATATCTAAATACTTAAATCTTGATTGATTGATTGATTGATTGATTGATTGATTGAATATTTAGCGTCATTTTTATGCCATCGAGGGCAGACGATCAGTTAACCTAACCACTGTTTCCTGTGATTAACAAGTACTCGAGCACACCCCATCTCCGCAAGTAACTGATAACTTTCCCACTTAAATCTTAAAATGGAATGTTTATTCTACAATGCGTATATTCAGCCTACATTGGTCAATTGTCCGATTATTTGGGGTACTGGTACACTTTGTTATATCAATAACATACTTAAAATACAGAAAAAGCTTCAAGTAGACTCATATTGGATGCAACATATAAAACACCTTCTTTTATCTTGAACTTTTTAAAAAAACTTAGATGGTTAACATTTCCTGACAGAATAAAATATCGTATTGGCATTTTTGTATTTAAAGTAATTAATAATTTAGTATCTTCGTATCTATGTAACCATATTAAGATACCCATTAACACTTCTCAATTTCAAACAAGGACATTATGCATCCAAAGCCTTAAACTTCCTAAACGTGCATTTTCTTATTCTGCTATGGAAGTCTGGAACAATATACCGTCAACAGTCAGAAAACTGAATAAAGTAGCTACTTTTAAATATGTGTACAAAGAATTTCTGATCACCAAAACATCTTTCGCGTGAAAATAAAATAGTGCATTTTGTCATTGTTAATATTCAATAGATTTTAACAGGTATCTGCTCCAAATATTGTTTATAGTGTAAAACATTATAATCTTGATATTATTGATTATAAATGTGTTATTCAAATGACCTCATTGAAAATAAGATTTAAATTGTGTAAAAGACTTAATGAGTTTACCCTCTCTAAATAAAGACATTATTATTATGTATTTCCGGTTTATGCATTGGTGAGTCAAGGACTGTTACCCGTACAACTTAAATGGTTGGTTCTCACGGTTAGTAAAAAATGGTGCAGGACGGCAACCAAAAAATGAACTAGAGAAGTTAGCTCCCTTGACAAAAAAGTGCACGTTTGGCTAAACCAAATAACTTACTCTTTCCATACTTCAAAAAGTAGTCCGATAAGTATATGAAGAAATGTTACGGTAATACGCATTATTACGTTACAAACACGATGTTTTTTTATGATTTAACAATATATATGTATATACAATTCATGTATACTTATTGAAAGTAATTGATAAATAACAGTTTCGAATCTGCCATCCGAACAACATGACTCCAGCTGAAGATATTGTTGTCTAGGATCTTAGTACAATTATACGTAGATAAGGCTGATACACTTGTTATTTGCCCGCTACGATAGGTGTACTATTTAATCAGTTATTGTAGATGCACGGTCTTGGAAGTATTGCCACTTACAAAAAATGCTTCGTGGACAAGTAGTTTTCGTGACACCGTGACAGTTGTGTTGACATATCTGTTAGCCTGATTAATAAGGCGTGAATGGACAGCTTTTTTTTTATAATTTTGATATTTGATCTGCTGTCCATAACGCCTTATTGCGCTAGACCAATTTATGTACTGGAAAAAAATTCACCGACACCGCTTCGCTGTGTATGTCATTTAACGCTGTTATACGGCTTGACAACATAAACAAACTGTTGAAATAAATAAATGAAACATTAATTTATTAAACGGTGTTGATAAAATACATCATTTTGTTGAGTTAAATGAAATTATTAACAATTTACTGGGTGTACCATCAAAATCATAATCGTGAACGAAATTTTGACGTCACGCGCACCTGTTACGGAAATGAATAATTGTCCTATAACGGAGAAGATTTTATGTACACATGGTTGAAGCGAAATATACACATCGGTTTATGTTTTCTTGAAAGTTTGTGCATAGTAATCAATCATTCTTTGTTTTTACAATTTAAATATTATGAAATGATTATGAATAAAGAAAATAAAATAAGTTACCATGTATTTTTATAAGGAATTTGCAATCTATATAGCCTAAGCAGTGACTTAATAATACTTAATGGATAGGTCACTGATATAAGTCCTTGAGAATTTGATATTTGACATACATGATAATGGGTAAGGGTTAAGATGATCAATTTAAAAAAAAATGTTTTAACATTTGACCTTTTTAAATAGAAAAAAAACAACACGGACCTAATATATAATTACCCCATACAACTTCCTCTTTTTTTTTATAGGCATGACATATAGCTGAAATACGAATAAACGCGTAATGAGAATGTATTACATCTTTTAAAATAATAATTTGAGGAGTGGGTGCTTTTACACTTTTAATATTATTTTATAATTATAATTTCTATATGAAACATAATTTTGATTACATGTACCCCAAAGAACTTTACTTATTCTTAGTTTTATTGGCTGTAAATTTAGAAAAGGGTTATTGCTTAAATACGGATACACACAATGACCCGTCTATGATACATGTATTACTCTTTTTGTGTTGGGTAATGTTTTAACATTTTGATATTCGGAAGTCAAGAACGTTTTTGTATACTATGCTTCGCGGCACCGTAATGGTCACGTAATATGAGCCAGTAAATAGGTCGACAAGATCACACACTGTGTGTATAGTTGAAATCGCTTGTACTCTAACTGAATTCCACTTGTCATGAAGGTGTTAAACAGGCATTTAACATAAGCTTCTTTAAAATAAAAAAGAATGGCCGAGCACGAAGACTACACACAAACGTGCAACCTAGTTGTAAGCTTGTTGAAAACACAATTTTAATGATGGATCGAAATTGTCTTTGAAACGACATGTACATGTTGTTAATTCTTGTACTATCGTGTTTGTTGTTATGCGAGTTATCAATCTGACCATTATGGGACTTCCGTACAATACAGAGTTGGGTCTGTTGTGTCCTTAAGCAAGACACTTTATCCGTATAAGCTTAGTACTGGATCTATGCAAGAATTCTTCGAGCATGATCTGTTGTAAGCAATTGTTTCTCAATCAAAGTAAAATAAATAAGTCTATATTTGCAATTTTAAGGCGACTTCTGTCAATAAAAAGACTTAAATATTGTCTATTTACATGAACATGTATTCATTTTCCATAAAAGAAAATAATATAAAGAGAAAGAGAAGATTAAAATCGTGTAAACAACTATCTTTGGGAACTTATGGTAAGTATATATGGTTTTAATGTGAAATATACATTTTATAGTGACCATTACGTTTTATCGAAGAGGGTTGTGAATTCTGAATTCATCCCAAAGTTTACAACAAACTCGTCGATATTATGTACCAATTTTAAACCTTTATTTCTCTCTAAAAGTCACCCTTGTTATTACAAATAACTTGTTCAATCAGAGAATAATTCAATATTCTGCCGAAAAAGTGATTACGGCATCGAACTTGATTACTTTACAATACGACTCGACCAGAACAATTAATAATAACACATTGTTTATCAAAACCCGACCCTCTTTAAAAAATCGGTTTGGTAGGTAAGCATTTTTTTATAATCCCAACAATGCCCAATCGACTTGCCCAACATAGAGTAACTTTTGGCTAAAATCTATGCAATTCAGTGTAATATTTACTTATCAAATTCTTCGAAAAGTAATATATATATCCTATATCAGAGACCCATATACAGTGATAAGTGATTGCATTTGCTTGTCTAAATTTCTGATGATACATTTGGCGCTCGACTCCCCACTGACCCTAACAAAATATGCTTGTCCTTTTGGTATCGAAAGAAAAAAACAGAAGCATTTCAAGTTATGCTAACAGTTATTTTTGGGTGACCATTTTCTCATTTTTAGTCCATTTTTAAAGTAGGAAATAGTAAAAAATTAGATATCTATATATTTTTTTTGCCATCCATCGAAAACGTACTTCTTCTTATTTCTGCAAAAATATCTGATGTGTTGTTAAAATGTTTTTGTTAAAACAACTACACAATACCGTTTTGTTAAAATAAAAACAATCGTAAAAAGCCAATTTTATTTTGTTTTCAACCCGTAATACTTTTAAAACGAAAGAAAAATAATTGGATATAGACAAAAACTTTATCATCTTTGGTACCAACATTGTTAAATCCAGACAAAGGTTCAAAAGATTTTAAAGAAATACTAAAGGTGTCATCCGAAATTTCAGCAATGTATGTTGCACTGATATTAGCCTATCAGTCTCTGCCTATATATTGCATTTTTCTATTGTTTTTCCTTATAAAGTTTAAAGTTATTAAACACAGAACTTATCATAGCATATTAACTTATACTAATAAGTATTACAAAAAAAAAACAACATAAAATTAATGTAAACCGTTCGATAAAAAAATAAACAAAAATAGACCGGCACCGTGCATTTTTCGAGTTCATAATATAAAGGCATCTGTTATTATACAACATGGTGATGATTCATTTGGAACACTCGATGTCAGATGATAATGGCGGACAATACATAATCACCTGAAATGCGACCCCTCTCGTGTTTGAGATCAGATTATCGGTATACGTAGCGTGCACTGCATATAATTTTATCACGGATCGATGTATTTAATATTAATTCTTTAATTTTCATTCATAATATGTCAATTGTTTGGATTTTAAAGTCGTGAAACCTTCCCAACAGATTCCGTTGGGAACTTCCAGTTAGTAAAATCGGCTTCCGCGGTTGCACGTCTCGGGAGACGCAAAATAAAAATCTTTAAAAGGCTCCATAGAGACACGTGCAATATGTCGCACTAACATATCTGTATGAGACGTAATAAACACCGAAAAAAATGATGTCTTTAGTCTTGTTTTTTTTTACCCTCGCAGCTTTGCATAGGGCATTTTGTCGTCTACATATACAATGTTAATTTTTGAAAGTATAAGAACCAATACTGTATTTATAACATGACTTGCCTTGTTGTTTCAAATAATTTTCTCTGCTAAAATTGATAAGGTAGTATAGTTGTTAGCAGGGGTATTTTTTTATTTGTTAGTATGGGGTAAATCGTGTCGTCATTGTTAGGATACATTATTGCTTCAGGATCCAGGCGTCTCCAGTTTCATTCCCGGTTGTGTTTCATCACAGTGCCTTATTCGGGTAAGTAAATGAAAGTGTAGTGAATTTACATAGGTCACTTACAACATGTTAAGCTAGCTATTATAGCGTCGTTGTTGAAGTGCACTGACTGTATTGGAAGTTTAGCAATGAAGTACAGGGTAAGTACTCAGATGGGTGACCGCTGTCACTTTAATGGCGTCGAGGATTAACTTTCGAACCTGTGTGTGCACAATCTCTCTTTCCTTGGGATGGGACTGGATATAGCCAGGAATATAGCCAGGCTTATAAGCCCTAAAGGTTAAAGAGGGGAGGAGTGTAGTGAATGTATATAGGTCACTTACAACAGCCTTACTGTTAAGCTAGCTTTTGTAGCGACATGGTCGAAGTGCACTGACTGTAACTCCCCCCCCCCCCCCCCCCCATCCCCAATAAAAAATATTGTTGTTCATTCAATATATTCTAGGACTTTGCCTACAAGTCCTTTCTCTGTCCATATCCTTTAAAAGGATTTTCAGATTGGATGCAAATTAAAAAAGTCCCCTACCTACCTACCTACCCACCTCCTATTTGGTATGGGTTGGAAATGGCAAACAAACAATTTTTTAAGGGTGATCTTAGATCACATATTCAGATAATAAAATGTACACTTGGTTTGTGGTGTCGGGGTACATCTCTATAGTGTAAACTAGCACACTTTACTGTTTGAAAAGAGCTCCAGGTTCAAGTCCTGGTGGAGATCTTGACACCCTTACGAAGGTGTACAAACTAAAAACTCCATTATATTTGTCAAAATTTAAATAAAAGTGTAATAGATGGTGTAAATACAATGTCGACCTTTCTTTACCAAGACTGTACACATGAGTGCCCATAGCCAATTGACATAATTAATAATTATATATATATAAGACAATACAATTGGTATGGGCTTAAAGCTATATGATGCTAATACAAAGGGGCAACTAGAACTATTACCTGAATACATATAGACAACTAGGATGGACTCAAAACCAGTCTCAAAATGTTACAATCATGTAGTAATGAAAGTAAGTAAAACAGAAGAGAGGAAGCTAACAGAGAAATACCACAAGTTCTGTTTGTTTAAAATAACTGAGACATATACATTTAATCACTGACAATATACTGATTCAACCGAATTTGAAAAAATAAGTATTACTGTATACATGTACCACTTAAAAAGACTGTTACACTGATATATAATTAATGAAACACATAAAAAGTATTTGGTGGCAATTTATTCCCTAAACAAAAATAGATTTGACACAAAAGTAGCACCTCTGCACAAGTAAGTCCATTTGTATCCCGTTATATACCTTTGGTAACTGAGGTTACTTGTTATATGTCTTTGGTATCCTAGAAAAAAACATTTATGCTAAATAACTTTTCACATTGTAGTATATAAATATATAAATACATGTCTCTATCCCTGGTTACTCGTTATCCTTCTTTGTCTTTTGGCACTCTAGATTACTATAGCAAATATATAACATCAAAATTTAAGAAATACTAAAAAACATGTCTTTATTTCTTGTTACTTGGTTATCCTTCTTTGTGCGGAACGCGTGGGCCAGTGGAAGAGCACCAAACCCATGATCAGAGGGTCGTGGGTTCAATCCTCCGCCATGGCTATGTGTGGTGTCCTTGAGCAAGACACATTCCCGCATATGCTTAATACTGGTTCTAACCAGGAAGTCTTCGAGCGTGATTTGTCTAAGATGTAAGAATTTGTGTGATACAATCGAAGTAAAAATAGATAAGTTTAAACAAATCCTTCCTTATCTTTGGTAACTGATGGTTACGACAGCAAATATTCAACATCCAAGCAAGGACCTACATAGATTCTATATACTTCTTTGAGCGGACTTGCACATGGACTTACAAACAGACTTACATATTTAGGCCATATATGAAACGATAAAAATGCTATATTTTCTATTAAACTTTATGGCAATTTATTATTTTTATAGTTATAAATCTTATCCTGACACACTGATATTAAATAATCTACATATACAGTGACTGAAATTGATAAATCCCCTTTTAGGCAGTGCCTTATTTCATATTAGTAGTAGAAGACTATTATGCAACAACCTGAAAACAGACTGATATTTATATTTAGTGTCAGGGACGTATATATAACATGGAATACGTCACTGTTAGTGTGCAGTAAAATGCATCCTTATTGTACATTGAAGTACAACTGTCTGTAAGATGGAATATGTTGGTTCAAACTAATGATATCTGTTAGAGCAGAGACCTAATAGCGAGCGAGTATGCAAGCTCTTATGGTATCACGTAAGATTAAAAAAAAAGATATATTTACAAACATATACTAACGTTGAAAAACGGAAATGACCCTCTGATTTTTTCATGCGTAATTTGGAACACTCGGCTACGTAGGTTGTTTTTAATTTGATTACATAAAATATGGGAATTCTATACGAAAATCCGGGTTTACAAAATCACTTTTTTATCTTGAAGAATGAATAGTTATTTCAAATCTCTTCTTATTATTACGTACAAAATATAATATATTTAAAAACACTAAAATATACATAACGTACATTAGAATAATTTATTTATTTCACAAATAAATGTCTGCTATAGGTAAATTTACCAGATGACGTAGTTAAATAGAACGTTAGTCTGGTTCCCTGACCTACAAAATAAATAGTCGATTTAATGAGTAGGTCAGGAAACCACACAAAATAGAACGTATGCAAATGAGTATGACCAGAAGTGAGCCAATCGAAACGAAGCGGAATTTGACACTGCAAAATTAGCAAACAAACGCCGTCTGCTCTGTTTGTTTTCAGTTAAAGAACAAGACAACTGTTTGGAGGGTATTTCACTCCATATTTTGCAGGTTGTTAATGCTTTAGCCACCACTATTTCCCATTAAATTGAACATAATGTAAATCTAAATCTAAAACAATAAATTTAAGTAAAACTACAAGTTGCAAAATGATTCTTCTTCTTTCTTTTTTTCTTTCTTTCTTTTAGCTTTCAAAACAAAAATAATGAGATATCTATTTATGTAGATGTGTGTGTTAAATCAATTTAAGTTAAAAAATGAATAATTTGAGTCTCGTGCATCAATAAATTTGTTGTAAAAAATGTACCTGGTGATGGAAATTGTTTTTTTCACTGTCTCGGTTAAATATAGAGTCTACAATGGGGATGTTTCCCTCTGAGTCACAAGGCAGCACAGACATGCAATCTGCAGCAATGTATACCTTAACAGGAACAGTGGGAGAAAAAGCAAGACTTTTTTTAATAGTCTGTCAATAACCAAAAGATCCTATTTGACCTCAATGTTGAAACTGAATGAATGGGCCACAGCTTTTGAAATTGAGGCGGCACCACTTCTGTACAACTGCAAAATTAAAGTTTGGCTGAAAGTTGCAAGAGAAACTTTTACACTTTGTACATATGAACCACCACAAATTGAAAATGAAGAAATATTGCCAATTAATCTGTTGCTAGACAATTGTCATTTTCGAATTTTGTTACCAATGCACATAGCAAACGAGCTAAACCAATCAGAGACATAGACGCATGTCTCTGAACCAATTAACCAAAAGTTTTTAACTGAACAAGAAAAATCGGCCTAAAGCGCTTATCAAAACGTTAATGCATCTAACATTCACTTTGAATCAATAAACACACACACAAATATTTTAATTACCAGGTACTATGTCAGTTGTATCAAAAGCATATGCGTAATTTCTTTTCTTCTTTTTTTTTTATTCATTTACAGCATGAATCACCATATAATTATTGGAACAGATTCGAGAGGGATGTATCTGCATTAACACATAAACAAATTTCATCCATTTCGGATTTTCCTGATCACTATCATGTATCTTTGATTGTCATTTCTGGTGGTAAAATATCACAGGTCTGTCATGCTGTTCAAAATAAAATGGCTTCTTATCCTGATGAGCAAACAGTCATTTTGATAGCAGCTGGCCTTTGTAATTTGACAGAAAAAGTGACCTGCAGAAATGGAACGTACATTACATATAATTCAACAAATAAACACCAAACATTTATAACAAAATTACATGAAATTTCCAGGAAACTGAGACATGACACAACAACACTTTTTCTTGCAACAATTCCAAGTGCCTCTATTAAAAATTATGCATCTTTTCAATTTTTAAACACAGACTTACAGAAACAGACTTAACAACTGTGGAAAATATGTAAAATTAATACAGAGCATTGTGTTAAGACTGTCAGACTCCATAGGGACATAATGAAAACACCAGTTAAAAAAGATGAAAACATGATCAAAATAAAAAACAAACAAACCAAATTTTGCTACTGTAACTTGTATGATGGAGTACATGCAAAATAAGAGTTGAATACAAAGTAGTATAACATTATATGTTGCACAATTGTTTCAAAAATTGCAGATTGTGAAATTACGCTTACAGACTCGGACCATGAAGACAATGATGATATGTCTGCTGACACTATGGGCTTTTAAAAGGACGTGATAACTTTGTTTACCGGTATCAATAACTTTGTGAAGTGCGTGCATATGTCAAAAGCAAACTTGTATTGTTAATGTAGGTGGGTGATATGACAATCGCTAACCTTTCAACTAATAGTATGATATATGTTTTAAACCTTAGAATAAGTTACTTAAATGTACGCCTTAGTATAACCTAATGCACATATACAGAAGAATTTGCTCTTTCGATCCGACAACTCCTGTTATGTGCAGGAATCCTAATGTCAAACTGCTCATTCTTATTATTAATAAGGCTAATATAAATATAAACATATACTTTAATAACTATGCATTATCTGACTGTTTTAATTACATACAACGCTTATGATACGCCAACACAAACACTCATGAACAATATACTCACTGTAACAGCATGATGTTTTGACCCTCATAACTGCCAGCAATGTAAGTATTATTCTTAATTATTACCCTAGAAATAGCAATATCTTTTCCCCTTATTTTTGTTCTCTCTTTTTTTACTAACCAACAACTAATGGAAAATTGTGTTTGGCATCTACCTATTCGCTCGCCACTTAGGTTTTACATATTTCATATAACGTCTATGTCTCTGATTAGAGGCTTCTTACTACGCAATGCAAATCTGTTTTTTAAATTCATGAAATAAAGATAGTATTTATACGAGACCGAGAACCAGTCTAAACTCTACTTTGCAGTCAAGATACGCAAGATTGGCTACTGTGTGCAGGCTTTCGCTTAGCCTGGTTCTCGGACCCAAAAATGCTCGAAGTGATGCCGCATTTTTAAAATGAACCGGAAATAGATTGTTGCAAACAATAACACAGAGTATGTCCAGTATTTTGTGGAGAATAATTCAATTAAACAAGTGTGCTAGAAATACATTATTTTAATGATATCACAAACAGGTAAAAATTTAAGTATTTTGATGTTATATTTTCTTAATTATGCATAAACGTTTTCAGTCAGTATTAAAAAGCATCGTGTATGAAGTTGCGAAAATGCATGACATTATGTATCTGATGCCGTGATATACCTTTTACCGCGAATGCTAGTATAATAACATAACTCACACATGGGCACTTAGAATTTTTTACCTGGGGACAGTGACAATTGAAATGGATGGGTGCATTAAAAATACTGCACACCAGTTAGATTTCTTGGGAGGGGGTAGTCTCATTTAATCGCCGTAATAGGGGTTAGACTAGACAAATAGCAAAGTTACAAAGGTAAAATGTTTCATTTCTCACAAAGAACTAAGAAGAAAGAAACATTTACACCAATTACACAAACAACAAACAACAAATTTCAGACTAAGAGTTATGGTGGTGATACCCTTCCATAAACATCATGAAACTTAATTTGTCATCTGCTGTTCTTGGTAAACCAACAATGTATGGTCCCATTTCTAACATGTCTGAGCATTGTCAGTTCATTAATTCCAGTAAGGACTTGTAAAGAAAAGGAAAAGTAACAGATTGTGATGTTATGAACACTCATGTATTCACGCGAAATCTCGTTTTCATTTTATGTAAAAGAAATCAGTTGCCTGTGAAATTTGAATGTCAAGTTATTAATTCTTCGCATGCTATTTTATCAACATTTAGTAGAGAGGTACAAGTTTCCTATCCTTATATATATATATATATATATATATATATATATATATATAATTCTTCCTTAATTCAAGCAAATGTGTCAACACTAATTCACTAATTTATGCACACCTGACACATTAAAGTCATTATTTAAGTACGAAATCTGACTTTTATACTTTTTGTGTGTATATAAATTTTGTTGCAAATTAAATGCTCATTCTGCAAATATAAACATTATTATCCATTGTCAACAGAATACAGAATAACAGAAACTAAAGTAGAAATACTTTATTTCATTTCACTTTTGTGATCACCTGGTGTCCGTCGTCCGTCATTAACTTTTGCTTCTAACAACTTTTCCTTTGAAACCACTGTGCCAATTTTGATATAACTTCACAGAAATGTTCCTTGGTGACCCTCTACGAAGTTTGTTCAAGCATTCTGATTCGTCAAAAAACATGGCCACAAGGGGGTGGGGTTAGTTTACTATATAAGCTATAGTAAAAACTTAAAAAATCTTCTCGTCAGAAACAACTGACTCGATTTTAAAATAATTTCACAGATATGTTCCTTTGGTGACGTCGTTAACTATTGCTTCTAACAACTTTTCCTTTGAAACCACTGGGCCAATTTTGATATAACTTTCCAGAAATGTTCCTTGGTGACCCTCTACCAAGTTTGTTCCAGCCATCTTGATTCATCAAAAAACATGGCTGCCAGGGGGCGGGGTTCGATTAATATATAAGCTATATTAAAAATTTAAAAAATCTTCTTGTCAGAAACATCCAAATTAACAATTTTGCAGAAATGTTCCTTGGGTAACCATTTACCAAGTTTGTTCAAGCCGTTGTGATTTGTTAAAAAACATTACCGCCACAGTGAGGTAATAATTTACTATATAGGCAGCTATAGTAAAAACTTCAAAAGCCTTTTTGTCAGAATCTACTGACCTGATTTCGATGTAATTTCACTTACATTTACCATGGGTGAAGCTCTACCAAGTTAGAACTCTTCTACGCATCTGTTACATCTTCAAAACAAATCCAAATTCTAACTACTTGCCCATCTCGTTTTTCTGGAATTTTGAGTGTACATGTATTATATAATCTACTTAAGTTGGGTGACTCAAACAGATGAGCGATATACAGTCATCTTGGCTCTCTTGTTTTTTTAATTTTTACGGCACTAATTTATGTGTACATCGTTTAAATTACTCTTTCCTACGATAAAAAAAGAAATTTTTTCTTATATAAAATCTTTTTAGAAATTTCAACACAAATTTATATACTATATCTAGTTTACTGGAGTAAGAAATGTTGATTTTACAGTTTTTGTGTACAATTTTGTTAGTGTTTACGTATTGCTTATCAAGTTCTATAAAACAAAATTATATATAGACATACCTCTCATCCACCAACTAATTTATATCCTGTTGATTTGTGGCGCTCAGCAATTCTATTTTATTGTTTTATTGCGCCTTACAACTCTCCACTGTAAAAATACAAATCAAGTCATGTTCCAAATACCTTGGCCCGTACAATTCAATTCAATTCAATTCAAATTTATTCAGGTATATAAGATCATTATACAACATATATATCATGATGATGATAAAATAACAGTAATAAATCAAGAAAATAAATAAGTAAAATAATTATAGTAATCATCTAAAAATTAAAGAACTTTTAACCTGGGATAACCCATATATCTTCATGAAAATCAATAATGAGAAACGCGTATATGATACAATTTATGTGGCCCAGAAATTTTTTACTATTTATGATTAAACTCATTCAATCTGCTATAAGTTGTAAGATGGTTAACATACTGATAATTAAAGCAATTTATAGCACCGTTAAATCATGCGTTACGTTACATGATAATTATGTTGTTCTCAAATTACTTTGATGTATCACCAGGTTAAAAACAAGGGGAACAATTCTCTCCACTTCTGTTTATTCTATTTGTTAATAATAAAAGAACTACTATTGATTTTAACGAATTAACTGACAAGGATATAGAACAGTTATCTTTATATATGTTATTTTTTGCTGATTTATATAGTATTCACAGTATACAACAAATCCACTTAGTTTACAAAAATAAATTGATATTTTATTTCAATATTTACTAAATTTGGGATTAAAAATATGGTAGATAAAACAAAAATTTATACTTTTGAAAAAAGAAAACTACATAACCATGAATGATTTATACATATGTAAATAATGAAAAAATAAAAATTGTTGATAGTTTTGCTACTTGGGTATTAAATTCCATTACACTGGAAATATGTCAACTGTTGTAAAGGAATAATCAGATCAAGCTCTCAGAGCATTTAACAGTTTACTTTCAGTATTCACTAGGGTTAAATTAGACATCAAAACTAAATTATCTTTGTTAGATTCTGTGGTTCTGCCAATTATATATTGGAAGTTTGGGGTATTTATGAAAATAAGGAATTAGATAAATAACATAATTATTAAGTTTTGCAAACATATCTTAGGTGTTAAAAAGATAAACTCCTTTAATGTAGCTGTATTAGGTGAACTTGGGAGATTTCCATTATCTGTTATCTGTAAACAATGTGCAGTAAGCTATTAAACAAAAGTTATGAAAAGAACAAATTCTATTCAACTTAAAGTTATAAATAAACAATGTATTTTACAAAATACCTGCTCTTATGCACATGCGTTTAAGTCAACTTGATTTTGAAGATAATTGGCTGTATTTCAATTAAAACGCAAATTAAAACAGAGGATTTGCAATCAGTATTTACAAAGTTGGAATACATCTCAGAATCAGAGTATCATTTTCTCTTATGTTGTCCTAGATATAGAACAATTAGAAATAATTATATTTAACATAGTGCTTTTCAAAATATTAATAGTTTTTAAAATATTACATTGTCAAGGAATAAAAAATGTATTTGTAATCTGGCAAAATTTATAACCAAATATCAAAAACTAAGGCAAGAAAATTTACTGGATACTTGATAGGATTTTAAATAATTTTTTATTAATAGATGTATAAATACCATGACTGATTCAGTTTGAATATGTGATATGTGTGTATTTGTTTGTATTTCATATTATTGTTCATCTATGCCATATTAATTAATTTCATTTTATCATTTTTTGTCATGTTGACTTTTGTGGTTAAATTATCAACCACTGTGTGGTTCCAGGGAGCCATGAGTGATGGCAAGAATAGGATCACTGTGGCTTATGCATGTCGTAAGAAGCAGCTGCAACACATTGAGTAATATGATATAATTTGCTGAAACTCTGCAGTTCTGCAGGTATCAAGGTTCTAGGTTCATTCTGCATATTCATTTGTTGATGTATTTTTTTTTAATCTGTATGTTAATTTGTTGTTTTTGTACATGTAGAGTGAGCCTGGAATCTCCCTTCCTGTTGGCGTTGAATAACCTATAATGTGTTGGTACGCTGTAAAACCCTATTCATTCATTCATTCATTCATTCACTCATTCATTCACTCATTCATTGTTGTATAAATTAATAGACTACCAGTTCATATTTATATAATAAAAGGTATTTTTTTGAAGGTATGTAGGTAGTAAATAAGAAAGTTCTAGGTCTATTTGTTGAACACAAGTCTTTACGTATCACAATGACACGGTCATCTAGAATAAAACATAATAGGTTGTAAGTATTGATTAGTGCAATAAATGTCAATTATTAACATTATCATGTGTTTGTTGGCAACTTTTGATTTTCACAGTGAACCTAGAAACAAAAAAATCAGGACAAAATTCATATAAAAAACAACCCGTTATATGGATTTTTTTACTTCAGGAAAACTATGGAAAGTGCTGATATCTTGCATTACCTTCTCGACGTCATCCAAACGGACGGACTGGGCAGTATGGCAAGGCTCGCATCCCTGACCATTCTGAATAAACTGTTTGACAGTGACCCACGCTGCCAGATAAAGCTGAAATGCCTTCAGAGTGACATCACTTCCTCCCTTCTCCTTGCGTTAGACACGGCTCTATCACCAAGGTGTAACTCTGCTGATCTTGTTTACGTCTCTGTTGCTATGGAGATCATGTGGAAACTCTCTAAACTTCCCAGAGACGCAATTCAGCCTTTGATTACAGACAATGTTTTTAGAAGATTACTGGCATTTTTGGACATAGATGGAGATTTTTTCAAGTTTCCGCATAATACGAAAGCGCAAATTGCCGAAAATTTGTGAAAATAAACAGCTCATTGGAAAAGTGAAAGTCATTTCAATGGCCAGTGAACTTTTGGATTATATTCACAAACACACAAAGAATTCACTAAAGCGGTAAGACAATTATTTTTCGTATATATATGTATGTTTTTAAATCTGTCCATTTTTCAACAGTATTTTAAGTATAGAACAGAGGTCAGTGCATCTAATTGTCCTCTTAAGAATCTTCAAGGCAGTTAACTGGTACATGACATGTCTCATCTCTGCCAGTCACTACTTTCCTACATACTATAAGGTTGGAGACTGAGACCTGATGCTTTAGAACAAGGTTTATGGCCAATCATCGCAGAGACGGTGGCTGGTTTGGGATTCAAATTGACAGCCAAACTGTCCATGGAGGTAGTCTGGGCTTGCAAACAATTTTGTTGGTTAATTTTTCTGGAAATTGGCAAGACGCCCGAGCCTTCGAGATTGCGGGGAAAACAGTGTGATGGAGGGGAAATTGGGAATTTTTTAAATGTTTTGTATTCAATAAGTAATTTGTATCGTTCATTTGAATAGAAATTTATCAAGTTGTTTTTGTCAATATGATATTTGTTTGCTGTCTCCTGTTGATCTAAGTTATAAAAAGTAGATAGACAGCCTGGTTAGGTAAGTGGCAGGGTAGGCAGGTGGGGAGGGAGGGAGGTGCCAGGGAAGGTAGGTGGGGAGGGAGAGAGGGAGGGAGGTGCCAGAGAAGGCATGTTGGGAGGGAGGGAGGGAGGTGCCAGGGTAGGTAGGTGGGGAGGGAGGTGCAGGGTAGGTAGATGGGGAGGAAGGGAGGTACCAGGGAAGGTAGGTGGGGAGGAAGGTGCAGGGTAGGTAGATGGGGAGGAAGGGAGGTGCCAGGGAAGGTAGGTGGGGAGGGAGGGAGGTGCCAGGGTAGGTAGGTGGGGAGGGAGGGAGGTGCCAGAGTAGGTAGGTGGGGAGGGAGGGAGGTGCAGGGTAGGCAGGTGGGGAGGGAGGTGCCAAGGTAGGTAGGTAGGTGGGGAGGGAGGGATGGAGGTGCCAGGGTAGGCAGGTGGGGAGGAAGGGAGGGAGGTGCCAGGGTAGGCAGGTGGGGAGGAAGGGAGGGAGGTGCCAGGGTGGGGAGGGAGGGAAGTGCCAGGGTAGGCAGGTGGGGAGGGAGGGAGGTGCCAGGCAGGTGGCGAGGGAGGAAGGTTCCAGGGTAGGCAGGTGGGGAGGGAGGTGCCAGGTTAGGTAGGTAGGTGGGGAGGGAGGGATGGAGGTGCCAGGGTAGGCAGGTGGGGAGGAAGGGAGGGAGGTGCCAGGGTAGGCAGGTGGGGAGGGAGGGAGGTGCCTGGTGGGGAAGGAGGGAGGTGCCAGGGTAGGTAGGCAGGTGGGGAGGGAGGTGCCAGGGTAGGTAGGTAGGTGGGGAGGGAGGGATGGAGGTGCCAGGGTAGGCAGGTGGGGAGGAAGGGAGGAGGTGCCAGGGTAGGCAGGTGGGGAGGAAGGGAGGGAGGTGCCAGGGTGGGGAGGGAGGGAAGTGCCAGGGTAGGCAGGTGGGGAGGGAGGGAGGTGCCAGGCAGGTGGCGAGGGAGGAAGGTTCCAGGGTAGGCAGGTGGGGAGGGAGGTGCCAGGGTAGGTAGGTAGGTGGGGAGGGAGGGATGGAGGTGCCAGGGTAGGCAGGTGGGGAGGAAGGGAGGGAGGTGCCAGGGTAGGCAGGTGGGGAGGGAGGGAGGTGCCTGGTGGGGAAGGAGGGAGGTGCCAGGGTAGGTAGGTAGGTGGGGAGGGAGGTGCCAGGGTAGGTAGGTAGGTGGGGAGGGAGGGATGGAGGTGCCAGGGTAGGCAGGTGGGGAGGAAGGGAGGGAGTTGCCAGGGTAGGCAGGTGGGGAGGGAGGGAGGTGCCTGGTGGGGAAGGAGGGAGGTGCCAGGGTAGGCAGGTGGGGAGGGAGGTGCCAGGGTAGGTAGGTACGTGGGGAGGGAGGTGCCAGGGTAGGCAGATGGGGAGGAAGGGAGGAAGGTGCCTGGGTAGGCAGGTGGGGAGGGAGGGAAGTGCCAGGGTAGGCAGGTGGGGAGGGAGGGAGGTGCCAGGCAGGTGGCGAGGGAGGAAGGTTCCAGGGTAGGCAGGTGGGGAGGGAGGGAGGTGCCAGAGTAGGCAGGTGGGGAGGAAGATAGGTGCTAGGGTAGGCAGGTGGGGATAGTTAGGTAGGTGCCAGGGTAGGCAGGTGGGGAGGGAGGGAGGTGCCAGGGTAGGCAGGTGGGGATAGTTAGGTAGGTGCCAGGGTAGGCAGGTGGGGAGGGAGGGAGGGAGGTGCCAGGCAGGTGGGGAGGGAGGAAGGTGCCAGGGTAGGCAGGTGGGGAGGGAGCGAGGTGCCTGGTGGGGAAGGAGGGAGGTGCCAGGGTAGGCAGGTGGGGAGGGAGGTGCCAGGGTAGGTAGGTACGTGGGGAGGGAGGTGCCAGGGTAGGCAGATGGGGAGGAAGGGAGGAAGGTGCCTGGGTAGGCAGGTGGGGAGGGAGGGAAGTGCCAGGGTAGGCAGGTGGGGAGGGAGGGAGGTGCCAGGCAGGTGGCGAGGGAGGAAGGTTCCAGGGTAGGCAGGTGGGGAGGGAGGGAGGTGCCAGAGTAGGCAGGTGGGGGAGGAAGATAGGTGCTAGGGTAGGCAGGTTGGGATAGTTAGGTAGGTGCCAGGGTAGGCAGGTGGGGAGGGAGGGAGGTGCCAGGGTAGGCAGGTGGGGATAGTTAGGTAGGTGCCAGGGTAGGCAGGTGGGGAGGGAGGGAGGGAGGTGCCAGGCAGGTGGGGAGGGAGGAAGGTGCCAGGGTAGGCAGGTGGGGAGGGAGCGAGGTGCCTGGTGGGGAGGGAGGGAGGTGCCAGGGTAGGCAGGTGGGGAGGGAGAGAGGTGCCAGGGTAGCAGGTGGGGATAGTTAGGTAGGTGCCAGGGTAAGCAGGTGGGGAGGGAGGGAGGTGCCAGGGTAGGCAGGTGGGGATAGTTAGGTAGGTGCCAGGGTAGGCAGGTGGGGATAGTTAGGTAGGTGCCAGGGTAGGCATGTGGGGATAGTTAGGTAGGTGCCAGGGTAGGCAGGTGGGGATGGAGGGAGGTGCCAGGCAGGTGGGGAGGGAGGAAGGTGCCAGGGTAGGCAGGTGGGGAGGGAGCGAGGTGCCTGGTGGGGAGGGAGGGAGGTGCCAGGGTAGGCAGGTGGGGAGGGAGAGAGGTGCCAGGGTAGCAGGTGGGGATAGTTAGGTAGGTGCCAGGGTAGGCAGGTGGGGAGGGAGGGAGGTACTAGGGTAGGCAGGTGGGGAGGGAGGGAGGTGCCAGGGTAGTCAGGTGGGGATAGTTAGGTAGGTGCCAGGGTAGGCATGTGGGGATAGTTAGGTAGGTGCCAGGGTAGGCAGGTGGGGATGGAGGGAGGTGCCATGGTAGGCAGGTGGGGAGAGAGGGAGGTGCCAGGGTAGTCAGGTGGGGATAGTTAAGTAGATGCCAGGGTAGGCAGGTGGGGAGGGAGGGAGGTGCCAGGGTAGGCAGGTTGGGATAGTTAGGTAGATGCAAAGGTAGGTGGTGGGGGAAGGAGGGAGGTGCTAGGGTAGGCAGGTTGGGATATTTAGGTAGGTGCCAGGGTAGGCAGGTGGGGAGGGAGGGAGGTGCCAGGGTAGGCAGGTGGGGATAGTTAGGTAGGTGCCAGGGTAGGCAGGTGGGGAGGGAGGGAGGTGCTAGGGTAGGCAGGTGGGGATAGTTAGGTAGGTGCCAGGGTAGGCAGGTGGGGAGGGAGGGAGGTGCCAGTGTAGGCAGGTGGGGATAGTTAGGTAGGTGCCAGGGTAGGCAGCTGGGAACGGAGGGAAGTGCCAGGGTAGGTAGGTAGGTGGGGAGGGAGGGATGGAGGTGCCAGGGTAGGCAGGGTGGGAAGGAAGGGAGGTGCCAGGGTAGACAGGTGCGTAGGGAGGGAGGGGCCAGGGTAGGCAGATGGGGAGGGAGGAGGTGCCAAGGTAGGTAGGTGGGGAGGTAGGTGCCAGGGAAGGCAGGCGGGGATAGTTAGGTAGGTGCCAGGGTAGGCAGGTGGGGAGGGAGGTGCCAGGGTAGGTAGGTAGGTGGGGAGGGAGGGATGGAGATGCCAGGGTAGGCAGGTGGGGAGGAAGGGAGGGAGGTGCCAGGGTAGGCAGGTTGGGAGGGAGGGAGGTGCCTGGTTGGGAAGGAGGGAGGTGCCAGGGTAGGCAGGTGGGGAGGGAGGTGCCAGGGTAGGTAGGTAGGTGGGGAGGGAGGTGCCAGGGTAGGCAGGTTGGGAGGGAGGGAGGTGCATGGTGGGGAAGGAGGGAGGTGTCAGGGTAGGCAGGTGGGGAGGGAGGGAAGTGCCAGGGTAGGCAGGTGGGGAGGGAGGGAGGTGCCAGGCAGGTGGGGAGGGAGGAAGGTGCCAGGGTAGGCAGGTGGGGAGGGAGCGAGGTGCCTGGTAGGGAGGGAGGGAGGTGCCAGGGTAGGCAGGTGGGTATAGTTAGGTAGGTGCCAGGGTAGGCATGTGGGGATAGTTAGGTAGGTGCCAGGGTAGGCAGGTGGGGATGGAGGGAGGTGCCAGGGTAGGCAGGTGGGGGGGGGAGCGAGGTGCCTGGTGGGGAGGGAGGGAGGTGGGTATAGTTAGGTAGGTGCCAGGGTAAGCATGTGGGGATAGTTAGGTAGGTGCCAGGGTAGGCAGGTGGGGAGGGAGGAAGGAGCCAGGGTAGGCAGGTGGGAGGGAGCGAGGTGCCTGGTGGGGAGGGAGGGAGGTGCCAGGGTAGGCAAGTTGGGATTGTTAGGTAGGTGCCAGGGTATGCAGGTAGGGAGGGAGAAATGTGCCAGGGTAGCAGGTGGGGATAGTTAGGTAGGTGCCAGGGTAGGCAGGTGGGGATGGAGAGAGGTGCCAGGGTAGGCAGGTGGGGATAGTTAGGTAGGTGCCAGGGTAGGCAGGTGGGGAGGGAGGGAGGTGCCAGGGTAGGCAGGTGTGTTGTCAATCGTCCGTTGTCCGTCATCTGTTAGCAGTACTTTCTCTGAACCCACTCTGCCAAGAAAAACTTGGACAACATAACAGCAAATGGGACAAATTACGGGTACAACTAAATTGATGACATCAACATACTGATTTCAGACTTAGCGTGTTAGTTTCTTCTTCTCTTTATCTTAACTCGCCTACTCTTATCTACTACTCTTTCTTTACATTCTATTTAAGCGAACTTATTTTTCATTTTATACATAAAAATATGTATTATTTATTTAACACATTGTGGCATTGTCTCATTAAAGAAAGTAAATATATAAGTAGAATGCAAAACAAACAAATAATTACTATGTTGTTTGTTTGTTGTTGATTTTTTGCTGTGTTTTTTTTTTAATAACTTATTATTTAGAAAGAAATTTCATTATTGTGAACAGTTTCAATAGTAATTGTAAGAATATATATAAAGATAGTTTGAATGTACTTGTTAATATAAAAGTTGTAAGTCTCAACATGTCAGTATAGTATAATAGTTTACTCTTATCTTCTTCAATTATGTTTTGGACAATGTGTTGCTATGTACATATATGTACCGTATATTCCCTAATTAACGCCCCCTGGGGTGTTACATTTTACAAGGTGCGGGCGTTTATAAAAGATAAAAAAAGCAAATTTAACAACAGTTTAAAATACAATAAAACTAATAAAGCCATGGAAAAAAACTTAAATCCGGTTTAAATCCCCGAAAAAGTGGTTCAGAATTATTTGAGAGTGAATGAAATAATCGACATAGGATGAAAAAAAGCTGAAAATCTGTATGAAATTACTAGTCTGCGTACTGGAATATCCGAAGTTATGGTCAGTGTACTCTTCACTTTAAATCACTTGGACGCTTGCTCTTATCAACGTGAAACAATGAGCTTTCAGCGTACACAGACTAACCCCATTTTCCAACGTTTTGTAATGTTTTAATCGGCAGATGGTATTTTTGCTAGTATTAAACATGTAAATATGGGAAGTATTTATTCAACTAAAAGTGGTTAAGTGGTCACCAAAGATATAAACAATGGGTTAAAGAGTTCAAAGGTAATAAACATTCCGCTTATTGTTGTCCGCTTAACAAAATAATCGATCAGGGAAAGATGGGCAAATACACACTCAACTCGCATATACGTTTTATTTTTTAATTTTCCAGAAAAATAGGTGGGGGGCGTTTATTAGAGTGGGGGCGTTTATAAGGGAATATACGGTATGTGTATAATGAGAAATAAAATAGTAAAAGAGAAAAAAAACAATATTATGCCATAGTTGTATCATTACCTCAACTCCTCCTGCAGTGTGAATGGGATTTATACCATGTGTTTTCTTTTGCTTTCATTCAGGTTACCCAGTCTACCTGACACAGTATATTTGTGCCGGATGTATGACACAGAATCTCATGATGACCTTGACATTACACAGTGTATGATACAAGGCAGTTTGGCCTGTCCAGGTACAACTTTTAAACATAATAAATCCAGATACAACATAAGAGGTTTTATTTTCATTTGCAATATATATTATTTTCTCTGTTACCTGACACAATAAGTAAATATAGTAGTAAATAATAATATTTTGAGAACTTTTGATATAATATACAAGCCTAAAAAATAGTAATTTCGATGAGATAATTTCAAACGTGGAGTATGCGTATTTGTTGCTGATTCTAGATCCAGCAACTTGATGTTAAAAATAAAACTTTAGATATATCTATTTTTTTTAATGGGGTTTAACGCCATTTCCAAACATTTCAGGTTATATATGGCATATCCAGATTTATTGATGGAGGAATGAATCTGAGTAGAACCATCATCCTTCCGCAAGTAACTGGCAAAATTTCTCACATAAAGTTTTTGGAACGAGCGGGACTCAAACCTAGGACCTTAGTAACGAGAAGTAAGTGATCTTCGTGAGGCGGCACCTTAGACCACTCATTAAATATCTAAATAGTAATTAAACCATGTCACAGGAAGCAAAGATCTGTATGTTTGGGATTTATTGTATTTAAATGTCATCACCTACATCACTATTTAAAGTTTTCTTGTTCATAGGCATAGTACCACCATAGGAAAAAGGAAGTGCTTCCGTGGGGTAGTCACATAATGGCGGTTATTAATGATCCTTGTTTCTTCTTCTTTAAAAATGCATTTTCTTTATTTAAATGTTCATTTTTAGCCCTACTGGCCAAAGGCCTATGCGATGGTGTGTTGTCCGTTGTCTGTCGTACATCCTCTTGCGTCCATTAGCAACACTTTCTCTGAAACCACTGGGCCAATTAAACTTAAACTTCACATGGATGAATGTGTCGACGTGCCGTAAAACACCATTCATTCATTCATTCACATGGATGTTTCGATTATACAGATGTTTTTTTTTTTTCAAGCTGAAATTTAAGATTGCCACCGTTACTTAAAATAGTCCAAAACTTAAAGAACCTTCTCCTCATGAACCGTTTAACAGATTTTGTAAATATTTATGTAGTAATGATAACCAACTATAGCTCTATTAGATTTTTCAAATGGTGTCCCTTGGGTTAAAAATGACCCCGCCCTGAGGGTTCAATTAGGGGACACATGTCATTATGATAAACATCAATTTTATTTTTTTTAGATGTACTGATTTTGCCTATATTTTTACAGAAGCATTGTTTGGTAAAGGAGGTTCAGATATGTCAAATTTACTGGGTTTCACTGTCTTAAGGGGTCAGGAAGGTCCCCAAAAGGGTAGATATTAGGAATTACAAAAATCGTTTTCTTCAGAACCGGTCAGTCAAATTTGCTAATAATTGGCATAAATTATCCCTATGTATAGGGGTTTAAATGAAGATAATAATTTAGGGGCTAATATTTATAGGGGCCCTGTAAAGGGACATAGAATATTACATAGGGATATGTACTATGAGAAAACAGAAAATTCTCATTTTTCATCCATTTGGGCTAAACTATTATTCAGTTTGAGTTCTGAAGCATCATCTGGTCATAGGAAATAAGATTTGGTTCAATAGGGAGAATTGACTTGCTATAAGGGGCCAGGCTAGGTTGGGTAAAAAAAGGGTTAAAATAGGAAATTTTCAAAAATTATCTTCTCAACAAACGGTCAGTCAAATTTGTTCATATTTGATACAGATTATCCCAATGAGTTTAGGTTTAAATTTTGTACAAATCAAGGGACTTGTCTTTATAGGGGCACTGTAAGGGGACTTTTGAGTTTTATATACTAGGAATACTATGGGAAAACGGAAAATTCTATTTTTTTCATCCATTTGGGCAAAATTATCAAAAAAGAATTAAAAAAATTTCTATAATTTTCTTCTCAACAACCAGTCCATAATTGACATACGAATGGTCTTGTATTTATAGGGGCCCTGTAAGGGGACTTGGAGTTTTATATAGAAATACTATGGGAAAACGGAAAATTCTTATTTTTTCATCTATTTATGATTTTATTTTTATTCAATTTGAGTTTGGAGTTTCTACTAGTCATAACAAATAAGATTTTGCTCAATAAGAAGAATTGACTTTCCAAAAGGGGCCAGGTGGGGTCACAAAATGGTTAAAAATTTAACATTTTCATCAATCTTATTCTCAACAACTGGTCAGTCAAATTTGGTCATATTTGATTATGATATAAATTATCCCTATGATTAAGAGTGCTAAGTTTGTACAAATCAAGGGACAATGGGATGTATAGAGTCCCTGTAAGGGGACTTTGAGTTTTACATAGGAATACTAGGTGAAAATGGAAAATTCTCATTTTTTTGCCCATTTGTGAAAATTTGTTGTTCAATTTGAGATCTAAAGCATTGTCTAGTAACAGTAAATTCAATTTTGTTGATTAATAAAGAAGATTGAATTTCCATAAGGGGCCAGGGGTTGGGGGAGCAAAACATCTCTTATATGACACATGATCCCTACTTTCCTCATTATATTTTGGTAGTGCAGAGGTTGACAAACAGTAAAATATAAGTTTCACTTTTCTCATTTGGGTCTCGGTATGAATGACAAGCTTTCAAACTTTTATTATTTACTATAGAATAAAGAACAAAAATCAGTGGTGGGTTTATACCTTATACTTGGCACAACGATAGTTAACGATCATGGGCAAAGATTTTATTGTTTAATATTGGTTGAATAAATTTGATGGCAAACAATTATTCTATTTCTTTTCTATCCACAAGTGGACCTTTCAGCACATTCTCAAGTAGTATTTGCTAGATTCACTCCCAAGTTCTTGTTATAAGTTATTGCACATCTGTAATCTCTATATGTTTCCCTGATTCGAAGATATTGGCCTCTAAGAGTGTAATCATTTTATCTGCCGAATCTGCACTTTCCAGAAGTTTTCCAGATTTTTGTAAACCTGAAGTAAAAACACATCATGTGATAGGTGGTATAGTAATGGTGACACATCATGTGATAGGTGGTAGTGTGATGGTGACACATCATGTGATAGGTGGTAAAGTGTGATGGTGACACATCATGTGATAGGTGGTATAGTGATGGTGACACATCATGTGATAGGTGGTATAGTGATGGTGACACATCATGTGATAGGTGGTAAAGTGATGGTGACACATCATGTGATAGGTGGTATAGTGATGGTGACACATCATGTAATAGGTGGTATAGTGATGGTGACACATCATGTGATAGGTGGTATAGTGATGGTGACACATCATGTGATAGGTGGTATAGTGATGGTGACACATCATGTGATAGGTGGTAAAGTGATGGTGACACATCATGTGATAGGTGGTAAAGTGATGGTGACACATCATGTGATAGGTGGTATAGTGATGGTGACACATCATGTGATAGGTGGTAAAATGTGATGGTGACACATCATGTGATAGGTGGTATATTGATGGTGACACATCATGTGGTAGGTGGTATAGTGATGGTGACACATCATGTGATAGGTGGTATAGTGATGGTGACACGTCATGTGATAGTTGGTATAGTGATGGTGACACATCATGTGATAGGTGGTATAGTGATGGTGACACATCATGTGATAGGTGGTATAGTGATGGTGACACATCATGTGATAGGTGGTAAAATGTGATGGTGACACATCATGTGATAGGTGGTATAGTGATGGTGATGACAAAAATGTTAAACATACATTATTAAGTATTAATATTAAGGTATTGTGTGTTCAGATTAACCTGGTGCTCATGAATATTCCATGTATATCCGTAAATTAATTTTCGGTGCTTGAATGTTAATATAATAAACAGATACCAATACAGTATTAAATAAGCATCATGTCGCAAACACGAATAGCTGCATGGAGATGGCCTGAACATATCGGTGATGATTAATGAGTGCCAGGTAAAACCTTACAGACAATAGTACATGTGTAGTTGGTAGAATGAGTGCCAGGTAAAACCTTACAGACAATAGTACATGTGTAGTTGGTAGAATGAGTGCCAGGTAAAACCTTACAGACAATAGTACATGTGTAGTTGGTAGAATGAGTGCCAGGTAAAACCTTACAGACAACAGTACATGTATAGTTGGTAGAATGAGTGCCAGGTAAAACCTAACAGACAACAGTACATGTGTAGTTGGTAGAATGAGTGCCTGGTGAAACCTTACAGACAACAGTACATGTGTAGTTGGTAGAATGAGTGCCAGGTAAAACCTTACAGAAAACAGTACAACAGTACATGTGTAGTTGGTTGAATGAGTGCCAGGTAAAACCTTACAGACAACAGTACATGTGTAGTTGGTAGAATGAGTGCCAGGTAAAACCTAACAGACAACAGTACATGTGAAGTTGGTAGAATGAGTGCCAGGTGAAATATAACAGACAACAGTACATGTGTAGTTGGTAGAATGAGTGCCTGGTGAAACCTTACAGACAACAGTACATGTGAAGTTGGTAGAATGAGTGCCAGGTGAAACCTTACAGACAATAGTACATGTGTAGTTGGACCTTACAGACAACAGTACATGTGTAGTTGGTAGAATGAGTGCCAGGTGAAACCTTACAGACAACAGTACATGTGAAGTTGGTAGAATGAGTGCCAGGTAAAACCTTACAGACAACAGTGCATGTGTAGTTGGTAGAATGAGTGCCAGGTAAAACCTTACAGATAATAGTGCATGTGTAGTTGGTAGAATGAGTGCCAGGTAAAACCTTACAGACAACAGTACATGTGTAGTTGGACCTTACAGACAATAGTACATGTGTAGTTGGTAGAATGAGTGCCAGGTAAAACCTTACAGACAATAGTGCATGTGTAGTTGGTAGAATGAGTGCCAGGTGAAACCTTACAGACAACAGTGCATGTGTAGTTGGTAGAATGAGTGCCAGGTAAAACCTTACAGACAACAGTACATGTGTAGTTGGTAGAATGAGTGCCAGGTGAAATATAACAGACAACAGTACATGTGTAGTTGGTAGAATGAGTGCCAGGTAAAACCTTACAGATAATAGTACATGTGTAGTTGGTAGAATGAGTGCCAGGTAAAACCTTACAGATAATAGTGCATGTGTAGTTGGTAGAATGAGTGCCAGGTAAAACCTTACAGACAACAGTACATGTGTAGTTGGTAGAATGAGTGCCTGGTAAAACCTTACAGACAACAGTGCATGTGTAGTTGGTAGAATGAGTGCCAGGTAAAACCTTACAGAAAACAGTACATGTGTAGTTGATAGAATGAGTGCCAGGTAAAACCTAACAGACAACAGTACATGTGTAGTTGGTAGAATGAGTGCCTGGTGAAACCTTACAGACAACAGTACATGTGTAGTTGGTAGAATGAGTGCCAGGGAAAACCTTACAGACAATAGTGCATGTGTAGTTGGTAGAATGAGTGCCAGGTAAAACCTTACAGACAACAGTGCATGTGTAGTTGGTAGAATGAGTGCCAGGTAAAACCTTACAGACAACAGTACATGTATAGTTGGTAGAATGAGTGCCAGGTAAAACCTAACAGACAACAGTACATGTGTAGTTGGTAGAATGAGTGCCTGGTGAAACCTTACAGACAACAGTACATGTGTAGTTGGTAGAAGGAGTGCCAGGTAAAACCTTACAGAAAACAGTACAACAGTACATGTGTAGTTGGTTAAATGAGTGCCAGGTAAAACCTTACAGACAACAGTACATGTGTAGTTGGTAGAATGAATGCCAGGTAAAACCTAACAGACAACAGTACATGTGAAGTTGGTAGAATGAGTGCCAGGTGAAATATAACAGACAACAGTACATGTGTAGTTGGTAGAATGAGTGCCTGGTGAAACCTTACAGACAACAGTACATGTGAAGTTGGTAGAATGAGTGCCAGGTGAAACCTTACAGACAATAGTACATGTGTAGTTGGACCTTACAGACAACAGTACATGTGTAGTTGGTAGAATGAGTGCCAGGTGAAACCTTACAGACAACAGTACATGTGAAGTTGGTAGAATGAGTGCCAGGTAAAACCTTACAGACAACAGTGCATGTGTAGTTGGTAGAATGAGTGCCAGGTAAAACCTTACAGATAATAGTGCATGTGTAGTTGGTAGAATGAGTGCCAGGTAAAACCTTAAAGACAACAGTACATGTGTAGTTGGACCTTACAGACAATAGTACATGTGTAGTTGGTAGAATGAGTGCCAGGTAAAACCTTACAGACAATAGTGCATGTGTAGTTGGTAGAATGAGTGCCAGGTGAAACCTTACAGACAACAGTGCATGTGTAGTTGGTAGAATGAGTGCCAGGTGAAACCTTACAGACAACAGTGCATGTGTAGTTGGTAGAATGAGTGCCAGGTAAAACCTTACAGACAACAGTGCATGTGTAGTTGGTAGAATGAGTGCCAGGTAAAACCTTACAGACAACAGTGCATGTGTAGTTGGTAGAATGAGTGCCAGGTAAAACCTTACAGAAAACAGTGCATGTGTAGTTGGTAGAATGAGTGCCAGGTAAAACCTTACAGACAATAGTACATGTGTAGTTGGTAGAATGAGTGCCAGGTAAAACCTTACAGACAACAGTGCATGTGTAGTTGGTAGAAAGACGTGCCAGTTTTAGTGGTAACATCAAGGAGTGACGTGCTGGTTTTAGTGGCAAAATAAAGGAGTTACATGACGATTTTTGTGGCAACATCAAGTAGTGACGTGCCAGTTTTAGTGGTAACATCAAGGAGTGACGTGCTGGTTTTAGTGGCAAAATAAAGGAGTGACGCGCCGGTTTTTGTGTTCACGGGTGAAACTTATTTGTAATTTCACTGAAACCAACAATTTTAATAAGTTTTCAGTGGAATTTTGCTTTATATATTGAACAGCAGGGAGTCATGACTAAACAATCAAATAATTGTTTCATAAATTGCTAGTTAGTGTGATAATTGTTTTGTAAATGACAGTCAGCAAAATAATTATTAACTCATAATTGCATATCAAAGTCATGAATGCAATGTTTAATAAATCAATAACATGACTTTGTGATGTAGTTATACACCAAGGTTTTTAGTTGAAAATTCACCTGACACAATGTTGCGCAGGTCATCATTGAAGGAATTCAGCATTAAATCTGCGGCCATATCTGTATTCATGCCACCAGGTCCATAGGTCAAAACACGTATGTCTGGATTTTCCTTTGCCAAGGTCAGGAAGAACATGTCACGTGCTGCTTTCACTACATGATATTGAGTACATTAAAGATTTAAATAAACATAATTTGTATTATATTCAGTAACAGTTAGCTAAACTGAATTAAGGTCATGTAATGGTTAAGTATACTATAACAGATAACTTAATTGAATTAAGGCCATGTAATGGTTAGGTATACAATAACAGATCATGTAATGGTTAGGTATACAATAACAGATCATGCAATGGTTAGGTATACCATAACAGATAACTTAATTGAATTAAGGTCATGTAATGGTTAGGTATACTATAATAGTTAACTTAATTGAATTAAGGTCATGTAATGGTTAGGTATACCATAACAGATAACATAATTGAATTAAGGTCATGTAATGGTTAGGTATACTATAATAGTTAACTTAATTAAATTAAGGTCATGTAATGGCTAGGTGTACTATAACAGATAACTTAATTGAATTAAGGCCATGTTATGGTTAAGTATACAATAACAGATTACTTAATTGAATTAAGGTCATGTAATTGTTAAGTATACTATAACAGATAACTTAATTGAATTAAGGTCATGTAATAGTTAAGTATACAATAACAGATAACTTAATTGAATTAAGGCCATGTTATGGTTAAGTATACTATAACAGATAACTTAATTGAATTAAGGTCATGTAATGGTTAGGTATACTATAATAGTTAACTTAATTGAATTAAGGTCATGTAATGGCTAGGTATACTATAACAGATAACTTAATTGAATTAAGGCCATGTTATGGTTAAGTATACAATAACAGATTACTTAATTGAATTAAGGTCATGTAATTGTTAAGTATACTATAACAGATAACTTAATTGAATTAAGGTCATGTAATAGTTAAGTATACTATAACAGATAACTTAATTGAATTAAGGCCATGTTATGGTTAAGTATACTTTAACAGATAACTTAATTGAATTAAGGCCATGTTATGGTTAAGTATACTATAACAGATAACTTAATTGAATTAAGGTCCTGTAATGGTTAGGTATACTATAACAGATAACTTAATTGAATTAAGGCCATGTTATGGTTAAGTATACTATAACAGATAACTTAATTGAATTAAGGTCATGTTATGGTTAGGTATATAATAACAGATAACTTAATTGCAGGGACTCAACAGAATGAAATATTTTTGTAATATAAACTTTTTTTTGTTTTAAATTGCTAAATTCAAATAAAATTTTAATAAAACATTTAATAAAATATAAAATTCCTTTCAACATTAGTACAGCTCTTAATGGTCTTTACTGTATGATAATTAAAAAGATTTACACATAATATGACAATTTAATTTTATGCATTATGTAATATTTACCTGTGCAGTACAAGGACAAAGATGGGAAGGGATGTAATCCAGTCATTGATGTAATGTTTATAACAACCCTTGATCCAACCATTTCCTTTGTGAATATCGACCAGAAACTTCCGTTTAGCAGTATAGCCCCTGTAACGTTCGCGTTCATTGTTTCCTCAACCATCTTCTTGTCGGTCATTTCGACTGCATACTTTGTGATATCTCCTTGAGATGCTGCATTATGCACTATCATAGCTTGCTCGAAACCTTTCACATCTTGTATATTGGTCTCCTTCAAAATATTCTCTAGAGTTTCTTTCGAACATTGATTTAAATTTGATTGGTCGAACGAGGAGAAAATCACGTTGATGTTTGGATTGGACTGTCTGAGGGTATCGGCCAGCTTCTCTAGTTTGTCTACACTTCTTGCCAATAGGAGGATAGTAGAACCAGTTGGAAACTTGGCGACAAATTTTTCCGCGATACTTTTACCAAGACCTCTGCTGGCCCCAGTTATTAAGCAAAAGGTTTTCTTCTGTAGAAGGGATACCACCATGTTGATGGAATATATTATATTTTGATCTGTAAAATGCATAAGATTATGTTAAGTCTAAAAAGATTTTGTTTGTAAATGTTATCAAGCCTACAACATGCTAAATGATCAAACTGACTGTATGTAGTATGAAAGAAGAAAATCATGTAAATAAAATCAATCATCAATGATTGTGCTTTCCTGCAGCAGTACTTCCTGTATCAATACCTTCTATTTGTTTGTATATAAACAGCTGTATTCGTGATTCTTTCGAGTGAAACCAAGCGTCTGTTTCACCAACAAGTATATACTAAAAGACTTGAATAAAAAAAAGCACCCAAGTGATCATGATTTTAGACTGGTTCAGATAAATTGCATTTTGATTTCATGAACGTTGATTATAGAATAGTAAAGTTTTTAAATATTTATGTAAAACTTCAGAAAATGTTGGTGAAACAGGTGCCAGTTTCGGGGGAAATATGAAGGCACTTCGTTTATTACCTGAAATCTGTAGGTTTGTTATTTACGTAATGTCTTAGCCTGTATTATAGGCCGAGCTCTCCAAATTGGGTCCGTTAAATAGTATTATTGGGATAGCCACATTTGAGTACGGTGATTGGTCATTTGTTTCAACTGAAAGTTTGAATGACGTCACAGTTTATTAAGCTTTCCATTGCTATGAATTATGGGACAGAGTTAGAATTCCCTTCTTTTTCATTGGGGGTTAATAGACCTGATTCGGGAGATATCGGGTTCTGGGATGTACTCAGAATGTTTCTTGCTGAGGTTGTGTGTTCGTACCAAGGTCAGTTCTAAAGATTACATTATGTGAGATGGTTAGCCGGCCAGTTTCTGGAGGAAAGACTTTCTTTCATTACTGAGGTCTTCCTCCAATAAAACTGGATGTCGTACATTTATATAAGTTTTGATTGGTTAAAAAATGACGTTTTACTATTCTACCATTTACATGTGGAACACATGTCCAGTGTTCAAGCATCAAACCCATGATCTGAGGGTCGTGGGCTCGATCCACGGCTATGTGTAAGGTGTCCTTGAGCAAGACACTTTATCCACATATGCTTTAGTTTATGGTTCTTTTTTTTTTTTTATAATTATGCTCTCCCAAAGGGGGGAAGCATATAGTCGCCGCTTCGTCCGGGCTATTTCTCTTCAACCTCTGGTTGGAATTTTATGAATCTTGCTAGGATGCATCACTACCAAGTGGAAATGTGCATAATAACTTTTTGCTCCGGTTTGATGATTTTTCACGGAGTTATGGCCCTTTGATTCTGTCTGTGACCAAATTCTTGTCCGGGCTATTTCTCTACAACCCCATGTTGGAATTTTATGAAACTTGCTAGGATGCATCACTACCAAGTGGAGATGTGGATGCATCATTACCAAGTGGAGATACGCAAAATATCTTTGTGTTCCGGTTCAATGATTTTTTTACGGAGTTATGGCCCTTTAATGGAGTCTGTGACCAAATTCTTGTCCGCGCTATTTCTCTACCTCAGGTTGGAATTTTATGAAACTTGCTAGGATGCATCGTTACCAAATGCAGATGTGCATAATATCTTTGTGTTCCGGTTTGATGATTTTTCACGGAGTTATGGCCCTTTGATTCTGTCTGTGACCAAATTCTTGCACATGCTATTTCTCTACAACACAAAGTTGGAATTTTATGAAACTTGCTAGGATGCATCACTACCAAGTGGACGTGTGCATAATATTTTGTGTTCCTGTTCGATGATTTTTCACGGAGTTAAGGCCCTTTAATTGCGTCTGTGACCAAATACTTGTCCGCGCTATTTCTCTACAACCTCAGGTTGGAATTTTATGAAACTTGCTAGGATACATCATTACCAAGTGCAGATTCGCATATTGTCTTTATGTTTGGGTTCGATGATTTTTCATGGAGTTATGGCCCTTTGATTTTGTCTGTGACCAAATTCTTGTCTGCGCTATTTCTCTACAACCCCATGTTGGAATTTTATGAAACTTGCTAGGATGCATCACTACAGACCGTTATCCCTTCAAGTACACCAAACGGAAGCAAACGAAACATATATCAAACGCGTTTTAAAAGAAATACAAACGGACTAAAAATGCAAACTAAACGATACACGGACGCAATAGTATGAACGATCCACGAATGATACAAAACGATAATGCAAACTTTAAACGCATCAAATAATAAAGATTCGGATATCCTCTAATATTGTCGTAGTTATATTGACAATGAAATAAATAATTAAACGAAATGATTGCTCTCTTTGTCATTTAAAATCTTTAAATTGCTATACCTGTAAGTTTAATTTAATTTCTTTGTTATAAGTTTTAATACCGAATTATCCGTGAAAAACATTGCCTCGGGCATCGTTTTTTTACTTGTAAAAGTGTGATAAAACAATCAGATGACGCATGACCTGCTTACACAACTACCCCAATTAACTGATTAAATTATCTGAACACCGATTTATGTTGCTGTTCTGTTATATGATTGCCAATCAGGAAAAGTTTTCACGCAATTTTAGAAAATCTGTTTGTTACACCAAAACCTTTCCACTTAGGGCTTTTCCAGAATTGTATATAAAAATAGTTCATATATATATAACAAACACACGTTAAGGGTTGGTGTTTGTTTGTTACTGGGTGTCTTCCAAAATGTTTGTATTCAATATAGGCATTTGTTAAAAAAGGATTACTATTAAGCTGATAGTTATTTATAACTACACATACACCTAAATTTGTGTACAGAATGAACACGCTGACCCTTTCACTATCACCTTGTGCCAATGTCCGATGACGTCACCAGTGAAACAAATATTTTATTCACTAAGTGGGTATCTTGGACATTTTTGATGGAAGGATATCAGAGGAATTCTATCGGTGTAATGTACATAAAAGTCCTTGAGAGCGTCAGACGGAAGTACAGGTGTCATCCCACCATTGATTTTTGTTCTTTATTCTATAGTAAATAATAAAAGTTTGAAGGCTTGTCATTCATAGAGAGACCCAAATGAAAGAAGTGAAACCTACATTTTACTGTTTGTCAACCTCTGCACTATCAAAATATGATGAGAAAAGTAGGGGTCATCTGTCATATAAGAGATTTTTTTTCTGCTCAGTGTGTACACTTGTGACAAAGTGAAAGTAGACTTCCGAAATCATGTATTCATACCCCAATTTCCAAGCATCAATTTTTTTTTCTAAATTCACAATTCAAACATGACAATGTTGTCAAAGTGTTCAAAATATATCAATAATGCCATTCAAATAAAAAAATGAGCATTAAAATAAGGAAAATGCATTTTTAAAGAAGAAGAAATGAGGATTATTTAAAACCGCCATTATGCGACTACCCCACGGAAGCACTTCCTTTTTGCAATGGTGGTACTATGCCTACTACCCCACGGAAGCACTTCCTTTTTGCAATGGTGGTACTTTGCCTACATGTACCAGCGATTTTAGAAGCCATGCCACAAGACATAAAACTTTTACCCTTAAAGGCATCTTTTTTATGGAAACATCCCCGCTTCCCCCATGCATTTACCGTAGTGAAATAGAACGCGACGTTAAATGATGCAAGAAACTGTCAGAGTGACGACATTGCACATTGCCACGAGGTCAAAAATAAATTGTGTCGGAGTTATAGACATAAAGTGTGTGCATTTGCTACATAAATTAAGGCATGTATATTTGTAAATATATTTATCTTTGCGGATTATATAAATTATTTTGTTTAATGAATTGTTATAATTGTTTAACTTGACAATCTATCGTAATTCATAACTGGAATTAAAATTGGAAAAAATACCTGTAAATATTGCATTATTCCTGTAAATAAAATAAATACTTGCCTCTGTTTCTTGCATAATAGCAGATTATACACCACTGCAGATATAAATAAACACGGACTGGTTCACATTTATTGACTATATACTTTTTCGATACCAATATTAACGTTAGTGTAAACCAGTCTGGCAATGTTTGGCCAATCTAATGATTACGTGACCGTAACGTGTTTATCTGATGTAATTGACATGCCCCGTACCATGTGTATTAAATTTCAATGATTGAGTTATAAAACCCGGCGATTTCTTTAAATATCTAGTTCTTATTATTTATTCTACTGCGGTGTTACAATTGGACAACCAGAGATGATGCGATTGGTGAAAATGTTGTGTATATGTTAAATGGAAAAAGATACACGCTAAACGATACACGCTAAACGATTCGAACGCAAACGCATGCTAAAATGCGTTCACTATCGTTTTGAACTGCATTATTGTATTTTCTCTAACGTTTATCATAAAAAAAATGCAAACCATTAACGAATCTCAAACTCATTTCAAATGCGTTTGACACGCAAAACGAACGCAATTTTGGTGTACTTATTGGATGCGCATATTGTCTTTGAGTTCTGGTTCGATGATTTTCACGGAGTTATGGCCCTTTCATTGAGTCTGTGACCAAATTATTGTCCATGCTATTTCTCTACAACCTCAGGTTTGAATTTTATGAAATTTGCTATGTTTGTGTTCCAGTTTCTTTGATTTTTCACAGAGTTGTGGCCCTTTCATTCTGTCTGTGATCTATCTCTTCTCCGCTCTATTTCTCTACAACTTCTGGTTGGAATTTTATGAAACTTGCTAGGATGCATGATTACCAAGTGGAGATGTGCATATTGTCTTCATGATGCTATTTCGCTACAACCTCTGATTTTAATTTTGTAAAACTAGCTAGGATATGCACGTATTGTCATTTTGTTCTGGTTCAATGATTTGCGAATGAGTTCTGTCAAGTACAGAGCCACATATTATTCCTGCTATGCAGTTTGGTATTTTTCAACCAAGTAGCCATCAGCACTAAGGGAATATGGTGCAGAGTCAAACACTCACTTGGAGAGCATCCATCGGTTTCAACGATATTTTCTTGTTTTATATTTCATTTTATAAATCAATATAGCAAAAAACATGACCAAAATACAATATAATACACATAATATAATAAGTAACAACATATATAATCAATTCATGATGTTCAACTTTTTCGTTTTATAAATCGATATAGCAAAAACATGACCAAAATACAATATAATACACATAATATAATAAGTAACAACATATTTAATCAATTCATGATGTTCAACTTTTTCGTCATAAAGTTTATTCTGCTCTTATTGTGTAAGCATATGTAACACCAACACTCCAAAGATTAAGACCGTGTTCGCTATAAAATAATGTTTGATGAAATAGTTACATACTCACAAACTGAGCGAGATTTGTCTAAGTTGTAAGAATTTGTGTTCACAATCAATGTCAAATAAATAAGTTTAAAATAAAAAAAATAAATATATCTACATTTCCCTCCTATGTATTTAGTTTCAGAATTATCTCCTGATAAGCTCACGTGAATATTAAATATGTCTGATGACCTGTACATTGCATGATTGTACATACTTGCCTGTATTACATGTAGTTCAGCAACAAGACTGGGGCAGATTCAGGATTTTAGAACCGGGGGTGTGGGAAAAGTATGAGACTGGCTGTCTTAATAATGTTTTTAGGAGGGTTGTTATTTATTCCATTATTTTGTGACTTTTAAATGTTTTTATAAAGAAATAAATATCAGATGTTAAATAAAGCAAACTTTCACCAGGTTTTTAACATTGTACTGCATGTACATCTCTACTGGAGTTGTGGAGAGGTTGACGCTCCTGCCGGTGGTGGAGGGGGTGTCTCTTGCTGCTGGTGGAGGGGGTGTCTCCTGCTGGTGGTGGAGGAGGTGTCTCCTGCTGGCGGTGGAGGGGGTGTCTCCTGCTTGTGGTGGAGGGGGTGTCTCCTGCTGGTGGTGGAGGGGGCGTTTCTTGCGGTTGGTGGAGGGAGCGTCTCCTACTGGTGGTGGAGCAGGTGTCTCCTGCTGCTGGTTGAGGGGGTGTCTCCTGCTAGTGGTGGAGGGGGTGTCTCCAGCTGGTGGTGGAGGAGGTGTCTCCTGCTGCTGGTGGATGGGGTGTCTCCTGCTGCTGGTGGATGGGGTGTCTCCTGCTGGTGGTGGATTGGGCGTCTCTAGCTGGTGGTGGAGGGGGCGTCTCCTGCTGCTGGTGGAGGGGGCGTCTCCTGCTGCTAGTGGAGGGGGTGTTCCTGCTGCTGGTGGAGAGATTGTCTCCTGCTTCAGGTGGAGGGGGCGTCTCCTGCTGGTGGTGGAGGAGGTGTCTCCTGCTGCTTGTGGAGGGGGTGTGTCCTGCTGGTGGTCAAGAGGGTGTCTCCAGCTGCTGGTGGAGGGGTGTCTCATGCTGGTGGTGGAGGGGGTGTCTCCTGCTGCCGGTGGAGGGGTGTCTCATGCTGCTGGTGGAGGGGGTGTCTCCTGCTGGTGGTGGAGGGGGTGTTTCCTGCTGCTGGTGGAGGGGGCATCTCCTGCTGGTGGTGGAGGGGGTGTCTCCTGCTGCTGGTGGAAGGGGTGTGTCCTGCTGGTGGTCAAGAGGGTGTCTCCAGCTGCTGGTGGAGGGGTGTCTCGTGCTGGTGGTGGAGGGGGTGTCTCCTGCTGCTGGTGGAGGGGTGTCTCATGTTGGTGGAGGAGGGAGTGTCTCCTGCTGGTGGTGGAGGTGGTGTTTCCTGCTGCTGGTGGAGGGGGCGTCTCCTGCTGGTGGTGGAGGGGGTGTCTCCTGCTGCGGGTGGAGGGGTGTCTCCTGCTGGTGGTGGAGGGCGCTGTCTCCTGCTGCTGGTGGAGGGGGTGTCTCCTGCTGGCAGTGGAGGGGGTGTCTCCTGCTGGCGGTGGAAGAAGCATCTCCTGCTGCTGGTGGAAGGGGTGTCTCCTGCTGCTGATGGAGTGGGTGTCTCCTGCTGGTGGTGGAGGGGATGTCTCCTACTGCTGGTGGAGGGTGTCTCCTGCTGCTGGTGGAGGGAGTGTCTCTTGCTGGTGGTGTATGGTTTGTCTCCTGGTGGTGGAGTGGGTGTTTCTTGCTGGTGGTGGAGGGGGCGTATCCTGCTGGTGGTGGAGGAGGCGTCTCCTGCTGGTGGTGGAGGAGGCGTCGCCTGCTGGTGGTGGAGGGGGCGTCTCCTGCTGCCGGTGGAGGGGTGTCTCATGCTGCTGATGGAGAGAGTGTCTCCTGCTGGTGATGGAGGGAGTGTCTCCTGCTTGTGGTGGAGGGGGTGTTTCCTGCTGCTGGTGGAGGGGGCATTTCCTGCTGCTGGTGGAGTGGGTGTCTCCTGCTGGTGGAGGGGGCATTTCCTACTGCTGATGGAGGGGGTGTCTCCTGCTGGTGGTGGAGAGGGCGTTTCATGCTGCTGATGGAGGGGGCATTTCCTGCTGCTGGTGGAGTGGGTGTCTCCTGCTGGTGGTGGTGAGGGTGTCTCCTGCTGGTGAAGGAGAGGGTGTCTCCAGCTGCTCGTGGAAGGGGCATCTCCTGCTGCGGGTGGAGGGAGTATCTCCTGCTGGTGGTGGAAATGGTGTCTCCTGGCAGTGGAGAGGGTGTCTCCTTCTGCTGGTGGAGGAAGCATTTCCTGCTGGTGGTGGAGTGGGTGCTCCTGCTGGTGATGGAGGGGGTGTATCATGCTGGGGGGGGGAGGGGGTATCTCCTGCTGCTGGTGGAGGGTGTCTCCTGCTGCTGGTGGAGGGGGTATCTCCTGCTGGTGGTGGAGTGGGTGTCTCTTGCTGGTTGTGGAGGGGGCGTCTCCTGCTGGTGGTGGAGGAGGTGTCTCCTGTTGCTGGTGGAGGGGGTGTGTCCAGCTGGTGGTCGAAAGGGTGTCTCCAGCTGCTGGTGGAGGGGTGTCTCGTGCTGGTGGTGGAGGGGGTGTCTCCTGCTGCCGGTGGAGGGGTGTCTCATGCTGCTGGTGGAGGGAGTGTCTCCTGCTGGTGTTGGAGGGGGTGTTTTCTGCTGCTGGTGGAGGGGGTGTCTCCTGCTGGCGGTGGAGGGGGTGTCTCCTGCTGGCAGTGGAGAGGGATTGTCTCCTGCTGCTGGTGGAAGTAGTATCTCCTGCTGCTGGTGGAAGGGGTGTCTCCTGCTGCTGGTGGAGGGGGCGTCTCCTACTGGTGGTGGAAAGGGTGTCTCCTACTGGTGGTGGAGTGGGTGTCTCCTGCTGGTGATGGAGGGGGTGTATCATGCTGCGGGTGGAGGGGGTATCTCCTGCTGCTGGTGGAGAGTGTCTCCTGCTGCTGGTGGAGGGGGTGTCTCCTGCTGGTGGCGGAGTGAGTGTCTCTTGCTGGTGGTGGAGGGGGCGTCTCCTGCTGGTGGTGGAGGAGGTGTCTCCTGCTGCTGGTGGAGGGGGTGCGTCCTGCTGGTGGTCGAAAGGGTATCTCCAGCTGCTGGTGGAGGGGTGTCTCGTGCTGGAGGTAGAGGGGGTGTCTCCTGCTGCCGGTGGAGGAGTGTCTCATGCTGCTGGTGGAAGAAGTGTCTCCTGCTGGTGGTGGAGGGGGTGTTTCCTGCTGCTGGTGGAGGGGGCGTCTCCTGCTGGTGGTGGAGGGGGTGTCTCCTGCTGTGGGTGGAGGGGGTGTCTCCTGCTGGTGGTGGAGTGGGTGTCTCTTGCTGGTGGTGGAGGGGGCGTCTCCTGCTGGTGGTGGAGGAGGTGTCTCCTGCTGCTGGTGGAGGGGGTGTGTCCTGCTGGTGGTCAAAAGGGTGTCTCCAGCTGCTGGTGGAGGGGTGTCTCGTGCTGCTGGTGGAGGGGGTGTCTCCTGCTGCTGGTGGAGGGGTGTCTCATGCTGCTGGTGGAGGGAGTGTCTCCTGCTGGTGTTGGAGGGGGTGTTTTCTGCTGCTGGTGGAGGGGGCGTCTCCTGCTGGTGGTGGTGGGGGTGTCTCCTGCTGCGGGTGGAGGGGTGGCTCCTGCTGCTGGTGGAGGGCGCTGTCTCCTGCTGCTGGTGGAGGGGGTGTCTCCTGCTGGCGGTGGAGGGGGTGTCTCCTGCTGGCAGTGGAGAGGGATTGTCTCCTGCTGCTGGTGGAAGAAGCATCTCCTGCTGCTGGTGGAAGGGGTGTCTCCTGCTGCTGGTGGAGGGGGCGTCTCCTACTGGTGGTGGAAAGGGTGTCTCCTGCTGGTGGTGGAGTGGGTGTCTCCTGCTGGTGATGGAAGGGGTGTATCATGCTGCGGGTGGAGGGGGTATCTCCTGCTGCTGGTGGAGGGGGTGTCTCCTGCTGGTGGCGGAGTGAGTGTCTCTTGCTGGTGGTGGAGGGGACGTCTCCTGCTGGTGGTGGAGGAGGTGTCTCCTGCTGGTGGTGGAGGGGGTGCGTCCTGCTGGTGGTCGAAAGGGTATCTCCAGCTGCTGGTGGAGGGGTGTCTCGTGCTGGAGGTGGAGGGGGTGTCTCCTGCTGCCGGTGGAGGGGTGTCTCATGCTGCTGGTGGAGGGAGTGTCTCCTGCTGGTGGTGGAGGGGGTGTTTCCTGCTGCTGGTGGAGGGGGCGTCTCCTGCTGGTGGTGGAGGGGGTGTCTCCTGCTGGTGGTCAAGAGGGTGTCTCCAGCTGCTGGTGGAGGGGTGTCTCATGCTGGTGGTGGAGGGGGTGTCTCCTGCTGGCGGTGGAGGGGGTGTCTCCTGCTGGCAGTGGAGAGGGTGTTTCCTGCTGCTGGTGGAAGAAGCATCTCCTGCTGCTGGTGGAAGGGATGTCTCCTGCTGCTGGTGGAGGGGGCATCTCCTACTGGTGGTGGAAATGGTGTCTTCTGCTGGTGGTGGAGGGGTTGTCTCCTGCTGCTGGTGGAAGGGATGTCTCCTGCTGCTGGTGGAGGGGGTGTCTCCTGCTGTCGGTGGAGGGCGCTGTCTCCTGCTGCTGGTGGAGGGGGTGTCTCCTGCTGGCGGTGGAGGGGGTGTCTCCTGCTGGCAGTGGAGAGGGTGTTTCCTGCTGCTGGTGGAAGAAGCATCTCCTGCTGCTGGTGGAAGGGATGTCTCCTGCTGCTGGTGGAGGGGGCATCTCCTACTGGTGGTGGAAATGGTGTCTTCTGCTGGTGGTGGAGGGGTTGTCTCCTGCTGCTGGTGGAAGGGATGTCTCCTGCTGCTGGTGGAGGGGGTGTCTCCTGCTGGCGTTGGAGGGGGTGTCTCCAGCTGGCAGTGGAGAGGGTGTCTCCTGCTGCTGGTGGAAGAAGCATCTCCTGCTGCTGGTGGAAGGGGTGTCTCCTGCTGCTGGTGGAGGGGGCGTCTCCTACTGGTGGTGGAAAGGGTGTCTCCTGCTGGTGGCGGAGTGGGTGTCTCTTGCTGCTGGTGGAGTGGGATTCTCTTGCTGCTGGTGGAGTGGGTGTCTCCTTGCTGATGGTGGAAGGGGTGTCTCCTGCTGGTTTTGGAGGGGGCGTCTCCTGCTGGTGGTGGAGGGGTTGTCTCCTGCTGGTGGTGGAGGGGTGTCTCCTGCTGGTGGTAGAGGGGGTGTCTCCTGCTGGTGGTGGAGGGGTCATCTCTTGCTGATGGTGGAGAGGGTTTCTCCAGCTGGTGGTGGAGGGGGTGTTTCTTGCTGGTGGTGGAGTGTTTTTTTTCCTGCTGCTGGTGGAGTGGGTGTCTCCTGCTGGTGGTGGAGGGGGCATCTCCTGCTAGTGGTGAAGGGGGTGTCATCTCCTGCTGGTGGTGGAGGGGTTGTCTCCTGCTGGTGGTTGAGGCGGTGTTTCCTGCTGGTGGTGGAGGGGGTGTCTCCTGCTGCTGGTGGAGGGGTCATCTACTGCTGGTGGTGGAGGTGTCATCTCTTACTGGTGGTGGAGGGGATGTCTCCTGCTGGTGGTGGAGGGATGGTCTCCTGCTGGTGATGGAGGGGGTGTCTCTTACTGGTGGTGGAGGGGGTGTCTCCTGCTGCTGGTGGAGGGGTAAGCTATTGCTGGTGGATGAGAGGGTGTCTCCAGCTGGTGGTGGAGGGGATGTCTCCTGCTGGTGGTGGAGTTTTTTTTCCTGCTGCTGGTGGAGTGGTGTCTCCTTGTGGTGGTGGAGGGAGCATCTCCTGCTGGTGGTGGAGGGGGCATCTCCTGCTTGTGGTGGAGGGGGTGTCTCCTGCTGGTGGTGGAGGGGTTGTCTCCTGCTGCTAGTGGAGGGGTCATCTCTTGCTGGTGGTGGAGGGTGTGTCTCCTGCTGCTGGTGGAGGGGTTGTCTCCTGCTGGTTGTGGTGGAGGGGGCGTCTCCTGCTGCTGGTGGAGGGGGCATCTCTTGCTAGTTGTGGAGGGGGTGTCTCCTACTGCTGGTGGAGGGGGTGGTGAGTGTCTCCTGCTGCTGGTGGAGGAGGTGTTTCCTGTTGCTGGTGGAAGGGGTGTCTCCTGCTGGTGGTGGAGGGAGTGTCTCCTGCTGGTGGTGGAGGGGTTGTCTCCTGCTGGTGGTTGAGGGGGTGTCTCCTGCTGGTGGTGAAGTGGGCATCTCCTGCTGGTGGTGGAGAGGTCGTCCCCTGCTGGGTGTGGAGAGGGTGTCTTCGGCTGGTGGCTGTATGGGAGGCTTCTCCTGGAAAATTTTGGTACTTTTCAAAACTAAACTAGTAGGTGGGGATTTTTATTTACTCCAATATTGTACACACAAAAAAAATCAGCTGTGTTAAAAAAAGCGAAACTCCACAGGGAGTGTCACCGGGAGCCAATACCCGGAGCGCAAGTAAGGGACGGGTTGTCTCCCCAGGCACTTACGCTTGTGATTGAGTAGGTTTTAGTGTAATTTTAAAGTCGGTGGCACACAAATATATATTTTATACTATTCGTATTTGGATACATGTGAATAAAGCAGTATACAATTTAAGTAGGGCCGTGGAAAGGAGGGTACCTCATAATAGTGATTACTGCTTATGCTCGTGGCTAGATCAACAATTAGGAGTTTGAGTTTAGATAAAAAAAATTATATCTTGCTAACAGTAATCTTGTTACGTGAGTTGAAAAGATAACTGACTAATGAATTGTGCACATAATCATTCTATATGCTGGGTCTGCAATCTTTAAATAAAAAAAAAAATGGTGTTATTTGTTTGTAAATATCTGTCTGTCTGTCTGTCTGTCTGTCTGTCTGTCTGTCTGTCTGTCTGTCTGTCTGTCTGTCTGTCTGTCTGTCTGCTGTCTGTAATTATTTTTGAATTAAAAAAATCCTTTCGCCCCTCAATTATAGTTCCTCTCCCTCCAACTATTTTGCCAGTGTCATAAACCAATTTTCTAGTCTCCCAAACAATTTTGCCAGTCTCCCAAAACATTTTGCCACAGTCTCCCAAACCATTTTGCCATTGTCCAGTCTCCCAAAACATTTTACCAATATCCAGTACCCCAACCAATTAATCTCCGCCTGGGTAGAACAAGTAGGCCTGCTAAGCATATGTGCGGAAATGGTGTTTTGCTTAAGGACACCACACATGGCCATGTGGGAAGATTGAACCAACAACCCTCAGATCCACTGTTTAATGCTTAATTTTTACATTGTGCTTAGTTAACAGTTCTTTCTTAGCACTCACATCTCATATCTCAGTGGAGTCTGGGCTCATCTCAATGGGGGATCTGGGCACACTGTACTACTCCACCCCTCTCAATCCACTTGTACAAAATGTATTGCCATAGATTTCAATTTGTTCATTTTTCAAACTTATATAATTATTTAAGTTTTAATCAATACCTCAATTAATGCCAGTAAATGGTTACAGAGTGCCTTTCACAAACATAGCCATAGAAAATAACATAAAACAGAAAATAGGCAGCAACTCCCATAACTCTTTCATGTTGCACTGAGTGAGGTTTGACACCATTTTGAGCTCTACTGGCCAAAGGCCAGAAGTGCTTATGCGATGGCGCGTTGTCTGTCGTCCGTCGTCTGTCCTCTGACGTCTGTCGTCTGTCGTCTGTTAGCAGCACTTTCTCTGAAACCACTGGGCCAATTAAACTGAAACTTCACATGGCTGTTTCTATTGCATAGGAGACTATACAGAAGATTTTTTTTTTTCGATCTGAAATTCAAGATGGCCGCTGTTACTAAAAATAGTCCAAAACTTAAAAAATCTTCTTCTCATGAACGGCCCAACAGATTTTCAAAATGTTTGACCAACTATAGTTCTGTTAGATTTGTTCAAATGGTGTCCCTAAGGTTAAATATGACCCAGCCCCGAGGGTTCAATTAGGGGACACATGTCATTATAATATTTTTTATTTCTTTTTTTTTAAAATGGAAATGATTTTACCTATATGTTCATAGAAGCATTGTTTAGTGAAGGAGGTTCAGATTTGTAAAAATGCCTGGGTTCCATTGTCTTAAACCCCCAACTTTTCTATAAAATGAAATGGGAGGAGCCTAATTTCAAATGGTGGCACTTTCTTGCAACAATGTTGAACTGGGAGATATTTTTCTGTAAAACATAGAAACAAAGTTGTCATTATTTTCAAAATGAAGTGCAGTTGTAGGGACATACTTTGGCTTTATAAAAATGCCCTTTATTCACAAAAGCTCCCTGAAACTAAGTAGTAGTAGTCCTTACAAAATTGAGATATCAAGGAAAATTTGCTAAATATTTGAATTTTGAACCCGTTTGACCCTTGTCACGTGGTGTAAACAGCAACACTTGCTTGGAGATGTGTATAACCCACTTTGAGGAGCCATGCAGTGTTTGATATCTCAGAGTAGAATAATGTGTTTGACTTTCAGTTTGTGAATTACATGTTTATGAAGATTAATCGTCATAATATATCTGCCTTTTTCATATTATAAACAAATGATTATACATTGTAGTTTATGGCTTATCTTAGATACATGCATACATGCTTTTTTATTTGGATGCAAATAAGTAACCATTCACACTAACCTTGTTTGATCATTATCCTGAATCCCGTAATTCACAATAGCTTCCTTTTGGAAATGTTTTTTTTTTAAGCAAATAAATGTCATTTTATTGTTTTTACAGTACTTATATCACAGCCTTCAATGAAAACCATTTAGTGTTATATAGGCGACATTGGATGTTTGTGTATGAAACATGAACTAGGTTCAAAACACAACTTGGCATAATTTAGATCTTGGTTGATTCAATATTCTTTGCTTTTTTTCTTACATAATTAAGTAGGAACCAAACTCCTACATTTGAAAACAAATTCCTGTATTTTCTGTATCTAGCCTATGTTTTGGTAAATGACTGTTTCTTTGATTAGGAAATGAAAATTCACCTAGCCAAAACTGATGTTGAAATGTTATTAACGGACATGAAACAATATCCATAACTGTTCTACAGGAATGTATTTATTTTCATCATCATCATCATCAGCATCATAATCACTTCCCCACTTTCCCCATCTGTGCCTCAATTTTTGTCCTGAATGCCATCTGACAATAAATATTCCTTTAAGTTCTGTGTCTAACTATAGTTATTGTCATCAACATTAATTGACCAGTCTGGTGTAACAAAATGATCTTAAAATCACACTCATTATAATCAAATAAATGAAATAATATACGAAATTGTTCCCTCGAAACCTTCAAAGTATTTCCACATTTTCTTCCATTTGTAAGTTTTGCCAGGGAAATTGTGAACCTAAATGGAATGGGTCATTCTATTATGTTAAAGGGGTTTCTGTATTTTCAATCTTTTTATGTTTTGTCTCACAAATAATTGTTTGCGCTTTACTTGTGTCCAAGCAATTTATTTACAATTCATTACAACATGTATGCCTGTTTGATATAAGTCCATAATAAATACGATAAACCATTTTTCATAAATAGTTTCATTCTCTCTCAGTAAATAATGTACTAATCCATGGAACTTGACCCAAATAATTTCACTTTATCTCTTTGATCATGACCAGAGATGTGTTATATGTAGCCCAGCATGAAACTGTAAATTGGATGTATCTAATTAGCAATTTTGTTTATTATGCATGCAGATAAGATGTCCATTGCAATATATTTGAGTGCTGTGTTTGCTGTACTTAATCTGGGGAAACCTTTATTTTAATCCATAATACTGAGGAACCTGCATGTACAATAAACATTGTTGCTTAGATTAACTTCCATAATATCAATCAATTATATTTACAAGAAATTCAGTGTGTATTAACTTGCAATAGGCAGTATCATCTATGGCTATGCTGGTAGTTACAGCTTATGTTGGACATGAGTATTATCAAATAACTGTAGTAAACTTGTCGGCTGCTAGTGATAAGCCCCGCCTATAATACTGTGTGTAGGAGCTACCGGCGATGGGCCTTTAAGGGGTCAGGAGGGGCCCCAAAAGGGTAAAAATTGGGAATTACTAAATTCGTTTTCTTAAGAACCGGTATGTCAGATTTGTTCATATTTTGCATAAATTATCCCTATGTGTAGGGGTTTGATTGCAGATAAGAATTTAGGGGCTAAAATTTATAGTGGCCCTGTAAGGGGACTTAGAATTTTACATAGGGATACTATGGGAAAACAGAAAATTCACTTTTTCTTTCATCTGTTCTTAAACCACTAGGCCAATTAGACTGAAACTTCACATTGGTGTTTCTATTGCATAGGAGACTATACACAATATTTTTTTTTTTTTTCGATCTGAAATTCAAGATGGCCGCCATTACTAAAAATAATCCAAAACCTAAAAAATCTTCTTCTCATGAACGGCCCAACAGATTTTCAAAATGTTTATGTAGTAATGATGACCAACTATAGTTCTGTTAGATTTGTTCAAATGGGTCCCTAGGGTAAAAAATGACCCTGCCCCGAGAGTTCAATAAGGGGACACATGTCAATATAATATATTTTTTTTTTTAAATGGAAATAATTTTGCCTATATCTTCACTAAAGCATTGTTAGGTAAAGGCGGTTAAGATTTGTAAAAATAACTGGGTTCCTATGTCTTAAGGGGTCAGGAGGGACCCCAAAAGGGTACAAATTGGGAATTAGTAAAATTGTTTTCTTAAGAACCGGTATGTCAGATTTGTACATATTTAATATAAATTATCCTTAAGTGTAGGAGTTTGATTGCAGATAAGAATTTAGGGGTTAAGATATATAGGGGCTCTGTAAGGGGACTTAGAATTTTACATAGGGATACTATTGGAAAACAGAAAATTCCCTTTTTTTTTTTTTATTCTGAAACCACTAGGCCAATTAAACTGAAACTTCACATGGATGTTTCTATTGCATAGGAGACTATACAAAAGATTTATTTTTTCTATCTAAAATTCAAGATAGCCACCGTCATTATAAATAGTCCAAAACTTAAAAAGTCTTCTTCTCATGAACGGTCCAACAGATTTTTGAAATGTTTATGTAGTAATGATGACCAACTATAGTTTTTTTTAGATTTGTTCAAATGGTGTCTTTAGAGTTAAAAATGACCCCGCCCCGATGTTTCTATTGCATAGTAGAATTTCAAAAAGTGCTATGGCAACTATGAGTCAGTAGAGCGTCCTCAGGCCCTCTTGGGCCTCTTGTTAAAATATGGCGGGAATTATGGCATATCAAGTTTTATTGGTGGAGGAAGACCTCAGAATGAATGTGAGCTGAATCACCTTCCTTTCACAGGTAACTGAGAATCTTTCTCATTTAATTGTTGACAGATGGGGCCTTGAACCCGCAATCTCAATGGTGAGAAATAAGTGGACACCACCATCAACCATTCAGCCATGGAGGAACCTATGTAATAATTAACTACAACTGCCATACTGATGAAAATTATTATAGAATATGTTTCGGTTGCAGGTACATTTCCTGGTGATGTGATCACAGACCTACAAAATGAATGGCAGGACATCATCGTGACACGGGTCCTTGATGGTGCCATGTTCTGGGCACAGGTTGGTGAACAAGTTATCAAGGTAAGTACACATGTACTTAGTCTAGATGTCTAATAGGGCATTTATATCATTTTTAGCTCTACTGTCCAAAGGCCAGAAGTGCTTATGCTGATGGTGCGTTGTCAGTCACCCGTCGTCTGACGTCAGTCATCTGTCGTCTGTTAGCAGCACTTTCTCTGAAACCACTAGGCCAATTAAACTGGAACTTCACATGGATGTTTCTGTTGCATAGTAGACTATACAGAAGATTATTTTTTTTTCGAATCTGAAATTCAAGATTGCTGCTGTTACTAAATAAAGTCCAAAACTTAAAAAATCTTCTTCTCATGAATGGCCCAACAGATTTTCAAAATATTTATGTAGTAATGATGACCAACTATAGCTTTGTTAGATTTGTTGAAATGGTGTCCCTAGGGTAAAATATGACCCCGCCCCTAGGGTTCAATTAGGGGACACGTCATTATAATTTTTTTATTTTTTTTTAAAAATGGAAATGATTTTGCCTATATCTACTTAGAAGCATTGTTTGATGAAGCAGGTTCAGATTTGTAAAAATGCCTGGGTTCCACTGTCTAAAGGAGTCAGGAGGGGCCCCAAGAGGGGTAAAAATTTGGAATTACTAAAATCGTTTTCTTAAGAACCGGTATGTCAGATTTGTTCATATTTGGCATAAATTATTCCTATGTGTAGGGGTTTGATTGCAGATAAGAATTAAGGGGCTTAAATTTATAGGGGCCCTGTAAGGGGACTTAGAATTTTACATAGGGATACTATAGGAAAACAGAAAATTCTCTTTTTCTTTCATCTATTCTGAAACCACTAGGCCAATTAAACTGAAACTTCACATGGATGTTTCTATTGCATAGGAGACTATACAGAAGATTTTTCTTTTTTTTCGATCTGAAATTCAAGATGGCCGCCATTACTAAAAATAGTCTAAAGCTTTAAAAAATCTTCTCATGAATGGCCCAACAAATTTTCTAAATGTGTATGTAGTAATGATAACAAACTATTGTTTTGTAAGATTTGTTCAAATGGTTCCTAGGGTTAAAAATGACCCCGCCCCAAGGGTTCAATTAAGAGTCACATGTCAATATATATATATATTTTTTTTTTAAATGAAAATGATTTTGCCTATATGTTCACAAAAGTATTGTTAGGTGAAGGAGGTTCAGATTTGTAAAAATGACTGGGTTCCTATTTCTTAAGGGGTCAGGCGGGGCCCCAAAAGGGTACAAATTGGGAATTACTAAAATTGTTTTCTTCAGAACCGGTATGTCGGATTTGCACATATTTGATATAAATTATCCATATGTATAGGTGTTTGATTGCAGATAAGAATTTAGGGGCTAAAATTTATAGGGGCCCTGTAAGGGGACTTAGAATTTTACATAGGGATACTATTGGAAAACAGAAAATTCTCTTTTTTTTTCATTTATTCTGAAACCACTAGGCCAATTAAACTGAAACTTCACATGGATGTTTCTATTGCATAGGAAACTATACAGAAGATTTTAAAATTCAAGATGGTCACTGTTACTAAAAATAGTCCAAAACTTAAAAAATCTTCTTCTCATGAACAGTCCAGCAGATTTTCAAAATGTTTATGTAGTAATGATGACCAACTATAGTTTTGTTAGATTTGTTCAAATGATGTCCTTAGGGTTAAAAAGACCCTGCCCCGATATTTCTATTGAATAGGAGAATTTTAAAAAGTGCTATGACCACAATGAGTCAATAGAGCGTCCTCAGGCCCTCTTGGGCCTGTTGTTCATGTAAATGCTCTTGTTTGATTTATCAAAGATTAAATGAATGAATGAATTGTGTTTTAAGGCACAACACATATATAAATAAATCATCAGGACATTTTATTCTATGAATTTTTATACCCATACATTTATTAAAGTTGCCTTTGTCAAACCCGTACAGTTTTTTGTCAGCTCTATTCCTCCCAAACTTTTCAATATATTTTTTAACAAATCTGTTGGGGAGTATTGGTATAGAGTCCAGTAACTGTTATATCATCATCGTGTTATGGTCCGTTGACTTGGTTTAGTTCTGGACCCTAGATTATTTCTAATTGTAAATCTGTGTCAGTACATCCCACTTTCCTGTCATCTCTACTTCTTTTAAACTTCTTAATTGATTTTATAGGCCAAACTTGCAAGAAAGTATAAGTATGATTTAAGACCCATACCGTGCATCAACGTCACACTTTTTGTTTTGAGATTTTTTGTCTGGTCTGTTGCTTTGTTTTACCTGGTGTTTGGCAGAAATGAACAATATGTCATGAGGATGTTTCAAGTGCAGCAGTCAGGCCTGTTCATCAGATGTCGTAGCCCAGGTCACACACTGGTCAATGTCACACTGTAATACAAAATATGAATTTGGGTGTCTAGTCTTTAATCCTGGTCTATAATTCTTGATATTTCTTTATATATCCCTTCATATAAAGTATGTTGTTATTTTCATAGACCACTTGAAGGGCATATGACACTTACTGGTGACATTTCTTGTTTACAGGATGTGTACAATATACAGCAATTTCTCAACTGTGATATAGCCTTGAGTACGAGGATATCACCTCGAGCGGGGGACCATGTGGTTGTCATGGGAGACGTGATGGGAACCAGCTGCTTCCTTAGAGCACAGGTATGAATTAATGAAGTTACCTTAAGTTCCTTATTTAGTTAAGCTTGAAATTATTTATTTTACTTCAATTGCGAAATGAGTTTTTACAACTTATACAAATCACGCTCGAAGTCTTCCTTGGTAGAGTATTAGCAGTACTAAGCATTTATGCGAAAAAAGTGTCTTGCTTAAGGAAACCACACAGAGCCATTGGGGGAAGATTGAACCCACAACCCTCCTATCTTGGGTTCGGTGCTCTTCCATTGGACCATGCGCTGTCATTCTTTATTTAATGATTAGAAGCACAATGTTTTAGTTTTTATCAAGGGATGACAAAGATGAGGCTTGTTTAATATTTGTGAAGTCCGAAATATAATTGCTGTTGTGTTTGTGTATTTTTAACAGCAATGCATATACAGTACACAAGGAATGAAAATGGCATTGTCGTTGTATGAAAGACCAAAATTGCAGTCAGCTTTACATTGAATTGATCTTGGTTTGTAACAAAAGAAATATGGTGGATAAACTGGCACTTTGTGGAATCTACACTGACAATGATAATGACTTATTTGTTTGATTTCATTTTTTTTTTTCACAACTGTTTAGGTCACTTGAGACTGTCTCAAGGCTTTTGTGATCGCCTTTTATCTGATGGCTACTTTGTGCGTCCGCAAACATTTGACATTTTTGACTTCTTCTCAAAAAAAAAGTAAGCTCATTCGTAATGAAATGTTGTATACAGCATTGGTACCTAAGGGTGAACCAAAGTTGTGAATTGCATGGTCCCAACGCCCGTCAAGGTAAATTGAAGAAAATCTTCTCAATATAGGTAAAATTTGTTAATTGCATGTCGCTGGGTCTCATGGTTTGGCCCTGGGGGTAGGGCCTACTTTACTAAATCTATATAAGAGAAATTGACAAAAAACATTATTTCTTATGACTGAATAGTCTTATGTGAATGTCTTTTGGATAACCAGGTGACCGTTAAGGCCCATGAGACTCTTGTTTTTCTTTTAATCTGTAAAAATGCATTATTTGCCTTGATTAATTTGTTACTGTATATTAGAGCCCATTGTGTAATACCCACCATATCAATACTCACTTTTCATCATGAATTGCTGACGATGGAGTTCGTGTGGCTTGAATGATTCTGTAATGGAGTATTTTTTGTACAGATTTTGTCAGAAGACTGTGGAAGTGTAGATGCATTCGCTCTTGACTACGGCTACATGTTGACTGTTCCAGATATTAAGGTCTATTGTCTGCCGGATAAAGTCAAATTGTCCAATTGTCCACAGAAGATATCTCTTTGCTCCATAGCTGGTGGGTACATGTAGAGTAACTTATCATACTTTGTCACTTCTGCAACTGTCACAGAAGAGACAAAATTAACTTAAAACAACCTTGAGAATGAAATTTATATTGAAAACCAGGCGTGTATGTAGACATTTAAAAGTGTTTTGGATTATGCTGTTAGCGTATTTCACACATCTTGTATTTTATGCCAATTTCAGGCATTCTTGGACTCTGGGTGCTTTGGCCAATTGAAGACATTGATTGTTTTTGTCTATTAACATTTAAGATATCCAATGTTTTTTTTTCTATCTAACATATAAAATATCCAGTGTGTTTGCCTTTGTTACATTTAAGACATCAAGTGTTTTTGTGTAGTTCACATTTAAGACACCCATTGTCTGCCTATAGATACGTATACCAGACATTAGGTATTTGTTTGGCTCCTTCTACAGATAAATGTACCAGACATTAGGTATTTGTTTGGCTCCTCCTACAGATACATGTACCAGACATTAGGTATTTGTTTTGCTTCTTCTACAGATGCATGTACCAGACATTAGGTATTTGTTTGGCTCCTTCTACAGATGCATGTACCAGACATTAGGTATTTGTTTTGCTCCTTTCTACAGATACATGTACCAGCCATTAGGTATTTGTTTGGCTCCTTCTACAGATACATGTACCAGACATTATGTATTTGTTTTGCTCCTTCTACAGATACATGTACAAGCCATTAGGTATTTGTTTTGCTCCTTCTACAGATACATCTACCAGACATTATGTATTTGTTTTGCTCCTTCTACAGATACATGTACCAGCCATTACGTATTTGTTTTGCTCCTTCTACAGATACATGTACCAGCCATTAGGTATTTGTTTTGCTCCTTCTACAGATACATGTACCAGACATTAGGTATTTGTTTGGCTCCTTCTACAGATACATGTACCAGACATTAGGTATTTGTTTTGCTTCTTCTACAGATGCACGTACCAGACATTAGGTATTTGTTTGGCTCCTTCTACAGATGCATGTACCAGACATTAGGTATTTGTTTTGCTCCTTCTACAGATACATGTACCAGACATTAGGTATTTGTTTGGCTCCTTCTACAGATACATGTACCAGACATTATGTATTTGTTTTGCTCCTTCTACAGATACATGTACCAGCCATTAGGTATTTGTTTTGCTCCTTCTACAGATACATGTACCAGACATTAGGTATTTGTTTTGCTCCTTCTACAGATACATGTACCAGCCATTATGTATTTGTTTTGCTCCTTCTACAGATACATGTACCAGCCATTAGGTATTTGTTTTGCTCCTTCTACAGATACATGTACCAGACATTAGGTATTTGTTTGGCTCCTTCTACAGATGCATGTACCATACATTAGGTATGTGTTTGGCTCCTTCTACAGATGCATGTACCAGACATTAGGTATTTGTTTTGCTCCTTCTACAGAAGCATGTACCAGACATTAGGTATTTGTTTGGCTCCTTCTACTGATGCATGTACCAGACATTAGGTATCTGTTTTGCTCCTTCTACAGATACATGTACCAGCCATTAGGTATTTGTTTGGCTCCTTCTACAGATACATGTACCAGACATTAGGTATTTGTTTGCCTCCTTCTACAGATGCATGTACCAGACATTAGGTATTTGTTTGGCTCCTTCTACTGATGCATGTACCAGACATTAATTGTTTGTTTGGCTCCTTCTACAGATGCATGTACCAGACATTAGGTATTTGTTTGGCTCCTTCTACAGATACATGTACCAGACATTAAGTATTTGTTTGGCTCCTTCTACAGATGCATGTACCAGACATTAGGTATTTGTTTGGCTCCTTCTACAGATACATGTGCCAGACATTAGGTATTTATTTGGCTCCTTCTACAGATGCATGTACCAGACATAATGTATTTGTTTGGCTCCTTCTACAGATGCATGTACCAGCCATTAGGTATTTGTTTGGCTCCTTGTACAAATACATGTACCAGACATTAGGTATTTGTTTGGCTCCTTCTACAGATACATGTGCCAGACATTAGGTATTTGTTTGGCTCCTTCTACAGATGCATGTACCAGACATTATGTATTTGTTTGGCTCCTTCTACAGATGCATGTACCAGACATTAGGTCTTTGTTTTGCTCCTTTTACAGATACATGTACCAGCCATTAGGTATTTGCTTTGCTTCTTCTACAGATACATGTACCAGACATTAGGTATTTGTTTTGCTCCTTCTACAGATACATGTACTAGGCATTAGATATTTGTTTGGCTATACAGATACATGTACCAGACATTAGGTATTTGTTTGGCTCCTTCTATTGTGGATTTGCCTATTTTAGATATCCAGTTGTTTTGCCTGTTATAAACATTTAGTTATTTTGCCTATTACAGAAACCAAATGTTTTACATAAATTATACAGTTGTACTTATTACATGAATAGTATAGTTCTGTCTATTTCACAAATCATATAGTTTTGCTTATAAGATAAATTATACAGTTTTGCCTATAACATAAATCGTATAGTTCTGCCTATTACACAATTTGTATAGTTTTGCTTATTACACAAATCATGTTTTTGCCTATTTTGACTGATAATTTCAGATATCCAGCCACCGTATGATGAAGGCCTGATAATCAATGCTTTGGCTGTGCTGGCAAATTTGTGTAAACAAAGTTTCACTGCAGGTACTTCCGTGGAATAACTACTATTGTTATATTTTATTAATCTAAAGAACTTATTAGGTAAATTATTTTATATTTGGTATAAATGATCCATATAAGTAGTGGTTTTAAAGAAAGGTGCTAGGATCGATTGTGGCCAAGAAAGGGGACTTGATTTTTACATTGGAATGGGTCAATGATAGACATGTGAACTCTCCCGCATTGTACAGAAGTTTCCTGGAAGCAAAAAGAAAATCTATGAATCACTGACGGGAGTCCAAGTCTTAGGTAATCGCAATTTCCTGTTTATTATATTCCACTTTAAGACAATTTGTTATAAAAACGAACAAATTGACATAGCAAAATGTCAATCATGGTCGTAAATGTTACCCACGATACACTAGCTCTGCCCTTATTGATTGTATCGAATCCCCACCTGGCAACAGTCTCCAGGATGATTGATATACGACATTGTGTCTCATTGTCATTTGTCTCTCACCACTGATTCAAGTGGGAAAGTTATAAGTTTCTTGCGGAGATGTGGTGTGCTCCAGTACTGGTTAACCTTTCAGGATCCCAGAAAACAGTGGTTAGGTTAACTGATCGTCTGTTAATCCTCAATGGCATAAAAATGACACTTAATATTCAATCAATCAATCTTATTGATTGTAAATAATCAGATTGTCGAAGATTTCAGAAATCTCTGAAAATTTGAATACAGACGAGAGGTGTTACAAACTTTACACAGCATGTCATTATTCAACTTGGTATAAATTGCTGTTACACAAATGTATCTTGTTGGCTTTTTCGTTTTTACACATTTTACTGCCTAAGCAATGATAAAGAAAAATCAAAGGCTATAATTGAATTATCACAACGGTCTTTAACAAAAGAAGATAGCCATTAATGACCAGTAAGTTGAAGGTGTTTTATACTCATTTTGTACCTTTTGTTTATAAATCACATTTCCATAGTTTGATTTACCTTAATCACAATGCTTCTTTCGTCACTTTTATTTCATTTTAAATATTCATTCAGAAAACATGATGTTGTATTGGAATAGTTGTGATTAATCAAATTAACAATGGGATATTATGTCGAAACGTCCGATATCAGGGAGGTACTCCTGCCAAGAAATAAGTGTGCTTAAAGGAGCACGGACGTTGTAATTTAGTTGCATTGTCAAAGGAGATGGGGGGGAAACTTAACCTTCTGCAAAATCTGCAAGTCATCTTTTGGCATTGGTCATGGAGGGGAAAATGATGTTGTTTGACACGTCAAAGCACCAAACCGCATCACCAACTTAAGCAGCAGTTTATTAACACCCAAGTTTGCATCCATCTTCTCAGTCGAAAATGTCATTCAACAGAAAGTCACTAAAGGCTAAGGTCATGTTTACCAACTTCATAGCTTCATAGAGGTCATTTAAGATTTAACAAGAAGTAGTTAAATGAGCATTGTTAATATTGATCAGTGAGTGATTTCAGACTTGTTGGGTTAGGTGGAAAAGTTTTATGTTATGCTATAATGAAAAAAAGAAAACATAAAATAAAAAACATGCTATGATACAATATTGCTTTTGTTATTCATTTATTTTCTAAATGTATTATGACAAAATACCCTTTTTTATACTTTATATACATGTACTTGTATTAATATAAAGTAATAACTTAAATTTGTATCGAAATGTCTAAATTTTTAAATTTTATTGCGTGGAAAATAAATCTCCCTCATTTGAAAAGCCAATCACCCTCATTGCTTTCCAAAAACTTTCACACATGTATTGAATGATATGGGTAAATAGATTATCTTCATTTTCTCATCTCTAAGTTCCTGATAGACTTAGTCCATTAAAAATTTGAGAGCACTTGAAAATGGAAATCAGGTGGCCAACTTAGGCCATTTGGGTCTCTTGTTTAAAACAGTGTTTGATATGGTTGAGTGGTCGGAGGGGCCGTCTCTCAGTTCAGGTTCCGTCTCAGAGTCAGGCGCCGTCTCAGAGTCAGGTGCCGTCTCAAAGTCAGGGACCATCTCAAAGTCAGGCGCCGTCTCAAAGTCAGGCGCTGTCTCAAAGTCAGGTGCCGTCTCAGAGTCAGGCACGTCTCAGAGTAAGGTGCTGTCTCAAAGTCAGGGACCATCTCAAAGCCAGGCGCCATCTCAAAGTCACAGGGCGCCATCTCAAAAAAAGGCAGGTGCCGTCTCAAAATCGCTAATCAAAAGTTCAAAGCTGAGGTCGTGACTTTAAGAGTCCAGCTTCTATCCAAACACTCCATGTGAAAGAGTTTGCATGTTACTTGTGGAAGGATGGTGTTTTATCTCTGATTCACATACATAATAGTATTATTTATATATATATATATATATATATATATATATACATTGTACATATCTGGGTATTATTATATATATATACATTGTACATATCTGGGTATTATTATATATATATACATTGTACATATCTGGGGTATTATATATATATACATTGTACATATCTGGGTATTATTATATATATACATTGTACATATCTGGGTATTATTATATATATACATTGTACATATCTGGGGTATTATATATATATACATTGTACATATCTGGGTATTATTATATATATACATTGTACATATCTGGGGTATTATATATATATACATTGTACATATCTGGGGTATTATATATATATACATTGTACATATCTGGGGTATTATATATATATACATTGTACATATCTGGGGTATTATATATATATATATATACATTGTACATATCTGGGGTATTATATATATATACATTGTACATATCTGGGGTATTATATATATATATATATATATATATATATATATATATATATATATATATATACATTGTACATATCTGGGGTATTATATATATATACATTGTACATATCTGGGGTATTATATATATTATATATATATACATTGTACATGTCTGGGGTATTATATATATATATATATATATATATACATTGTACATATCTGGGGTATTATATATATATATATATATATATACATTGTACATATTTGGGGTATTATATATATATACATTGTACATATCTGGGGTATTATATATATATATATATACAATGTACATATCTGGGGTATTATATCTATCTATATCTATAGATTTATATAGCCTGTAATGTGTTTAAAATGACATTGAATCACTTCAAATATTTTTCGTGAAACAGGGCACATTGAATTTTGACCTCATGTTTATTTCATTTCAGGTTCACTGGCTAGCCAATTTGGATGCATTTCACTCATTTATCATTTGTTACAAACATGTCAAAGGTCAAAGGTAACAACACAGGTTGTGACACTTCTTAATAATCTGGCGTGTAACTCCAGGCTGAAGACCGATATCACAAATGGCAACTTTGTCATGACACTTCTAGGTAAGAATTTCATTGTACAGTTTGTTTGGCCTTGTGATGTTGTATCGATTACCGGTAAATTTATATTGTTTTTATAAAAGTGTTGATATAATTGTGATGTAAAAATATGTTTTAAGGTTTGTTATATTTTATTTCATGTGGCAAAATTACAAATGTTGTAGAATCATTGTTTTAATAGTTATTTATTACACCCCCAGAACCTTCTCAGCAGCTATTGTCCGGAATTCAATGAAACGTCACAAGGGTGACTGGTACTAAGCCTTGTCGGCATGTTGCGCGAAAATAATTTATCAATGACGTGTGGTCCTTTGAATTTTTCATACATGTCCGTCTGTGGACTATTATTGTGGTCGCTATTTCTCAGCAACCATTGGCTAGAATTCAATGAAACTTCAAAAGGGTGACTGGTACCAAGCCAAGCATATTGCTGGCACAAGAATAATTTTTCAATGAATTATGGCTCTTTACATATATTTTGTGGTCATTATTTCATGGCAACCATTGGCTGGAATCCAAAGTAACTTCACAAAAATGATTGGTACCAAGCCTAGTTGTGCATATCATTGGCATGTTGTGCCTCATTCATTTTTTAATGAGTTATGGTCCTTTGTATTTTTTCAGACAATTTTTTTGTGGTCGCTGTTTCTCGGCAATCATTGGCTGGAATTCTATGACACTTCATAGAAGCGATTGGTACCAAGCCTAGTTGTGCATATTGTGAGCATGTTCCGCTCAGTTGATTTCTTTTAATGTGTTATGGACCTTTGTGTGCTCAAATTCTCAGCAGACAATATTCCTTAGCCTTATTAAAATTCAAAATTATAATGGTGTCTTTCATGTGTAAAGTGTTTCACCTTCACCTTTCTCGTGACCCCACAATTGAGCATCAAACACCCACATCTGTTACTCTAACTAATTCACTGTGTTAAAAAGGTCAACAAAAGAGTGAAAGAGTGCAATAACTGTGTCAGGGCACCATCTTGAGATATTCATCACCTTCAGTGATATTTATAGTTTTACATCGATTGTGAAACAAGTTTTTACAATTTAGACAAATCACGCTCAAAGTCTTCCCGGGTAGAAACATTACTAAGCATAAGCGAATAATGTGCCTTGCTCAAGGACAACACACATAGCCATGGAGGAGGATCAAACCCATGTTCCGAGGATCAACAAATAAACAAAATCTTTCTCTGCCAAAGAAGAAAATCTATTTCTCAGAGTGACGTTGATATTGTTGGGAGACCAGTTTATAATTGACCTGCTGCAAGAAAGACTATCACTCCACCCACTGGCCACGTGGCATTGTTTGTCTAAGTAAATACAATGTAATACAATGTAGATTTTACTTTGAGATGGTTCCTTTCTCTAAAGAAAATGACAGTACAGCAACCAATATCGATCACTGATTGAATTATCGACTTGTTTGATTGATAGCCCACGTCAGATTAGTTGACTGTTATTCATGTTACACTGCCATTTTACAAAATATTATCTTTGACACAGATATTATATCACGATTGATTGGTAGTCGCATTATCAGCACCGATGTGCAGAATGACGATGACGGTGTTACTGCTGCTGATGATGATGATCGGTTGTTGTTGGCTCGGTGTATGATATGCCTCACCAATATCCTCTACAGAAACACAGATACAAGAGAACAGTTCTACAGACATCAAGGTATATCAATATCAGCCAGTCTTCAAGCGAGAAATGTATCACTTATTTGCAGAGATGGGTGTGTTTGAGTACTGGGTGTGTTTGAGTACTGGGTGTGTTTGAGGACTTGGTGTGTTTGAGTACTGGGTGTGTTTGAGGACTGGGTGTGTTTGAGTACTGGGTGTGTTTGAGGACTTGGTGTGTTTGAGTACTGGGTGTGTTTGAGGACTTGGTGTGTTTGAGTACTGGGTGTGTTTGAGTACTGGGTATGTTTGAGGACTTGGTGTGTTTGAGTACTGGGTTTGTTTGAGTACTGGTTAACCATCCAGGGCCCCAGGAAAAAGTGATTAGGTTAACTGACCATCTGTTAGCCCTTGATGGCATAAAAATGACTCTAAATTTTCAAACAAACAATTGGCAACTCACAGGACCTTAACATGGAGTCCTTTGATTTTTATTTGTGAATATCATCAATTGATTACATTCATTCCTCACTCTGTGTTAGTTTAAACTTATTTATTTTACTTCAGTTGTGAAGCTAGTTCTTACAACTTAGACAAATCACGTTCAAAGTCTTCCTGGGTAGTACCAGTACTAAGAATATGCGGAAAAGGTGTATACCACATATAGCTGTGACAGAGGATCAAACCCATGATCCTCTGATCATAGGTTTGATGCTCTACCACTAGACCACATACTCTGTGTTGTCAATACAACTCAGTTCTTATACATTAAATGCTATTTTCCTGCTTGACCGGACATCTAAGTAACAAATATTGCAAATTAAGTTATAATCAAAACTGTGACATCCAGTGTCCATTGGTACATACTTGGTGTCCATTTGTACATAATTAGTGTCTATTGGTATATAATTAGTGTCCATTGGTACATAATCGGTGTCCATTTGTATATAATTAATGTTCATTGTTACAAAATTAATGTCCATTGGTGCATAACTAATGGCCACTGGTACATACTTCATGTCCATTGGTATATGTACATACTTTGTGTCCATTGGTACATAATTATTGTCCATTGGTACGTAATTAGTGTCCATTGGTATGTAATTGGTGTCCATTGGTACATATTAGTGTCCTTTGGTATATAATAAGTGTCCATTTGTATATAATTAATGTACATTGATACAAAATTAATGTCCATTGGTGCATAATTAATGTCTATTGGTACATACTTTGTGTCCATTGGTAGATACTTTGTGTCAATTGGTACACAATTAGTGTCCATTGGTATATATTTTGTGTCCATTTGTACATACTTTGTGTCCATTGGTACATACTTTGTGTCCATTGGTATATACTTTGTGTCAATGGTACACAATTAGTGTCCATTGGTATATACTTTGTGTCCATTTGTACATACTTTGTGTCCATTGGTACATACTTTGTGTCCATTGGTAGATACTTTGTGTCAATTGGTACACAATTAGTGTCCATTGGTTTATACTTTGTGTCCATTTGTACATACTTTGTGTCCATTGGTACATACTTTGTGTCCATTGGTATATACTTTGTGTCCATTGGTACATACTTTGTGTCCATTGGTACATACTTTGCATCCATTGTGTCCATTAGTACATACTTTGTGTCCATTGGTATATACATTTAGATGTACATATATGCTATGCAGAAACTGGCTGCATGTGTGTGAAGAATGTGCTATAATAGTGACATAATAATACATACTAGCTGCATGTGTGTGAAGAATGTGCTATAATATTGACATAATAATAGATACTGGCTGCATGTGCGTGAAGTATGTGCTACAATAGTGACATAATGATAGATACTGGCTGCATGTGCGTGAAGAATGTGCTACAATAGTGACATAATAATAGATACTGGCTGCATGTGCGTGAAGAATGTGCTACAATAGTGACATAATAATAGATACTGGCTGCATGTTCGTGAAGAATGTGCTACAATAGTGACATAATAATAAATACTGGCTGCATGTGCATGAAGAATGTGCTACAATAGTGACATAATAATATATACTGGCTGCATGTGCGTGAAGAATGAGCTACAATAATAACATGTTTTTTCTATACAGGTATAGATATAACCGTTCGTCTGTTGAAGTGGGTGGGGAAGAAGAACATACTGTACAAGATGGCTGTGAAACTGTTGAAGATATTCATCAACCAAGCCACGGTCAAGTCCACAGATTCTTCAACTGTCCCCAGACAGCCAAGTAAACCTTATCTATCAAAGTAATTACATAGCGTTGTACACATAGTAAGATGTCATGTAAACATACCAGAATTTGTTTTATTTACATTGATTGTGAAACAAGTTCTTACAACAAGACAAATCAGTCGAAGTCTCCCTGGGTAGAAACAGTACTTAGCATATGCGGTAAAAATTGTCTTGCTCAAGGACACCACACACAACCATAGTGGGGAATAGAACTCACAATCTTCTGATATGGGGTTTGACGTTCTACCACTGGACAACATGCTCCAGAAGTCCTTAAATCCCTTCAATAGAGCTCTATCCAAAAACTTTACAAAATAAAGTCAGTTACTTTAAGAATGACAATGTTTCCACTCTGATGCTTACAATATGTTAAGTCTTCCTCCACAAATAAAACTGGAATATAAAACCAAAAAAATTGTAAAAAGGGGATGGGAGCTATAAGGTTGAAATATTTCCAGTTTAAAAAGAATATATACAGATGCAGTGTATTGTAGACTAAATTTGATTCATATTCAATTTTTCAGTCCGGATTCTATGACTACACAGCAGACTCTAGTTACGAGGAAAGACTGTCCAATCAGTAGACAGGTTGTCTCATCTGAGAACCAACCAGAATCACATCAGCTACCTTGCATTAGAAGGGTATGATCAAAATTATGATTAGATATTCAGCATGAAACGGTCAGATCAAACCTGGTACAGATAATACCTACAGGAATAGCTTCATGTACAATTGTTTTAAAACCAAACACAGGCCTTAATTTTTCAGACTATTTTTTTATTCTTAACTGTGTGGCTGAAGGGAAATGGAGCAATGGTCTCTGTCCATTCAAGTATACGTTAGTATTTAATGTAAGTATGCATAAGTATTTAATATAAGTACACATAAATATTAAATATAAGTACACAAGTATTTAATATAAGTACACATAACTATTTAACATAAGTACACATAAGTATTTAATATAAGTACACATAAGTATTTAATATAAGTACAGAAGTATTTAACATAAGTACACACAAGTATTTAATATAAGTACACATAACTATTTAACATAAGTACACATAAGTATTTAATATAAGTACACATAAGTATTTAATATGAGTACACATAATTATTTTGTATAAGTACACAAGTATTTGATATAAGTACACAAGTATTTAATATAAGTACACATAAGTATTTAATATAAGTACACAAGTAATTAATATAAGTACACATAAGTATTTAATATAAGTACACAAGTATTAAATATAAGTACACATAAATATTAAATATATAAGTACATATAAATATTTAATATAAGTACACATAAGTATTTAATATAAGTACACAAGTATTTAATATAAGTACACATTAGTATTTAATATAAGTACACACAAGTATTAAGTATAAGTACACATAAGTATTTAATATAAGTTCACATAAGTATTTAATATAAGTACACAAGTATTTAATATAAGTACACATAAGTATTCAGTATAAGTACACAAGTATTTAATATAAGTACACATAAGTATTTAATATAAGTACACATACATATTTAGTATAAGTACACAAGTATTTAATATAAGTACACATAAGTATTTAATATAAGTACACAAGTATTTAATATAAGTACACATAAATATTTAATATAAGTACACATAAGCATTTAGTATTAGTACACAAGTATTTGATATAAGTACACAAGTATTTAATATAAGTTCACACAGGTATTTAGTATAAGTACACATAAGTATTTAATATAAGTACACAAGTAATTTATATAAGTACACATAAGTATTTGATATAAGTACACAAGTATTTAAAATAAGTACACAAGTATTAAATATAAGTACACAAATATTTAGTATAAGTACACAAGTATTTGATATAAGTACACAAGTATTTAATATAAGTACACACAAGTATTTAGTATAAGTACACAAGTATTTGATATAAGTACACAAGTATTTAATATAAGTACACATAAGTATTAATTATAAGTACACATAAGTGTGATTGTTCAACATAGAGATGTGCAGTATGAAACTTCGAGGTCAAGGTCAGACTCACAATTGCGGTTGTGGGTTTGAGCCCAGCTTGGTTTAAAAAGTTCTTGTGAGAAAGTTTACCAGTTACTTACACTGGTTCTATTTCATTCATTTCTTCCACTATTAAAACAAGTTAAGCCATATATAATGTTTTGAAAATGGCGTCAAACAACAAAATTCTTTCAACCGGGTCTCTTGACACATGTAGCATATTCCATGTATAAAACATAAAAACTGGTTATATGTATTTCATTTATATAGATAACATTGTTTTTATAACATTCATAATATATTCATAATAATAATCATGCATGATTTTGAAGATACGTATAATTCTTACAAAATTTGCCATTTATTTTTAGAGAACTGTGGACACTAGTGATTCCGAATGTGAGGACGATACCAGAGTCAGTCATGGTAAAATGTTTTTTCTGGTTTATTAGTGCACCTAAACCAAGGAATTAAAATTTGGAACTTGGACTGAAAATGCTATTAAACAATCCTATGTCCTCCCTTTTGAATCTGACAATCTGATGAGGTAAATGATTGGAAGAAACTTATCATTATTACAGTTCACCTGGATGTAAGACTCATGCACATCTTCTCATCTCTTTTCATCTGTCTTTTCATCCATTCACATTTCTTTAAATGAAACTGTTTGACAGATTTTCACCAAATTTGGTAGCACTAGTCCACATTTTAATCTTTTTGTCTAGTAGTCTTTAATTATGGGGGAGTTTTCATTTTCAGTATCCTTTCTGTTACCATGGAAACAAATAGCCAAAATTACAAAATTTGCAGTTTCCGGATCATAACTCCAAAACCATTCAAGGTAACATCACAAAATATTGTACACATTTCTACCTCATGGTTTAATCGTGCCATTTGGTATGAGAGTTTTCATTTTCAATGTATATTTTTGCTACCATCGCCAAAGTTACGAACTCTCATAATTGTACAAGATCATGTCAGGAAACTTTACACATGTCAGCCTAGTGGTCAAGTGGTGCCTTTTGCTATGAGGGAGTTTTCATTTTCTTTTTTTTTTCTAATACTATGGAAACAATTACTAGTAGCCAAAATTACCATATTCTCCATTTCAGGAGCATAACTCCAAAACCATTCAAGGTAAGTAAAAGAAAATTTGTCCACATCTCAACCTTGTGGTGCCTTTTGCTATGAGAGAGTTATCATTTTGAGTATTTGTTCTGTGACCATAGAGAAAACTTAATAGGCAAAAATTCTTAATTCCTCCTTTCTGGTGCATAAACTCCAAAATTTAGTGGTCTAATCACTGCCTTTTTTGTTTTGAAGTAGTTTTCATTTCAAGTTTCAGAACTTAACATTGAACTGTATGTGCATGAAAGGCACTGACCAAAAGTGTTAATATATAGAGATTTGCCTAATTACACTGGGTTTTCCTGATTACACAGGTTTTTCCTGGTTTTTCATTGGATTTTGAAGATGAAAATCAATAAATATTTAACTTTTAGCAAGGTACAGGGTGTTTCCAAATATATGTTACAGTTTCATGGGTTTATAATTTGATGTATTATACACAGAAAAATACTTCTCATTAATCTGTAATACACAGTCATTACTGTAACATATATTAAGAAATGCCCTGTACATTATCCTGTAAGGACGGTACCTATTGTAAAACTGATTTGGTTACCCTGTTTCATGTACATAAATGATTACATCAAGTTAATTGATTGAAACAATATTTAGTAAATGGTTTCTTCTATTAAAGGTAAGCAGGACCTAGTAGGCTTAGTCGGTAACACGTGTGACTATCAATCCATGTTTTGTGAGTTTGAATCTACGTTCAGTCACAATCTCCGTGATGATTGATAATTAGGACATTGCGTCTCATTGTCATTGTGTCTCACTGCTTATTCAAGTGGGATAGTTATCAGTTAATTGCAGCGATGGGTTTGCTTGAGTACTGGTTAACCTTCCAAGATCCCAGGAAATCGGGTTTAGATTGTCTGTTAGCTCTAGATGCATAAAAATGATGTTTGTACTTTTTATGAAGATTGATAGTTCTCTGAAGTTGTTTATCCTGTTGTACTACAGAATTTACACTTCTCACATAATTCATATATCTCCTTACACGCATACAAAGTCATACATACAACTTTTATTCTATTTTCAGATTTGGTATTTGAGACAAACTGTTACCTCAAACAGTCCTCTGTATCCTCGTATAATCTCGGCAGTACAGTGAGATTCTGTGATGACGAGAGACATGAACTACGACCTAACAAGAAGGTCACCTCTATAGCAGCTTCTGCAATTGCCCAGCATGTCTGCGGTATTCTTAATACTAGTGAGTACTTGATTTTGTCTTCTAAACGTTCTTGTTATCTCTGATATTTGGCAGTGTTAATTCTTATTCTTGTTATCTCTGATATTTGGCTGTGTTTATTCTAATTTATTTTAGCTCAACTTTGAAGTAAGCTCTGAGCTTAATGGGAAATGCAGTCCCTTACCTAAGCACAATGATGTTATATGTTATTTGCGATGTTATATATTATCTGCATTGTTATATGTTATCTGCGCTGTTGTATGTTATCTTCGTTGTTATCTGCGACTGTTGTATGTTATCTGCAATGTTATCTGTGATGTTAAATGTTATCTGCATTGTAATATGTTATCTGCAATGTTATATGTTATCTGGGATGTTATATGTTATCTGCAGTGTTGTATGTTATATGTGATATTGTATGTTATCTGTGCTGTTACTATGTTATTTGTAATGTTGTATGTTATATGTGATGTTATATGTTATATGTGATGTTGTATGTTATATGCGATGTAATATGTTATCTGTGATGTTGTATATTATCTGCAATGTTATATGTTATTTGTAATGTTGTATGTTATATGTGATGTATGTTATCTGCAATGTTATATGTTTTCTGCGATGTGATATGTTATCTTTGATGTTATAAGTTATCTGCAGTGTTGTATGTTATCTGTGATGTTATATGTTATCTGCGATGTTGCATGTTTTATGCGATGTTATATGTTATCTGTGATGTTATATGCAATGTTATATTTTATCTGCGATGTTATATTTTATCTGCGATGTTATGTGCGATGTTATGTGCAATGTTGTATGTTATCTGCGATGTTGTATGTTATCTGTGATGTAATATGTTATATGCAATGTTGTATGTTATATGCAATGTTATTTGTGATGTTGTATCTTATCTGCAATTTTATATGTGATGTTATATGTTATCTGCAGTGTTATATGTTATCTGCAATGTTGTATGTTATCTGTGATGTTATATGTTATCTGTGATGTTATATGTTATTTGCATTGTTATATGTTTTCTGCAATGTTATATGTCATTTGTTGTATGTTATCTGTGATGTTATTTGCTATCTGCGATGTTATATGTTATCTGCATTGTTGTATGTTATCTGCGATGTTATTTGTTATCTGCGATTTTATATGTTATATGCAAGGATATATGTTATCTGCAATGTTATATGTGATGTTCTATGTTATCTGCAACATTGTATGTTATCTGCAATGTTATATGTTATCTGCAATGTTATATGTTATCTGCGATGTTTTATGTTATATGTGATGTTATATGTTTTCTGCAATGCTTTATGCTATATCATGTAGTTTTTATTGATTGGATATTTAGTGTCATTTTTAGCTTGTCTTTTTGAAAAAAGTCATCGTCATTGTCGTCGTCGTCATCGTCCGCTGGTTAAAGTTTTATGTTTAGCTCAGCCTTTTCTCTGTTTCTGAACAAACAACTCATGTTACGGTGACTAAACTTCATAAACACATTCATATCATGTTATACAAACAATGTATATAGCTAACTTACCTAAATTTACATACTTTGGGCTCTAAAACCTTTGGTTAAAGTTTTATGTTAAGCTCAGCATTTTCTCTGTTTCTGAACAAACTACTCATGTTTTGGTGACTAAACATCTTAAACACATTTATATTTTGATTTTTTTTTAATTTTTTTTCTTAATCAATTTTATTTTTCAGTAACACTATTAATTCTGTAAGCTGATCACCATCAATTGAAAAAAAGTTAACATCACTGACCTTGACCTATTTAATGGACTTAGCTGCCCAAGCCCAACCAAGACCCCCGCCATTCTGCCCAATTTTTTAAAAAAAAAATTTAAAATTTGTTTTGTATTAAATCAAATACTCTGCCCCATTTCAATTTTGTAACTCACCCAAAGACCCTTCTTTTTTTTTTAAATTTTTGTTTCGTATTAAATCAAATACTCTGCCCCATTTCAATTTAGTAACCGACCCAAAGACACTCCCTTTTTTAGTTTAAATTTTTGTTTCGTATTAAATCAAATACTCTGCCCCATTTCAACTTTGTAACCAACCCAAAGACCCTCACCCCTAACCCCCCACTCAATCCCATCCACTCCCCTCCGATTTTTTTTTTAAATTTTGTATTGTTTTAAATAAAATACTCTGCCCCACTTCAACTTTGCAACTTTGACTCAAAGACCCTCCCAAACACCTGAATGTATTTAATTTAAATTTAAAATTTGGGTGTGAATGTGGGGATGTACGTCCCAAAGTTTAGTAAACAGCACTGTATTTAGTTTAATACAATAAAAATAGTTGGAGCGAGAGTAAGTCTTAGGGCTGGTAACAAAGTTGAAAAGGGACAGTGTAAATGGGGGGATGTCCTTGATGTCAGTAACAAAGTTGACATGGGGCAAAGTATTTAAATCTGTGTTTTGTTTTAAATTAAATACTTTGCCCCATGTCAACTTTGTCTGGGATCCTAGTATGTTTACCAGTACTCAAGCACACCCATCTTGGCAAGTAACTGATAACTTTAATCATAGTGAATGACGAATGATAATGAAACGTGATGTCGAATATCAATCATCGTGGAGACTGTGGACGGCAAGGGATTCAAATTCACGACCCCTGGATTGATAGTCAGCCACTATAGACTTAGCAAGTCAGGCATGGCTCATGTAGTGTTATCATGTATGCTGATTACTATACGTATTGACTGTTCAGGTAGAGGTGGACATGTGTATTTTTGGTATTGACAAAGACAGGGAGGTGTTTGGTCTTGAACTGTCTTGTGATGAGAAATACTGATTACTTTTATGTATTTACTGTTTAGGTAGAGGTGGACATGTGTATTTTGGTATTGACAAAGACAGGGAGGTGTTTGGTCTGGAACTGTCTCGTGATGAGAAAGACAGGTTCCGACTCGGCATGGACCAGCTCATGTTTAACAAGATCTCACCAGTTCTGTTACACTCCCAGTTTGACTTAATGGCAGTACCAGTCATTGACCCAGAGACGGAGCAAATTTTACCAAACCTGTATGTAATAGGTAAGTGTAGGACTTCTGTACCGAAATCATACATGTATATAATTTTCAGATTCTGTTTCCATGAGAAATTCTAATTTCTACTTTAATATTTATAATACACTTTTAATGTATTAGTTTTTCTGGAACAATTTCTTTATCCACCTTTTATTTTTTAACAACATTTCATTTACTCAATGGCAATCAGTGCAGAAAATCATTGTTTTTGGGATCCTCTAGGAATCACTTAAGATATCATATCTCAGCATGAAGAAGCCTTATAAGACAGGTTGTTGCTTAATACAGGTTAATTTGCTGTGAAAACATATAAATGGGAAATAGTAAATGCGGCTGTTTAAGACAAGTGGCTTAATTAAGGCAACCACTTAGACAGTTTTGACTGCATTGAAACTAACTATCCCTGGATTAAAGAGAATTTATCAGGATTTTTCAAACTTTTAAAATTGGCTAATTTTTTTTCCCTATATTTAATGTCTAAATATATTTACTAACCCTGTATTGCCAAAGATATATCTATTTAAACATGCCAAAATAATATATTGAAAAAGGATTTCCTAACTAGGGCTATACACCTAGGTTACACTTAATAGATTTCCTGCTTAAAATTGCAACGTATTTTGTGACATAATATATGAGTCACATGGTTTCATTTTGATTTCAGTTTGATCCGTTATACAGGTTGGTTTACTGGTAAAAATTGCTTTATATTAGAATGAGTCTGAATGACGATGCAAAGTTTGTCAAACAGTATTCAAGTGCTGTCCATTTTTAGAATGGGGATTTTGTTTCAAGTTTACAACTCCAATTCAAATATCGATTACGTCATGCTTCAGTGGATTTGACATACGAAACCTTTCAATGATAACGAGATGCTTTTTATCCATATTGATAAATATTTTATTTTTTAAGACATTTATAACATTATTTCCTAATATACTCCCTTTAACAGTCAGATGTGTGACTGACTGAGTTAACTGGACCCTGTTATTTTACTCTTTAACCCTTTACTTCATATAGACGCCTTTGGACACCTCTAACATAGAAAGTATTCATTCACCACGTATCAGCAATGGGTGAATTATGTTCATATTCACTGACAGAGTGGAAAACAGTGCAGGAAGTGTTCAGATTGCTCGTTACGAGCAATCTGAACTCTTCCTGCACTGTTTTCAAAGGCCTTCTGTGATTGGTGTGGGAAAACGCATATCTATTGAGTAAAGGGTTAAATAGTGTGTTACGATCAACATTTCTGTCATTTTTCTGTTATGTACAGTTAACACTGAAAGATTTTATTTAAATTTTCAAACAGACAAAGCAAACTTTTTTCACTCCCATACTACTTTGAAAAAGATTGTTTTAAGCAGCCATAATTATATTTTCCATGTGTCTCATTTGAACCAAACTGTAGTGAGCAATCACCTGCCTTGAGAGTCCACTTCTCTTCTGCTTGTCTAAAAATAGGTTTTACCGTTTTCTTAATTGGTCGCTATATTTTGTAGACATCACAGTGAAGGCTAGTAAGAGTGTCATATACACGATGTCAGATGGAGCCTGCTACTACAGGTTTGGATCGGAGACCACTTCAATCACAGCCCTCGTAAGTGTTTCATGTTTCAAGCGTTCTCTGCCATCTCAGTGTTCGAGAGTAACAGTTGGAACACAATCATTATAAAAGTATAAATTGATTAACTGTGGATGTAAACATAGAATCTAGAATCTCCTGTTCTAATCCATATTTGTACTTAAACCGATTTGTATGTATGTATGTAAATTTGAATAAATTAAAAATGTTTAAACTATTACAGTGTTCATCTATGAGTGATACATATCTTTAAAAAAATGGTATTGAATACATGGTGGTAGATTAATATGGATTTTTTTACATGAATGCAATTTTATGATCTTTTTTTTTTCTTTTTAGAAATTTGCTCGCCTTGGCACGAACAGTACCTCTGTTTCATTTAGATGTTTGCAGATGTGTGCTTCTCTTGATACAGACTAACCAATCGAGATCATCTTGGATGTTTGCTTTTAGAAAAGTAATCATCAAAGATGGTCAAGACTATTTAGTGTGTATTGTAAGATGCACAAAACATCAGATCGGTCACAGTACCAAACTTCCTTAATCATTTTGTACGTCAGGTTGTTTTGACCCTTGATGTATGTGTATTTGATCAAACAAATTTATATTATAACAAATACAATTTTAAGCTTTTTATTATAAACCTTTACACAAATAATGAGTGAAATCAAGTATTTTATTTATGTACTATTAGTTAAATGTAATTTTTTATATCACGTTTTCAAAGTAGCTGCACTGCAGTTTTTTTGTTGAGAATAAAATTAATTTCTAAAATAAATATTTCTAACTTTCAACCATATCTGACTCGTACCACTGTGGTGTCTATTTGAGTGAGACACTATAAAGACACTGCACTTCCATTAAAAGGACATAGACATACAAGTGGGAGAACTTTGACGGAATTATGATGATGCCTTAACTGCTTAATTCTAAGAAAATTGTTTTTCCTCAACATGTGTTGGCGCAAAGATATATTAATGCATAATTACGACTTAAATGGTTTCATTGTTGTTTGTGCCCCTTTAAATTCTGGTTTTATTCTTACATTCCAGGATCTCAGGCAGCTTATTATATACGAAGAGGAATCACACTACATTGAAGAAATCCGACAACTCCAGAAACAAAAACACGACCTTCTGAAACTGCTTCACTGAGAGAATTATTCTACGGCATTTAAATAAAGAATCTGTTATTGTAAAACATGTTGCACTATGTAATTGTTGAACTTTTTTACCTCATGTGTTCACCTCAAAATGGAGTTAACTGCTTCTTGTAAAGAAGTAAACAGTATTAGACACTGCACATATTTTATAAGGAAATGATTTTCAGCTCTACTGGCCAAAGGCCAGCAGGGCTTATGTCATGGCAAATTGTCCGTCACCCTTCCGTTAACCTTTTTCTTGTAGATGCGATAGTGCCCTATTTGTCATTTAATCTTTACCAACCTTGCACAGCAGTTATACAGCCACAATATATCGGACAAGTCCTCAACCAGTGTGATTCAGCCACAAATATCACCACTGGGCTTATAAGCACATTTTAAATGAAACTTTAAAAAACATTTTCTCTGAAAGTTCAAGGTCTAGACATTAAATATTTTACATGTAGCATTGCTTGGAGGTCTCCTTGAAGGTTTGATGAAGTTGGGTCCCTGGTATCAAATTTGGGTCTGCCATAGGGATTGTGGTTTTACATAGAGTTATAGTGGGAAAATGTTCGTGTAGACACGATAGTACCCCAATTTTCCATTGAATCATAACCAAACTTGCAGAATAGTTATATAACTGCGAGATCTTGGGGAATTTACAAAAAAAAAATCTTTTAGTAATTTGTTTCCAGTAGCAGTTTGTTTCCAGTGGAGCGATTCATGCCCTCTCAGGCCTCTTGTTTTTATGTTTTTTTTGTTTACAATGCTCATTTAAACATTCTTTAAATTTCATCATTGTTTAAAATGACACGAATCATAGATATTGATATTCATTTTTATAACAGCCCTTAGTAACTGACTGACCTCAATCGCTGTCTCGAGATATATATAAATGATCTTGAACTGCTATGGTAATAGGTTCAAGACCAACTTGAGTCATAAACTTTATGTGAGAAAGTTTGCCAGTTACTTGCAAAAGGTTTCTTCTCAGATTGATTTTGAGTTTTTTTCCTCCAACAATAAAACTGGATGCCTTGTATATCCTGTAATGGGTTTGCAATAGCATTAAATTCCATTCCGTCCAACATAGACATCTTGTTTGTACTCAAAAACTAGCTACAATTATGGTTAGAAATTTGCATTATTTCATTATTTCTTGTCGAATGTTAACTCTATTTAGGAAATCAATAGGAAGGAGGGAAAGTGTACTGACTTGAGGTACGTTATATGCTGAACAAAAAAAAAGAAATTGTCCGATTTCTGTGCTTATTTTTAGCTTGCCTTTGCTGATTGCCCTGGATCTGCCGGTCCATACAATTTTTATATATTGTGTGGGGCGCATGGTCCAGTGGTAGAGCACCAAACTCATGATCCGAGGGTCATGGGTTCGATCCACCACCACGGCTATGTGTGGTGTCCTTGAGCAAGACACTTTTCCACATTTGCTTAGTATTGGTTCTAACCAGGAAGGCTTTGAGCATGATTTGCCAAAGTTGTAAGAACTTGTTTTACAAATGAAGTAAAATAAATAAGTTTAAAACTAATTTTTATACTACAGCACCTGTATCGTCGCTAAACATGTAGTAGTTGTATAACAATAATATCTTGAATAAGTTCTTGGAATGGTGCATATCGGATAATTAATGTTGAGAGATGTAAAATAAATGAAGGATCTTACATGAGTGCTCATTTACCGGTATTATTGAATTTATTAAACAAGTTGATAAAAATATACATTGTTAGGCTCTGCGATATAAAGAAATTCAATAATAAAACAAAGTGTAACTGTAAAATTCTTTTTATTGCATTTACATTTACCATTAATTTGATTTTAGCACAAATTTCCGTGAGTCATCATAAGACATCTCAAAATGATGTCCTTGGACCATGACAAGCCAACGTTATTTATATATTTGGACCAGTCGGAAAGTAGTTCAGCATTTTACGTATGCGAGCCGAGTAATATGGAAAACACCGAGGGATGAATCGGAAGTGATGTTACAATAGGTTATTATCAAAAATATGCCCTGGGTTTATTACACTTAGGCTTAAGTTATGGGATAAATGTAAAATATTGCAAGATTTGACCTTGTGTGCCCTCTAGCACTTGCATATAATCATCTTCATTAAACTTAAAATTTAGCTATATAACCATGATTAATACCTCGGGCGAGTGAATCAGATAATTAATGTTAAAGTTATGACCCTTGACCCAGTGGCAAGGAAATAGTTTAAAATCACTTGCCTTAAATAATGTCTCATTATTTTTTTAATTTCATTATTTTTCACATTTTTGAAAAAAAAAATCCAACCTCAAGGCATAAACTTTGCAACTAAAGTTTGAAATGTTCATACAATGTGTAAGGATGTGGCATTTATTTTATGATTATGTTTTTTTTTAAATAAATTACATTTTCAGTTTATTTTGTCTTTGATCTTTTCTTTATATTTTTCCTCTGGCAATTTGTTTTCTTAGGTGTCTTATGTATATATATTGTTTCTGTGCTTTCCGTCTCTCTGTTGTTCACAAAACCTTGTCCGACATCTGTTGTCAAATTTAGTCAAAACTTGCTGGAAAGGATGTGTATGAGGTATCGTGGTACATATCCATTTTACATTCTGGTTCAATAATTTTTGACTGAGTTAACGCACTTTGCTTTTTCCGAATTAAATTTTTTTGCAGAGAAATTGTCCAACATCTGTTGTTGGATTAAGTGAAAAATTTCTGGGAAGGGTCAGTGTTAGGTCTAGTTGCACATAGCCCTTTTATGTTCTAATCAGATGATGTTTGAATGAGTTACGTCTCATTGCAACCACTCAATGAAACTTCACATATGTGTTCCCAATCATCAATAAAATGCACAGAGACAAGAGTCTATTTTGGGTTGCATTTTAGTTTTAAAGTTTATGAGCAGGTTAAAGTTTTTGAGTTGGTACTTATTTCATCAACCTTTCATTGGACATGACTGAAACTTCACCTGTCTGTTCAGTATCATCTATGAAACTCATAGAGGTGTAACCCCACCATTGATTTTTGTTCTTTATTCTATAGTAAATAATAAAAGTTTGAAGGCTTGTCATTCATAGAGGGTCCCAAATGAAAGAAGTGAAACCTACATTTTACTGTTTGTCAACCTCTGCACTATCAAAATATGATGAGAAAAGTAGGGGTCATGTGTCATATAAGAGATTTTTTTTCTGCTCAGTGTGTACACTGGTGACAAAGTGAAAGTAGATTTCCGAAATCATGAATTCATACCCCAATTTCCAAGCATCATTTTTTTTTTCTAAATTCACAATTCAAACATGACAATGCTATCAAAATGTTCAAAATACATCAATAATGCCATTCAAATAAAAAAATGAGCATTAAAAATAGGAAAATGCATTTTTAAAGAAGAAGAATTGAGGATTATTTACAACCGCCATTATGCGACTACCCCACGGAAGCACTTCCTTTTTGCAATGGTGGCACTATGCCTAGAGACAAGAACCATAAATCTTGATTGTATTTTGGAAGAATTATTACCCTTTTAGGCTTAGAAATTCTGTTTTTTACACAGGTTACAGTTTGTAGTATAAGTACAATGCCTTAAGTTGGGTATTAGTACGCCTATCTGGTTATTTGTGAGCAATTGTTAATACAGCAATTTTAAAGTTTGAATGACAAATGTAACTTAATGCTAAATTAGATACTATTAAGGCAGTATGATTTGCTCAATTAGTAGGGCTATCAGTAGGACTTTCAATCCAGGGGTTGTGAGTTCAATCCCCACAACAGTCTCTTTGATGATTGATATACGACATTGTGTCTCATTATCATTCGTCTCTCACTGCTGATTGAAGTTGGAAAGTAATCATTACTTGCGGAGATGGGGTATGCTAGAGAGCTGGTTAACCTTTCAGGATCCCAATAAACAGTGGTTAGGTTAACAGATCGTCTGTTAGCCTTCAATGGCATAAAAATATGCTAAATATTCAATCAATCAATCTTCTATTTGTTACTTATTTCCTGAAATAATAGCTGTTGTTTTAGAACAGCATCAAAATAGTCAAGCACGCTGCCTCTCTGACAGCACTTGTTGATTGAAGCCCAAGCTTCTCCACAACCAGTGGCATAGTTTCCTATAGGCACTGTAGGCATGTGCCTATACTTTTTTCTGAGAAATCAAAAAAATTTTTTTTAAAAACTGCAATAAAATCTAATCCCTATGCTACTTCATTTTTTTTCTTTATTAAAGTGAACAAACCTTCAAACATTACATTTATTTGGTTATAAAACAGTGACTTCATTGTTAATATTAAGGATAATCAGGGTCCTAAAAATTAAAATATATGTCAAGACACACCTACACACCTACGATAGTTTGGCTCAATTTTTTTTTTCGGAGGAGCACGCCCTTAGACCCCCTACAGCTGTGCCTACACATCGTTTTAAGCCAAGCTAAGATCCATAACAACCAGTGATTGATGTGAAGCCTCAATGTGCATATCCACCAAATTGTACTTGGTTTACCTAAGGCTGAGCCAAAGGCTTAATGTTACCTTTTGTTATTTGTGTCCCATCTTCAATAAATTTTTCTGCTGTGACCCTTGGAATATAAAAAATGCATTAATTGACATTGCATGCACTCTAGCACCTGTATTGCACTCTAGCACCTGTATTGCATGCACTCTAGCGCCTGTATTGCATGCACTCTAGCACCTGTATTGCACTCTAGCACCTGTATTACATGCACTCTAGCAACTGTATTGCATGCAGTCTAGCACCTGTATTGCATGCACTCTAGCGCCTGTATTGCACTCTAGCACCTGTATTGCATGCACTCTAGCACCTGTATTGCATGCACTCTAGCGCCTGTATTGCATGCACTCTAGCGCCTGTATTGCATGCACTCTAGCACCTGTATTGCACTCTAGCACCTGTATTACATGCACTCTAGCAACTGTATTGCATGCAGTCTAGCACCTGTATTGCATGCACTCTAGCGCCTGTATTGCACTCTAGCACCTGTATTGCATGCACTCTAGCACCTGTATTGCATGCACTCTAGCACCTGTATTGCATGCACTCTAGCACCTGTATTGCATGCACTCTAGTGCCTGTATTGAATGCACTCTAGCGCCTGTATTGCATGCACTCTAGCGCCTGTATTGCATGCACTCTAGCGCCTGTATTGCATGCACTCTTGCGCCTGTATTGCATGCACTATAGCACCTGTATTGCATGCACTCTAGCACCTTTATTGCATGCACTCTAGTGCCTGTATTGCATGCACTCTAGCGCCTGTATTGCATGCACTCTAGCGCCTGTATTGCATGCACTCTTGCGCCTGTATTGCATGCACTCTAGCGCCTGTATTGCATGCACTCTAGCGCCTGTATTGCATGCACTCTAGCACCTGTATTGCAGTCTAGCACCTGTATTGCACTCTAGCACCTGTATTGCACTCTAGCACCTGTATTGCATGCACTCTAGCGCCTGTATTGCATGCACTCTAGCACCTGTATTACATGCACTCTAGCACCTGTATTACATGCACTCTAGCACCTGTATTGCATGCACTCTAGCGACTGTATTGCATGCACTCTTGCACCTGTATTGCATGCACTCTAGCACCTGTATTGCATGCACTCTAGTGCCTGTATTGGATGCACTCTAGCACCTGTATTGCATGCACTCTAGCACCTGTATTGCACTCTAGCACCTGTATTGCATGCACTCTAGCACCTGTATTGCATGCACTCTAGCACCTGTATTGCATGCACTCTAGCACCTGTATCTTGTCTTGAACAAACTTACACCATATTTATATGACCATAAGATCGCAGAAAATATTTTAACTGGCCTAATTGCAAATAAATGTTGTGGTTCAGGCCCTTTGATTGTCAATTATTGTCAAGCTGATGTAAAAACTTTGGTTCACAGTTTGGACGTGTTATTAGTACTGAGTGATGCTTTATCACAGGTATACTTGTTAATGAAGTATAAGAACACAGGTTGATGAAGTATTATCTGTACACATGTTGGTGAAGTATCATCAGTACAAAGGTTATTGAAAAATCACCAGCACACAGGTTGATGAAGTATCATCAGTACACAGGTTGATAAAGTATCACCAGCACACAAATTAATGGAGTATCATCAGTACAAGGTTGATGAAGTATCATCAGTACACAGGTTGATGAAGTATCATCAGTACACAGGTTTATGAAGTATCACCAGCACACAGGTTGATGAAGTATCAGCACACAGGTTGATGAAGTATCATCTGCACACAGGTTGATGAAGTATCATCAGCACACAGGTTAATGAAGTATCATCAGCACACAGGTTGATGAAGTATCATCAGCACACAGGTTGATGAAGTATCAGTACACAAGTTGATGAAGTATCACCAGTACACAAGCTGATGAAGTATCATCAGCACACAGGTTGATGAAGTATCAGCACACAAGTTAATGAAGTATAATCAACACACATGTTGATGAAGTATCGCCAGCACACAGGTTGATGAAGTATCATCAGCACACAGGTTGAAATAGTATTATAATCACACATGTTGATGAAGTATCATCTGCACACAGGTTGATGAAGTAAAATCAGTATTAGGTATCATCAGTTTATAGGCTGATGAAGTATCATCAGTTTGAAGTATCATCTACACAAAGGTTGATGAAGTATCATCAGTACACAAGTTGATGAAATATCATCAGTACACAGGTTGATGAAGTATCATCAGTATGATGTATCATCAGTACACAGGTTGATGAAGTTTCAGTACACAGGTTGATGAAATATCATCGTACACAGGTTGAAGTATCACCAGCACACAGGTTGATGAAGTATCATCAGCACACAGGTTGATGAAGTATCACCAGCACACAGGTTGACGAAGTATCATCAGCATACAGGTTGATGAAGTATCATCAGTATGAGGTATCATCAGTACAAAGGCTAATGAAGAATCATCAGTATGATGTATCATCTGCACACAGGTTAATGAAGTATCATCAGTATGAGGTATCATCAGTACACAGGTTGATGAAGTATCATAAATCAGTACACAGGTTAATGAAGTATCAGCACACAGGTTGATGAAGTATCATCAGCACACAGGTTGATGAAGTATCAGCACACAAGTTAATGAAGTATTATCAGTACAAAGGTTGGTGAATAGTCTTAAGTACACAAGTTAATGAAGTATCATCAATACGCAGGTTGGTGAAGTATCATCAGCACGCAGGTTGGTGAAGTATCATCAGTACACAGATTGATGAAGTATCATCAACACACATGTTGATAGAGTATCATCTGAACACAGGTCATTGAAGTATCATCAGCACACAGGATGATGGAGTATCATCAGCACACAGGTTGATGAAGTATCATCTGAACACAGGTTGATGAAGTATCATCAACATGCAGGTTGATGAAGTATCATAAGCACACAGGTTGACGAAGTATCATCAGCACACAGGTTAATGAAGTATCATCAGGACACAGATTAACGAAGTATCATCAGCACGCAGGTTGATGAAACATCATCAGCACGCAGAATGTTGAAGTATCATCAGCACATAGGTTGACGAAGTATCATCAGCACACAGGGTAATGAAGTATCATCAGCACACAGGATGATGAAGTATCATCAGCACACAGGTTGATGAAGTTTCATCAGTACACATGTTGGTGAAGTATCATCAGTTCATAGGTTGATGAAATATCATAAATACACAGGTTGGTGAAGTATCATAAATACACAGGTTTGTGAAGTATCATAAATACACAGGTTGGTGAAGTATCAGTACACAGGTTGATGAAGTATAATCAGTACACAGGTTGGTGAAGTATCAGTACACAGGTTAGTGAAGTATCATCAGCACAAAGGTTGATAAAGTATCATAAATACAATGGTTGGTGAAGTATAATCATTACACAGGTTGGTGAAGTATCAGTACACAGGTTGGTGAAGTATCATCAGCACAAAGGTTGATAAAGTATCATAAATACAATGGTTGGTGAAGTATAATCAGTACACAGGGCGATGGAGTATCATCTGTACACAGGTTCATGAAGTATCATCAGTACACAGGTTGGTGAAGTATCATCAACACACAAGTTGATGAAGTATCATTAGTACGTAGGGTAATGAAGCATCACCAGCACACAGATTAATGAAGTATTATCAGTACAAAGTTGGTGGAGTATCATCAGTACGCAAGTTGATGAAGTATCATCAGTACACAGGTTGATGAAGTATCATCTTTTGTTTAAGCTGACACTATCATATGCTGCATTACAATTCGGTAAACGTATGTTATCGCCCCCCCCCCCCACCCCCTGTCAAGGAATTGGCCTTGCTCCCCCACCCCATCCCCTCATCTGAATCCATACGACGTAGGGCATATTGCAGCATATATATGTCGGGGATAGAGTGTTTATAAGTTTTGACAAAGTTCTGTCGATCCAACTAGTTCCAGTCAAGTATTGTCCCTGGAAAGCGTTCACTAATATACCATAGCCGTAGGAGCGCTTCAATAATATTTTTTGTGAAGGGGGGGGGGGGGGGGGTGGGGGGAGTGCAGGCAACCGGAGGAGAGAGTGTATGAGGATGTACTTCATGCCCCACTACCCCCACCCACAGCCCCAACCTGGCGCTCCTGTGCCTATGTATACTGCACAGTTTTGAAACATCTAGAGTTATTTGTTTCTTGACTTTCAACAATATTTGATTCAATACAGTCCGAGTAATGTTTGGCCTTAACTCGCCTTTTAGATTTCCTTGGGATAAGATAGTCTTGACAAGTGAAAGCTAGCACCAGCCCCTCGACCACCTTGTGAAAGAAAACCAGTCGGTTCAGTTTCCGTCTTTCTTGAAGAGATTGGGGCTTCATGTCTTATAACATGTTCGTGACTCATCCCTGTTTCTCTGGAGATACAAATATTGCACTGCTAGTCGTTACACTTCGTTTAAACAGTTGAACGATATATTAAAGAAGGTTATTAATCAACGTCCCGTGTGCTGTTTTAATGATATGTGTGCTTTTGCTTTACTTATTACCCGTTAAAACGAATTATAGATATATATCTATATAAGTACTTAAAATTGCCCCGCTATTAGAAAAAGAACATTCGGTCTGATGATAATTCGTCATACCGCTTTATTTAGACCCAGCCAATTTTGACAGAATCGTGTACTTCCGGTTAGGTATTTTGGATAAAAACATAAACAAACAAACAATCATGAAGAACTAAATACTGTTTCCTTTTCCTGTACTAAACGACCTTACAGTTTCATTAATACCGCCTTTAAGGTATATTGAATATAAAACATTGCCGTGCAGATGATTGTTTTATTATTGATGCACTTTATAAAAATGGGTGGGGTAGCGGGGAAATATGTGTAAATTCAAGGACTTGTAAAGAGAAGGAAAGGCAACTGATTAAGATTTTGTGAACGCTAGCGTATTCAAGCAAAATCTCGCGTTATCTCGTTTTCAATTATCTTAACTTCCATTCATGAACATAAATCAAAATTCTTACATTGCAAAATGACATTCTCATGAAATGATACCATTCCCAAATTTGTGTTTAAAATTGTGTTAGTACGTTTGATTACAAAGTTTGTATAATTCAGCTAAAATAAGTACGAAGTATGATAAATTTTCATTCAAACCTCAATATCTTTAATTCAAGATCATTTTGTGTGATCAAAACATGTTTAAACATCTAAGATTATATACAACTTGCAGTTTATGTACAAGTAGTCAGTTGCCTGTGAATTATGTATAGTTAATTCTTCATGTGCTATTCCATCAACATTGAGTAAGGAGGTGCAAGTTACCTATCCTATACAAGTCCTTGGTAAATTCAAGGTACTCATTATCATGAAACTGACCGTGCCATTGAACGAGTAAATAATGGATTCTATGCACTTCTCTTCATTCCTCCAGGAGCACCCCCTCCCCCACCAGTTTTATGCTTTGCTGATTTTGCATATTGTTTGATTCAATGCTTATGTTTCGCATTTACCTTCATAAACGGGTGACTGGAAAAACCGAAAGACACCTGATAACTGAAAGACACTGAAATTTAGCTATTTAAGTGTACAATTTGATGCTGTTTTACCTAGTTTTTTGGCAATGTGGCTTTCAGTTAAATTACGAGTTACTTCCCTTGATTTTGTGCTTTTGGTATAGTACCACCATTGCAAAAAGGTAGTGCTTCCGTGGGGTAGTCGCATAATGGTGGTTATAAATAATCCTTGTTTCTTCTTCTTTAAAAATGCATTTTCCTTATTTTAATGCTCATTGTTTTATTTGAATGGCAGTATTGATGTATTTTGAACATTTGATAGCATTGTCATGATTGAATTGTGAATTTAGAAAAAACAATTGATGCTTCAAAATTGGGGTATAAATACATGATTTCTGAAGTCTACTTTCACTTTGTCAACAGTGTACACACTGAGCAGAAAAAAATCTCTTATATGATACATGACCCCTACTTTTCTCATCATATTTTGATATTGCAGAGGTTGACAGACAGTAAAATGTAGGTTTGGGGTTCTCTATGAATGACAAGCCTTCAATCTTTTATTATTTACTATAATCTTTTATTAGAATAAAGAACAAAAATCAATGGTGGGTTTACACCTTTTCGATTATAATCGAATTCAAGGGAAGTAACTCATAATAACCGAAAGACACTTTGACACAAAAATTAGGTAAAAAATCATCAGTTATCAGGTGTCTTTCGTATTTTCCAGTCAGCATCGTAAATTGCTTTTTCGTGAAAATTGTGAAGCAACCCAAGCCTTCCAGATTGGCAAAAAACAGATATTGATATTGAAGAAATAATTTTGTTTAAGCTTTAGCCTACTGTAAACTTAAGAGTAACACTGTTCAGATAATGTTCTAACCATTCATCAGATATTACAATAATATTTCATAATCAGTGGGGGTAGTATATCCTCAAAAGTAAGAAAAAAAATCTCTAAAATAAACTGTTTTTTTTTTTCTTCTATTTTTTGGAAAAAATGTTTAGCCTCGTTTGGGTAAATAACATAATTTTAGCAATATTTCAGCCTCTGTTTAATAAGACAACTGAAACATTTTTTTTTTTTTTGTAACAGTGAATGATATGCATCATAATGATCATTAACTTATGCATGTATATTGGTGCTCTTTGAGACAACTTTGTTATGTATTAAAAATAATTTTAACTATCAAAATATTGATGGCATGCAAAATAATATATCAATTTCAGTTGAATGAAATACAGTGTTTTTATTGTTTTTTTACAGCGCTTCCTTGTTATGGATTCGTGAAACTGTTTCAAAATGGCTGAGTGGCCTGTAAACGAACCTGAAACCCTGGAGGAAATTTGCCTGAACTTCTTGGTTAACAACATCTTCACCTTTCTGCACAAAACTGATGACTCCTACTGTCTCAAACCTGGCATAACCTTTCCGCAGGGACTCAGTGACAAGCTCCTGATAAAGCTTGCAAAACACACCAAACACCTGCAAAGCCCAGATGACAACGTGTTTGGGATTTTTAATAATCGAGCCAGTACAGTGCTAACCGAGCTGCCGCTTCGCTATACGGCAGTCATCCCTCAACAGTTGGATTTCCTTTGTCTTCATCCAGTCAGGGAGATAGATATAACCTACTGTTCGGGGATTAAGCCAAAATATGTGGCTGCAATTAACCAATGTTCGCGGACACTGCGGTCATTGAGACTTGGTGGTAACGATCAGTTTGAAAAATTGGAATTGTTGTTGTCAGACAGTTGGACTGACTATGATGAATATGCTGAAATTCCACATGAAAGAGGAGATAGCGCAGTAAGTGTAAAAACCAATGGAGATGTTGATCAAAATGATGCAATATTTACTTTACCTCATCTACGGTCCCTTTCCTTACGAGACATTAAAACTTTTCAACCAATGGATGGTGTGTATATCGCCAATACTGAACCCCTGTTAGATCGCATGATCCGTCCATTGAAAAGCTTGACTCACCTAGATTTATGCGAGTGTAAGTTTGATAAATCGATGCTGGAACGATTGGGTACTCTTGACCTTCCTAATCTCGTGTCATTGTGTCTTAGTGATGTTCTCAATGGATGTGAGATTGCTCTTGACAATCTCTGTAAACTCACTAACCTAAGGTAAGTTTTCTAATATTTTAGTTCAATTTCTCAGAAACTGTTTCTCTATTCAAAACCATTATTATTCTAGATAAGGCCATTGTAAATTAATTGCTAGATTATCATCCAATTTTTTCTTAAAAAGGGAGCCAGGCGCGAATAGGTCAGTCGTTAGCGTGTCTGATTATCAATCAAGGGATCGTGAGTTCAAATCCCCGTCTGGCCACAATCTCCATGATGTTTTATATATGACATTATCATTTGACTCTCACCGCTGATTCAAGTGGGAAAGTTATCGGTTACTTGCGGAGATGGGGTGTGCTAGAGTACTGGTTAACCTTTCAGGATCCCAGGACTGATCGTCTGTTAGCACTCGATGGTATAAAAATGACACTAAATATTCAATCAATCAATCAAGTTCCTGTGGTTGGTGTGTGTTACATGCTCAGATATCATTGTATTCCCAAATTCTGAAAGTAAATCAGTGGCAGACATTTAATTGAATGCAAAATAAATATTAGATGATTTATTCAGGGTATCAAGAGCCACTTTGTAGTTCCGTGCTTCATGTAGTATGTCTTACACATGTGTAAATTCAATATCAAAGAAATACAGTATCTTTTTTGCACATTGTTTGACACTACTGATAGGTCACATGTTTCAAATGTTTGAGTTTTATAAATGTTCTGTCAATTCTGTTGACACAATTTTAAATTGAAACAGCCAATCGCCTGTAAGATCGAGGTAAAGTCATATTTGTCCAATGTTGCATTTAGCGTACACAAATGATGCCCATATTGTTTGGTCTGACGTGTTATGCCAGGCATACGCTGCACATAGTAAGTTTCAGAAAAATTGAAGCAAGTAACATTGTGATATAAAAGAGATAAAGTATTTTTTCACATAATGATAACATTTATAAATTTGTTACACTAGGCACCTGGACATATCACAAGGAGATGATACTGCAATGTTCCTGCCACTGCAATACCGAACACCAAATGAAAAATTGCACAGCATCATCACCAGCATGCCGAGGCTGATATCCCTGGACATCTCTGGCACAAATTTGGCTGGGTTTGCCCTTATACAACCCATTTCTCATAAGCTTGAACCCAAACTACGGGAACCAGACCATCAGTAAGTTTATACCATGTGGCTTTTTTTTCATTTTGTTTCAACTTTTTTTCCAGGGATGTGTCTGTATTTGGCCCCTTTCCAAAAGAAAGCCTCATATCTACTGTAATAAGAAATTGGGTATTTGGTATTGTAGTTGACAGAATGTGATCACTCACACTAGAGGTTGTGGGTTCAATCCTCTGCTCGACCTGATGCTCTATCAAAAACAACACTCAGTACTGGTTTTACCTAGGAAGCAAATTTTAGAACAGTTCATATTATAAGCTCTGAGCTTTCTTTGCAAACCCAGCTAAAATAAATTCATATAAACTAATAAAAAAACATTTTAAGAAAAGAAAAGTCTGAAATCATTATCAAAGCCATAGTTTGCCACTTAAAAAATACACATAGAGGAGCTTCAAGACTTCCATATATTTGTTTATTTTAGTGTGTGAAATATATTTGGTTATCAATCTAACTGTACCTTTATCCTAATAAGCAATCAATTAACTAAATTATGTATACCTGTATACATTGTATGAACATTGTTAAATTAGGCAATTAAGTGTAACCCCTGTATGTCCGACTGCACCAGTCAAATTGGTTTATTCTAATAACTTCTGAAAGTGTCACTGTATTTAATTAATATAATTACAAAGTAATAAGTGCCCCATTAGCTGCAGTGACTGCTGGATTAACTACTTTGTGATTATTTGGATTAAAGACCAACTTCCAGGCTGTTAAATGATTTAGATTTTTCATCTATACAACTCTTTCCATCTAACTTATTTGGGTAATATATTATTTAATGGTAACATTTAGTGGATCTGATAATAAAAATATATGCACTGGGTAAGTGACATTTATGCCATCTTCTGTTTTACCAACATGTTTAAGTATTATGCTTAAATACTAATATATGTACTGGGTAAGTGACATTTATGCCATCTTCTGTTTTACCAACATGTTTAAGTATTATGCTTAAATACTAATATATGTACTGGGTAAGTGACATTTATACCATCTTCTGTTTTACCAACATGTTTAAGTATTATACTTAAATACTAATATATGTACTGGGTAAGTCACATTTATACCATCTTCTGTTTCACCAACATGTTTAAGTATTATACTTAAATACTAAAAAAACTTAATTAAATCTAACAAAAGCATCCAGATGACCTTAAGTTAAGACTGGTTCATGTTATACTGCATATTGTTATGATGGTATTAATTATATTAATAGACAAATGACCAGTCAAATCTGAGTTAAATTTTTAAGTATTAAAGTTAAACATAAAGAAATTGCTGGTAAAACAGACACCTGGATACGGGTCCTCCATGGCCAAGTGGTCTAAATCACTTACCTCTCACAGCTAAGGTCATAGGTTAAAGTCCTGCTTGCTCCAAAAACTTCATGTGAGAAAGTTTGCCAGTTATTTGCGGAAGGACAGTTATTCTACTCAGATACACTCTGAGGTCTTCCTTCACCAATAAATCTAGCTATACCATAATGCATATACAACCTGAAATGTGTTGAAAATTGCATTAACCCATTCAAAAAAAGAAAAAACAACCGAAACCTGGATAATATATCAATAAACGCTCATATATTTAAAAAAGAAACTTGAATTGCATAAATTGTTGAAGCTAGAGTGGCTTTAAATCTGTTTGAACATTTTGCCTTTATACTGTCATGTGCTTTAATATTCTGTTTGATACAGAGAAGAAGGTCTACCTGGAAATGACGGACGACGGTTCGAGTTTCTCGGTCTACTTAACTGCTCTGATGATGCCTCACATAGAAAAAATTTACCTGCAAACAAGGTATGTTGTTCATGTAGCCATGCATTGTTTGTTCATAACAAATTGTGTACTTTAATTATTTGTTTCTTTCCCCCCCCCCCCACCCCCACACCTTTGTGCAACAATAATTTTGGCTGACTAGTTTTCATCTTTTCTCAGAATAGGATTCTGTTAAAATATTAAACATTCTACAAATATTAAGATTCGTATACACTGTAGTGATAAATTTTTTTAATCATTTTTTATACCCCTGCAACGAAGCCTGAGAGGGGATATATACCGGTACACATGTAGGAGTCCATTTGTCCAGTTCCAGATCTGTTGGTTGCTCTCTCGGTCAGTTGGTATGTTAGCAACTGGTGAAGCGAACTTTTTCCACAGTTTTCAGGTGGTTGACTTGAAACCTTGCATACATGATCAGCATTAAGTATAGATGTGCCTGACGGAAATCTTTTTATGCTTACTTAATTCCATGCAGAGTTATTGCCTTGCTGTTAGTAAAATTGCTGCATTTACGATATCTCAATTCTTGTGGAGTGAACTACTTCCATAATTTTGAACCAAAATACTTGAAATTTGCATATATACATGAACTAATCAATCAATATTAAGTGGAGGTAATTTGTATTGCTGACATAGTTCCATGCAGAGTTATTGCCCTTGTGCTGTTTTTAGGATATTGCAATTCATGTGGAGCAAACTATTTCCACAGTTTTCAGGCGATGACTTGAAACTTTGCATACATATTAATCAATATTAAGTGTATATGTTTTGTAAAGCTCACTTAAGTACATGCAGAGTTGTTACCCTTGCACTGATTAAAATCGCTGAATTAACAACATTGTAGTTCCTTTATAGCTTACTATTTCCACAGTTTTCATTTTTACATTAAAGTTTATTTTCAACGGGAACTACATAATTGTACCTTCATGACTTGCAGTCTAGGTTGTAAATCTTAACATTTTTGTGATCAATGTGCTACATCGCTGTCAAGGCAGAGTTACAGGTGTATTATCGTCTGTATCAGGATTTCATTGTTTTCTAATTTCTTGGTCTAACGTGGTGCTTGATTAGGTGAAATTAGCTGTGTTGAGCACACGGTACATTGATAGAGCATTGGATGGTCATGGCTTCGATCCTCCGCCACGACTAAGAGTGGTGACCTTGGCAAGACACTTTGTATGCTGAGTACTAGTTCTGCCTAGGAAGACTTTGAGCATAGTTTGTCTAAGTTGTAAAGAACATGTTTCCCAATCTAGGTCAAATAAATAAGTTTAAACTGAAAAATTGAGAATTGAAAGTAAGCAAATGCTTACAGCTTACTTTAAACCCTGGATGAAGAGTCATTTATATTTAACTATATTCATGTTTGTGATAATTTCATATCAGGTATTAAACAAACAAAACCATATGCCATGTTTATGTTGAATATGCTATGTATATTATTATATGTGTTGAAAATGTTGGTGTCACCCCATTAATTAACAATACATTTGTTATGCAGGTGACGGGAGATGCTACAGAGGAGCAAGTTTTATTGTCGGTGAATGTGTACCGTGACAGGCCATTCCTCCTGACACGTGCGTTCAACACCCTCTTTAATAAATTCAGATTTGAGACAGTGAGGGCTCACTGTTTAGCATTAGAGGTAAGTGGGTACTGAAACAAGGATTCTTACTAGACTTAAGGTCAGGGTGGGAACATTCCACTCGTACACTCACCATGACAAGTTAACATTTGTTGAGGATGAGTAAAATTTAAGAAACAATCTCATTAACATCAGATCAACTTTGAAGCTTCCGTATGTTTAAATGTTTGCTAATGTTAGCTAATGTATTTTCCTGGACACTGGCTCAACCTTATATTAGCACACAGTATATGATGATTTTAGGGAACCAGGCATTAAACATGTTTGCTGTTTAATGGTGGTGAACGCAGCCCTGATTTTAATGAGATTGTTAAAAAGCTGAACTTAATATTAATTTGATTTTCAGCATTTAAAAACAATATTTGTGAAGGGAGGACGAGTAGCTTTGATTACGAATTTCAAGCTCTGCTTAAGGTATCTGAAAATGGATCGGAAATGAACATGGACTATAATTGCAGACCCAGGATCAGGGGGTTCTATCCTGCAGTATGACCGTGTATTCTTTAAGCAAGACAGGTTGCTGCTTTCCCTTTGTACTGGTTCTGCCCAGGAAGAAATTGATTTGGATTTTGTAAGGTATGTAAGAATTTACCTTGCAGTGGATGAGCTAAAAAATAAACTAAGATTAGATTATTGAAGAATGATAGACTGCCATTACTGTACATGCATGTTGCTGTTGCCTGTAGATGTACCCTGCCCTTCTGTATTAGTAGTAATAAAGCTTGCTCCAAGACGCAAAGTCTTGTTTTGTTAAGTCATGTCTGGAAAACACTCCCACAGTGTCTGGAAGGCATGCCCATAGTTTCTGGAAGGCACACCCACAGTGTCTGGAAGGCATGCCCATAGTGTCTGGAAGGCACACTCTCAGTGTCTGAAAGGCATGCCCATAGTGTCTGGAAGGCACACCCTCAGTGTCTGAAAGGCATGCCCATAGTGTCTGGAAGGCACACCCACAGTGTATTTAAGGCATGCCCATAGTGTCAGGAAGGCACACCCACAGTTTCTGGAAGGCACACCCACAGTGTCTGAAAGGCATGCCCAGTGTCTGGAAGGCACACCCTCAGTGTCTGAAAGGCATGCCCATAGTGTCTGGAAGGCATGCCCACAGTTTCTGGAAGGCACACCCACAGTGTCTGGAAGGCACACCCTCAGTGTCTGAAAGGCATGCCCACAGTGTCTGGATGGCATGCCCATAGTGTCTGGAAGGCATGCCCACAGTTTCTGGAAGGCACACCCACTGTGTCTGGAAGGCATGTCCATAGTGTCTGGAAGGAACACCCATAGTGTCAGGAAGGCACACCCACAGTGTCTGGAAGGCATGCCCATAGTGTCTGGAAGGCACGCCCACAGTGCCTTACTTGTGAATGATCAACACTGTTGTGACAGACTCTGCCAACCTTTGTATTAACTACATGATCATTAAGAGGTGCAGTCAAGTAGTGATATAAACAAAAACAATCTAAATAAATCAAATTGTGAGAATGTAATTATTCTGTGTTTTTTTTTTCAGGGGATATTAATGGGTATGGAGCGAAACAAGCATGACAAACATGTACAGATTTCGGGCAGTGCTTCCTTGTTCTATATCGTCAAGGGCTTACAGAAGGATAACATAACACACTGTCAGAAAAGGTAAAAGTTTTGTATTACTTGTGCAATATATTTAGTCAAATAACAGTTCTTTATCTAGTTTATATATGGTCAACTTCATTTTTGAATTATACTTGTGGCTGTTCTAGGTTTATTTTAATTTAGTAATAGTTCAGAAAAGGACTCCTTTGCATTTTACATGCAGTACATGCATTTGTTTCTATCTCTACCATAAAGATAAAACACGTGATTTTTCAAGCTCAACAATTGTCATTTACATACATGCCATTGTGCTATTAACTGTACATCTGTGTAGTTATGTCAAGCATGTTATACATGATCATACAAGGGTCACTGTCTCAGCTCACTTACCTCTTACTGCTGGAAGCCCGTGTGGTTCTGGCTAAGAATAGGATCACAGCGGATCTCTGCAGATGGGTAGGAATCCTCCGAATGGGTGTCATGTTCATTTTATCATTTTTTGTCATGTTCACTATTGTGGTTAAATTATCAACCCCCCTGTGTGGTTTCAGGGAGCCATATGAATGATGGCAGGAATAGAATCACTGGCTCATGTATGTCTTAGGAAGCAACAATTTGAGTAATACGATAGAATTTGCTGAAACTCTACAGTTCTGCAGATATTAAGGTTCTAGGTTTATTCTGCATACTCATTTGTTGGTGATTTTTTTTTAATCTGTATGTTAATTTTTTGTTTTTTGTACATAAAGAGTGAACCTGGAATCTTCCTTCCTGTTGGCGTCAAATAACCTATAATGTGTTGGTATGCTGTAAAATTCTATCCATTCATTCTTACTGCTGAGGTCACTGGTTTGAGCCCAGCTGGAATAAAAAAATATGTGAGAAATATTGTCAGTTACTTGCTGAAGGACTGAGTGGTTTACTTGCTGAAGGACTAAGTGGTTTACTTGCTGAAGGACCGAGTGGTTTACTTGCTGAAGGACCGAGTGGTTTACTTGCTGAAGGACCGGGTGGTTTACTTGCTGAAGGACCGAGTGGTTTACTTGCTGAAGGACTGGGTGGTTTACTTGCTGAAGGACTGAGTGGCTTGCTAAAGGACTGAGTGGTTTACTTGCTGAAGGACCGGGTGGTTTACTTGCTGAAGGACCGAGTGGTTTACTTGCTGAATGACCGAGTGGTTTACTTGCTGAAGGACCGAGTGGTTTACTGAAGGACAGAGTGGTTTACTTGCTGAAGGACCACTCGGGTCTTACTAAAATTTATTCTGCGGCCTTTGTCATTCAGTAAAGCTTGATGTCAAATAAATGTATTATATGATGAGATTGTTCATATACATATATGTATAATACACTGTAAGGGGATGGAGGAAAGATATTAATATGCTAAATACATGACTTACAGAAAGATCATTGGCTGTTTGTTGGATGCCATGGAGAGACATATGGGAGAACACACTGTAAGTTACAATGTAGCAAAATTTGTCTTCGTATAATATGTGTAATATGCATCTGACTCTCTTCTTCACTCCCTCCCTCTTTTAAGCTCACCTGAGCTGAAGGCTCACAGGTGAGCTTTTGTGATCGCCTGGTGTCCGTCGTCTGTCGTTAACTTTTAGCTTTTAACAAACTTTTCTGAAACCACTGGGCCAATTTTGATATAATTTCACAAAAATGTTCTTTGGGTGACCCTCTACCAAGTTTGTTCAAGCCATCTTGATTCTTCAAAAAACATGGCGGCCAGGGGGTGGGGTAAGTTTACTATAAAAGCTATAGTAAAAACTTAAAAAATCTTCTTGTCAGAAAATACTGGCTCGATTTTAAAATAAATTCACAGAAATGTTTCTTGGGTGACTCTCTGCCAAGTTTGTTCAAGCCATCTTGATTCGTCAAAAAACATGACAGCCAGGGGGTGGGGTTAGTTTTATGTCAAATTACTTCCCCTGTTTTATAGCATAAATGTCTGTATATAGCAATTATTATAAGAAGAGGTAATAAACTCTTTAAATAAACTTTTTTTTTTGCTATGATTATACAATATTATACCAGATATAAGTTTTAAAAGATAATTCATCATAAAAAGTTGAATGATACAATTATAATCAATGATTGAAATATTATTCATATTATTCAAATATCATGAACCATTTTATAATAGGTGTTTTTCTGAATATAAAAGTCAGAGTTTTTATGGTTCAGATAGGGATGGTTTACTGCTTCATAATAAAGCAATACCATATTTTTAGCTAGTTTCATAACAGCAAGAAGTCTGCTTGAGATTTTCAGTGTCAAAGTGTACTTGAAATCTTGGAGGAGGAGCTTAATTGTTTTTGGGGGAGAGTGCACTGCGACAAAGATTCTTTCAAGCGATATACTTTGGGAAGACTTGTGTTTTAAACTCATAGGAATATTTATTTTGCTGGAACTGCGGATTGTTTCATGCACAATAGTTTAGTCTAATGCTTTAGTTTGAAACCGTTCTCAAACATAACAGGTTAATTTTGTGCTGGAACTGGATTTTTATCTTAGTTCAAAGACTTACCATCTATAGTAAAAACTTCAAAAGCCTTCTTGTCAGAATCTACTGACCTGATTTTGATGTAATTTCACTGACATTTACCATGGGTGAACCTCTACTAAGTAACTCTTCTACGCATCTGTTACATCTTCAAAACAAATCAAAATTCTAACTACTTGCCCATCTCGTCTTTCTGGAATTTTGAGCGTACATGTATTATATAACCTACTTATGTTGGGTGACTCAAGGTCAGTCAGGTGAGCAATATAGGGCCATCTTGGCCCTCTTGTTTGTCTCTCCCTCTCTTTCCTTTTTTCTTTCTGTCTGTTTTCTCTTCAATCTCTTGTACAAGAAACTTTTCTTTCAAGACTGACAAAAAAGTAAGTTGAATCTTAAGTAAGCCCGGCTGGCTCTGTCGTGTCAATGCAGGGGTCGTGAGTTCAAATCTACAGTCTCTGTGATGATTGGCCATCAACGGCAATGTGGAACCAAGAAATGATGATTAGGTGTGCTGACTGCGGTCAAATAATTGAAATATTGAAATGCTGTTGAAACAAACTGTTAACAAAAGTGGTTTCTTATTGGGTTTGGCTTTAAAACATATATATCACAGATGGATCCAGAAATTCATGAGGGGTAGGGAGGGGTCTTAGAAGCAGCCCTTGTCATCTTCATTTTAATAGCTACCTTTTTTAAAACATTTAAGAAATACCCCTCTCTAAATCTGCCAGTGTATTTGCTTTGCTTTATCTTTGTTCTATATATTACTCTCTTTACAATCTTTTTTTGCAGATGATGAGGAATGGCTGCCTAACACTTTGTCACTTCAATATTCCATATGATGTGGTGAGTACATACATGTATAACATAGCATGTTCTTATCATGTATAATTAGAAATAAATTTCTTAATCATTGATTTTTTTACACTTTTTTTTAAAAAAAAAACGTATGTCTGTACTTCTGTTTGAGAGCTCAACTCATACAGTGTAAACCAGAATTCTTTCAAACTTGAAAAACTTAACCATCCTGATACTTGGATGAACCCGTGTTGACAGAATACTAATATGTCAAAGGTCAAGGTCAATGTGACCCCAAATATACAAAAGTAGACAAATAGATAGAACTATCATTTTTCATTGAAAACTTTCAACTGTTATATTTTAGTTGAGCTTTTAACCTTTACGATCTTGAATCCGTTTGTCATCCACCCTTTTTTTTAATTTTTAGAGATATTTATATATTTTTTGTTTTAATAGGGTTTAGGCCATTTTCAACACATAGGTTAATATATGACATATCCACTTTCACTCGGTGGAAGAAGACCTCGGAAACAGTCTGAGTAGAATCACCTTCCTTCTTCCATAAATAACTGGCAAAACTTTGTACAATATCTTCCTATCACATGATAAAAATCGCTATCAATTTTGAGGTCAAAGGGGGATAATTTATTTTGGGATATACAATGTAACGTTATATTACAATTTTATCCTTTATTATTTTCCAGCTATACTGCTATAATCGACTTGTCAGCATATTGCTGCTGATGTTGCGGGCAGATTTCAACGATGACTTCCTGCAGCGTATCGGCATCTTCCTGTTAAACAGTCTCGCGTGCCAGGTGGAAGGTGAACAAAAACAGACCCTTGGTGACATGGGCACCGTGGAGGTAAGAGAATATAAAGTGAATCTATGAACCATCAACGTGGCATTGTGGATAGAGGGTTAAATATACATGCCAAATAAAAGGGTCTGCTGAGTATATACGAGATGTATAAAAGATATATGTCATAAATTTATAATTTTATGTCTTAAATGTGGTTGTGGTAGAAAATATAATAAATAAAAGTAACTAATGTGAAATAATTATGTAAGAAAAAGAATCATTCTTAACTTTTTCGGTTTAGTATAGAACATAATACCCCAAGGGAAAACTGATTCGCAGTTACTCTGCAGTCTTGTTTTCACCAAAATAGTTTATTTCTCTCCAAACCCGTGTAAGAATCTTATAATCTCACACCACAATTTGACTAGGATATCCTTGTCCAGTAGGTTAAAAAGTAAACATACCATTTTTCTCTGACAAAATTATGTGAAATTATTGAGAGCCATATTTTGTATGTACCTGTTACAGCTCTTGTAAACTTATGATTTCCATGGAGCAATTTCTGCATTAATTTGATTTTTAAAATAGAAATATTTTTGGGTCCTCTGTTTCTGAGTCTGATCTCAAAATCACTTTTATATCATTTATATATCTCCACTTATGTTGTTTGTTTATACTCAGATTTGCCCAATATTTTCAAGTTTGCCAGTTGCTTGTGGAAGGGCAGTGGTTCTACTCAGGTTTTATCTCTGAGGACTTCCTTGCTGCCCACCAATACAATAGGATATGTCGTGTAAAGCCTGTGATCTGTGAACTGATTCAACAAAAACATTGATTTGCAATAATTAAAATGTAAAAATGAGATTTTGTGTCTAAAATTAATCATTAAAGTCGCACTAGCTCCATTGGTATGTCAAATATCCATCAGACATGTTTATTAATATTTGGCTTCCCTCCATAAATTTTTTCTTTTAAATTAATTTTTTGTAATTGACCATTAATTAACGAACACTTCATTTTGCTATTTGGAAGAAGAGTGCAACTGTGGATGAGAAAATAGAAAAAGTGATTGCTTTCAGCAAGCACATTCTTTATAAAGGCTGTTCCTGACACAGATTTGATGGTATTTTTGCATGAAAATATTTCTTCTACAGGTGATGTGTAAAATTATACGTCAGAAGCTGGAACTGAAAGTCTGTGATGAAATTCTGGAGGTTTGCTGGAGTACACTCTGGAATGTAACAGGTGTGAATGATTTTTATTACTGCCTAACTTTTGCTTGAGCCTAAAAAACTAAAACATTTCAGATTTGGTGACAGTTCCTTTGATAATTTTGTGTTTCATGTAGAAAAATACCTTCCCAGTCATGGCCTTTAGATTGTCAAAAAGTGTGTTATTTGATGTGAGCACTCATACATGTATGCAGTTTTCATTTGATCTTCACCAAACTTGCACAGCATTTGTATAGTCATTATTTTGGACAAGTTCTTGAACTGGCTAAATTGGATAATTAATGTCAGAGTTATGGCTCTTGAATCTTCAAAAAAAGTAAGTTATTTGGTGTTTTGTGCACAGCATTTAAATATCTGAGGTATGGTGTTTTGAATTTTCAAAAATTGTTTAGTGACTTAGAGGTAACAGGGCTTGAATTTAAGCACTCGCCACTCGCAAAATTCGAGTTTTATTTTGAAAGCTGCGAGTTGAAATTACTTAAGCTGGCATTTTTGCGAGTGGATTTCAAGTTGAGAAAATTACTTATTATATTCATTTTATTGATATTTGAAAATAAACAAGTATTATCCTGATAAAAAAAAACGAGTTCTTGTCAATTTTACCCAATTTCTTTTGCTTCTCATGCCAAATTACCCCCAAGCAGCACAATTGTCAATGACGTGTATTAGATATTTATATGAGAAGACTGCGTCCAATTGTTTTTGATCTCGAGTTCATTCTGCCAAAAGGAAGTAAAGTTAAAACGTCATTAACATAATGAGTAGACTGCGTCTAGTTTGATCGATCGCGCATTCACTCTATAAAATAAAAGTGAAGTTGAAACCCGTCAGATTTATTGTTTACATATTTTGTCAGCTTTTAAAATGGCTGCTTAAATAACATCTTTTTCTCCATTGAACCAAGGAACGAAAGGGAGTCCCAACAAGGAAAAAGAGAAATATTCTTTCCGTTAATACTGTAATCAAATGGGAGCCACAGTTCAACAATAACACATGTTAAACAATCGTCCTTGGCCAGATCTAATTTTAAAACGAACTGCCATTGGCTATATCAATTCTATAAATAGAAATGTGTGTATGTTTCATTCTCAGTCTCTGTACACTTGTTATTGTTGAATCCATGGTCATATTTTTGTTTAGTTAAAAGTGTTTATTTAAATTATGGTATATTGTATGCATTTATTTATGGTAGAATAATAAATAACAAAGACAATTTTATATTTTAAAATATTTTGTTTCATAAAGTACTGCTTTGAATTGTACCTTAACATATATAATAACCTTGATACCATTGTCTATAAAATAAATACAAGCTAATAATGCATATTAAATAACACTAAGGTTTTGAAACAATTAATTTTGTGTTTATTAATACATTTAGGACTACAAGTTTCTGCGAAAATTGGTGTTGGGGCTAATTAGTTTCAAATTTGGCCTCTTGTTTATTAAGTGTATATGGTGTTTTTTATCTTAAATAAGTAGACATTTATAACGTTTTTCCTTATATACTCCCTTTAAATAGTAAGTAGACACTACATGTATGTATCAACACCACTGTTGTTCACAGTGATGCATACTTCCATAAATGCTCTGGCCACTGAGCTACCAAGTCACTCTAGAACATAAAATGAATGCTTGTATGTTGATTTCAGATGAGACAGAATCTAACTGTAAGAGGTTTATGGATGAAGGAGGAATGTTCCTGTTTTTAGACTGCTTTAAAGTTAGTTTTAATTTACAATCCAATATTGGTAAAAAAAGAAGCAAAACTTAATATAACAAAAATAATAAAAACAGTAATACCGTAACAAGGGCTGCTGTCAGTATCCGCAATATCTAATATGCAAGCTTGGGCTCTCTATCAGTCAAGTGGTCTAAGGTGTCACCTCAGAATCACTAGCCTCTTCGCTGTTATTGTTTATTCAAACCCAACTTAAATACTTGACTGCAAGAAAGTTTGCATTAGACTTTCAGACATAGAAGCTATTGGAACCTGGGCTGGAATGTATGGATCATAGCAGGAAGTGGTGAAAATATCTTGAAAAGGTGACTTACACTTCTAAGTCACATGGGTATAAAGCACATAAAGACACCACATTAATACCTGCATCCATACCATTGGGAGTGGTTAGTGTCATCTTTGTATCTTGTTTCATAATCAATATGAAAAATATTAAGTTTATACACACAGGTAAGTAAATGGTTTATAAAATAGTTTTGGTCGACGGCAATGACGACCAACATAGATGGGACCTGGCTCCTATTTCACCAATACATTTATGTGATCTACTTAAATGAAAATAAAATCATCAAGGTGATCATGATTTTAGACTCGGAATAGAATATCTGCATTTGGTTTCTTTGACATTTACTAAATCTTAAAAAAGTTAATGAAACAGAAGCCTGATATATATATATATATGTGTGTGTGTGTGATGTGTGTACACAGTTTTACAAGTACATGTGATGTATTTTCTTACAGATATTTCCTGATAAAGAAGAACTTCTGAGGAACATGATGGGATTGATGGTATGTTATCTGACATTCTTCAAAGGTTGAAGCCTATTGCTCTATTTTGTTATGAATGAAAGAATCTCTTTTATTTCTATTTTTATGCCTCCACTATTCAAAGAATCATGATGAGGCATTAATTGTTAGCCCCGTCTGTTCATTCATTCATTCATTCATTCATTCATTCATCATTCATTCATTCATTCATTCATTCATTCATTCATTCATTCATTCATTCATTTGTCCTGCCTGTTTGCCATGCATCTGAGGTAAAAATTTGGTTTCCAAGTCAATAAGTTTTGAAGGGGTTGATATATTTAAAGTAGTATTTGATGTTCAGCTGTACAGTTATAAAATACAGGCCAAGTTTGATATTTGTCAACTTTCATTCAATTTTACAGGAGTTGTGGTTTCTTTTCATTTATTTTTGGGCAAAATTTTCTAATTTAGCTCGATTGCAAAACAAAAAAGGTCAAGCTTATTTGACTCACGCGGTCCATTTCCTGGGCAAAATCAACACTATCCACTGCACTACTGCCCCGCTTTATAGCATACATGTTTTGCAAGATGTGTGCAGTATCAAAACTCATGAACACTTATACATTGAGCAAAAATGAGACAATGTGAAATATTTAACTGATTTCATTGAAATCAAATCTAGATTTGTTAATTAAAATGAGTTTTGATACATGGCTGTTCATTACCTATAGTCACTGCCCATAAATAAATCTAGTTTAAAAACTAATATTTAAGCACCTGTTTGAGTATTAGTGCAGATTTGATAAAACACTTTTAAATTGCTTTGTTTTAATTTTGTTAAATGTTCGAGTTGTTTTAATAGTTCAAGTATCTTGTCAAGCTTTAGATGCTGACACAGATAAATTAAGGGCTGACTTCAGAATTACCTCCCTTACATGACAGTAGCAAGATTCTTACACTAAAGAAATTAGAGCTGTGTAAAGCGGTTGGGCAATAATTGTGTTAAAAATGCATAAAATTCATATTTCTTTGTACATATGAGAACATTGGAACATTTTCATGATTTCTGCTAAGTTTGGATGACATTGGGAACAGTTTGAAGATGCATACTCGTGCTCGCTGCAACAAATGGGCAGAATTGTCAAAAAAGCAACCTGGTCAACCCCATGCTTTTTTCTGCATAATTCGACCAACAGAGGACTATCTATTGGAACAAGGCACTTTAGAACCATTGTTAATGAATCCAGTGTTCCAGAAATGCATTTCTCTATAGAACAGCACAAAATGAATTGTTGTAAGATGTTGAGTGTAGAGCAGGTACAGCTACCATGGGATACTACATAATAACATGCTGATAGAGCAGGTACAGCTACCCTGGGATACTACATGGTATCATGCTGATAGAGCATGTATAGCTACACTTGGATACTACATGATAACATGCTGATAGAGCAGGTACAGCTACCCTGGGATACTACATGATAACATGCTGATAGAGCAGGTACAGCTACCCTGGGATACTACATGATAACATACTGATAGGGCAGGTACAGCTACCCTGGGATACTACATGGTAACATGCTGATAGAGCAGGTACAGCTACCCTGGGATACTACATGGTAACATGCTGAGAGAGCATGTACATCTACCCTGGGATACTACATGATAACATGCTGATAGAGCAGGTACAGCTACCCTGGGATACTACATGATAACATGCTGATAGAGCAGGTACAGCTACCCTGGGATACTACATGATAACATGCTGATAGAGCAGGTACAGCTACCCTGGGATACTACATGGTAACATGCTGATAGAGCAGGTACAGCTACTCTGGGATACTACATGGTAACATGCTGAGAGAGCATGTACATCTACCCTGGGATACTACATGATAACATGCTGATAGAGCAGGTACAGCTACCCTGGGATACTACATGATAACATGCTGATAGAGCAGGTACAGCTACCCTGGGATACTACATGATAACATGTTGATAGAGCAGGTACAGCTACCCTGGGATACTACATGATAACATGCTGATAGAGCAGGTATAGCTACCCTGGGATACTACATGGTAGCAGGCTGATAGAGCAGGTACAGCTACTCTGGGAAACTACATAGTAACATGCTGATAGAGCAGGTATAGCTACCCTGGGATACTACATGATAACATGCTGATAGAGCAGGTATAGCTACCCTGGGATACTACATGATAACATGCTGAAAGAGCAGGTACAGCTACCCTGGGATACTGCATGGTAACATGCTGATAAAGCAGGTATAGCTACCCTGGGATACTACATGATAACATGCTGATAGAGCAGGTACAGCTACCCTGGGCTACTACATGGTAACATGCTGATAGAGCAGGTACAGCTACCCTGGGATACTACATGATAACATGCTGATAGAGCAGGTATAGCTACCCTGGGATACTACATGATAACATGCTGATAGAGCAGGTACAGATACCCTGGGATACTGCATGGTAACATGCTGATAGAGCAGGTACAGCTACCCTGGGATACTGCATGGTAACATGCTGATAGAGCAGGTATAGCTACCCTGGGATACTACATGATAACATGCTGATAGAGCAGGTACAGCTACCCTGGGATACTACATGATAACATGCTGATAGAGCAGGTACAGCTACCCTGGGATACTACATGATAACATGCTGATAGAGCAGATACAGCTACCCTGGGATACTACATGATAACATGTTGATAGAGCAGGTATAGCTACCCTGGGATACTACATGATATCATGCTGATAGAGCAGGTACAGCTACCCTGGGATACTGCATGATTACATGCTGATAGAGCAGGTACAGCTACCCTGGGATACTGCATGATAACATGCTGATAGAGCAGGTACAGCTTCCCTGGGATACTACAAGATAACATGCTGATAGAGCAGGTACAGCTACCCTGGGATACTACATGATAACATGCTGATAGAGCAGGTACAGCTACCCTGGGATACTACATGATAACATGCTGATAGAGCAAGTACAGCTATCTTGGGATACTACATGGTAACATGCTGATAGAGCAAGTACAGCTACCCTGGGATACTGCATGATAACATGCTTAAAGAGCAAGTACAGCTATCTTGGGATACTACATGATAACATGCTGATAGAGCAAGTACAGCTACCCTGGGATACTGCATGATAACATGCTGATAGAGCAGGTGCAGCTATCCTGGGATACTACATGGTAACATGCTGATAGAGCAGGTACAGCTTCCCTGGGATACTACAAGATAACATGCTGATAGAGCAGGTACAGCTTCCCTGGGATACTGCATGATAACATGCTGATAGAGCAGGTACAGCTACCCTGGGATACTACATGATAACATGCTGATAGAGCATGTACAGCTATCCTGGGATACTACATGGTAACATGCTGATAGAGTAGGTGCAGCTTCCCTGGGATACTGCATGATAACATGCTGATAGAGCAGGTACAGCTACCCTGGGATACTACATGATAACATGTTTATAGAGCAGGTACAGCTACCCTGGGATACTACATGGTAACATGCTGATAGAGCAGGTATAGCTACCCTGGGATACTACATGGTAGCATGCTGATAGAGCAGGTACAGCTACTCTGGGAAACTACATGATAACATGCTGATAGAGCAGGTACAGCTACCCTGGGATACTGCATGATAACATGCTGATAGAGCAAGTACAGCTACCCTGGGATACTACATGAATACATGCTGATAGAGAAGGTACAGCTACCCTGGGATACTACGTGGTAACATGCTGATAGAGCAGGTATAGCTACCCTGGGATACTGCATGATAACATGCTGATAGAGCAAGTACAGCTACCCTGGGATGCTGCATGGTAACATGCTGATAGAGCAAGTACAGCTACCCTGGGATACTACATGATAACATGCTGATAGAGCAGGTACAGCTATCCTGGGATACTACATGGTAACATGCTGATAGAGCAGGTGCAGCTACCCTGGGATACTGCATGATAACATGCTGATAGAGCAGGTACAGCTACCCTTGGATATTACATAATTACATGCTGATAGAGCAGGTATAGCTACCCTGGGATACTGCATGTTAACATGCTGATAGAGCAGGTACAGGTACCCTTGGATACTGCATGTTAACATGCTGATAGAGCAGGTACAACTACCCTTGGATACTGCATGGTAACATGCTGATAGAGCAGGTACAGCTACCCTGGTATACTGCATGATAACATGCTGATAGAGCAGATGCAGCTTCCCTTGGATACTACATGATAACATGCTGATAGAGCAGATGCAGCTACCCTGGGATACTACATGTTAACATGCTGATAGAGCAGGTACAGCTACCCTGGGATACTACATGATAACATGCTGATAGAGCAGGTACAGGTTCCCTGGGATACTGCATGGTAACATGCTGATAGAGCAGGTACAGCTACCCTGGTATACTGCATGATAACATGCTGATAGAGCAGATGCAGCTACCCTGGGATACTACATGATAACATGCTGATAGAGCAGATGCAGCTACCCTGGGATACTACATGTTAACATGCTGATAGAGCAGGTACAGCTACCCTGGGATACTACATGTTAACATGCTGATAGAGCAGATTCAGCTACCCTGGGATACTACATGATAACATGCTGATAGAGCAGATGCAGCTACCCTGGGATACTACATGTTAACATGCTGATAGAGCAGGTACAGCTACCCTGGGACACTACATGATAACATGCTGATAGAGCAGGTACAGCTTCCCTGGGATACTACAAGATAACATGCTGATAGAGCAGGTACAGCTACCCTGGGATACTACATGATAACATGCAGATAGAGCAGGTACAGCTACCCTGGGATACTGCATGATAACATGCTGATAGAGCAAGTACAGCTACCCTGGGATACTGCATGATAACATGCTGATAGAGCATGTACAGCTATCCTGGGATACTACATGGTAACATGCTGATAGAGCAGGTACAGCTTCCCTGGGATACTACAAGATAACATGCTGATAGAGCAGGTACAGCTTCCCTGGGATACTGCATGATAACATGCTGATAGAGCAAGTACAGCTACCCTGGGATACTACATGATAACATGCTGATAGAGCATGTACAGCTATCCTGGGATACTACATGGTAACATGCTGATAGAGTAGGTGCAGCTTCCCTGGGATACTGCATGATAACATGCTGATAGAGCAGGTACAGCTACCCTGGGATACTACATGATAACATGTTTATAGAGCAGGTACAGCTACCCTGGGATACTACATGGTAACATGCTGATAGAGCAGGTATAGCTACCCTGGGATACTTCATTGTAGCATGCTGATAGAGCAGGTACAGCTACTTTGGGAAACTACATGATAACATGCTGATAGAGCAGGTACAGCTACCCTGGGATACTGCATGATAACATGCTGATAGAGCAAGTACAGCTACCCTGGGATACTACATGAATACATGCTGATAGAGAAGGTACAGCTACCCTGGGATACTACGTGGTAACATGCTGATAGAGCAGGTATAGCTACCCTGGGATACTGCATGATAACATGCTGATAGAGCAAGTACAGCTACCCTGGGATGCTGCATGGTAACATGCTGATAGAGCAAGTACAGCTACCCTGGGATACTAAATGATAACATGCTGATAGAGCAGGTACAGCTATCCTGGGATACTACATGGTAACATGCTGATAGAGCAGGTGCAGCTACCCTGGGATACTGCATGATAACATGCGGATAGAGCAGGTACAGCTACCCTTGGATACTACATAATTACATGCTGATAGAGCAGGTATAGCTACCCTGGGATACTGCATGTTAACATGCTGATAGAGCAGGTACAGGTACCCTTGGATACTGCATGTTAACATGCTGATAGAGCAGGTACAGCTACCCTTGGATACTGCATGTTAACATGCTGATAGAGCAGGTATAGCTACCCTGGGATACTGCATGGTAACATGCTGATAGAGCAGGTACAACTACCCTGGTATACTGCATGATAACATGCTGATAGAGCAGATGCAGCTTCCCTGGGATACTACATGATAACAGATGCAGCTACCCTGGGATACTACATGTTAACATGCTGATAGAGCAGGTACAGCTACCCTGGGATACTACATGATAACATGCTGATAGAGCAGGTACAGGTTCCCTGGGATACTGCATGGTAACATGCTGATAGAGCAGGTACAGCTACCCTGGTATACTGCATGATAACATGCTGATAGAGCAGATGCAGCTACCCTGGGATACTACATGATTACATGCTGATAGAGCAGATGCAGCTACCCTGGGATACTGCATGTTAACATGCTGATAGAGCAGGTACAGCTACCCTGGGATACTACATGTTAACATGCTGATAGAGCAGATTCAGCTACCCTGGGATACTACATGATAACATGCTGATAGAGCAGATGCAGCTACCCTGGGATACTACATGTTAACATGCTGATAGAGCAGGTACAGCTACCCTGGGATACTACATGATAACATGCTGATAGAGCAGATGCAGCTACCCTGGGATACTACATGTTAACATGCTGATAGAGCAGGTACAGCTACCCTGGGATACTACAAGATGACATGCTGATAGAGCAGGTACAGCTACCCTTGGATACTACATGATAATATGCTGATAAAGCAGGTACAGCTACCCTTGGATACTGCATGGTAACATGCTGATAGAGCAGGTACAGGTACCCTGGGATACTGCATGGTAACATGCTGATAGAGCAGGTACAGCTACCCTGGGATACTACATGGTAACATGCTGATAGAGCAGGTACAGCTTCCCTGGGATACTACATGATAACATGCTGATAGAGCAGGTACAGCTACCCTGGGATACTACATGATAACATGCTGATAGAGCAGGTACAGCTACCCTGGGATACTGCATGATAACATGCCGATAGAGCATGTACATCTACCTTGGGATACTACATGGTAACATGCTGATAGAGCATGTACAGCTACCCTGGGATACTACATGATTACATGCTGATAGAGCAGGTACAGCTACCCTGGGATACTGCATGGTAACATGCTGATAGAGCAGGTATAGCTACCCTGGGATACTGCATGATAACATGCTGATAGAGCAAGTACAGCTACCCTGGGATACTACATGGTAACATGCTGATAGAGCAGCTACAGCTTCCCTGGGATACTGCATGATAACATGCTGATAGAGCATGTACATCTACCCTGGGATACTACATGGTAACATGCTGATAGAGCAGGTACAGCTACCCTGGGATACTACATGATTACATGCTGATAGAGAAGGTACAGCTACCCTGGGATACTACATGGTAACATGCTGATAGAGCAGGTATAGCTACCCTGGGATACTGCATGGTAACATGCTGATAGAGCAGGTACAGCTACCCTGGGATGCTGCATGGTTACATGCTGATCGAGCAGGTACAGCTTCCCTGGGATACCACATTATAACATGCTGATAGAGCAGTACAGCTACCCTAGGATACTACATGATAACAAACTGATCGAGCAGGTACAGCTACCCTTGGATACTACATGGTAGCATGCTGATAGAGCAGGTATAGCTACCCTGGAATATTACATGGTAACATGCTGATAGAGCAGGTTCAGCTACCCTGGGATACTACATGATAACATGTTGATAGAGCAGGTACAGCTACCCTGGGATACTACATGATAACATGCTGATAGAGCAGGTACAGCTACCCTGGGATACTACATGGTAGCATGCTGATAGAGCAGGTATAGCTACCCTGGGATACTACATGGTAACACGCTGATAGAGCAGGTACAGCTACCCTGGGATGCTGCATTGTAATATGCTGATAGAGCAGTATAGCTACCCTGGGATACTACATGATAACAAACTGATCGAGCAGGTACAGCTACCCTGGGATACTACATGATAACATGTTGATAGAGCAGGTACAGCTACCCTGGGATACTACATGGTAACACGCTGATAGGGCAGGTACAGCTACTCTGGGATGCTACATGGTAACATGTTGATAGAGCAGGTACAGCTACCCTGGGATACTACATGGTAGCATGCTGATAGAGCAGGTACAGCTACCCTGGGATACTACATTGTAACATGCTGATAGAGCATGTACATCTACCCTGGGATACTACATGATAACATGCTGATAGACTGAATGTATATGACAGTCACAATACTATTTCTGTACTTTTCAGGGCAATATTGCTGAAGTTCAGAAATTGAGATGTAATCTCATGAATGATGAATATGTCACAGTATTTACGTAAGTTGAGATTTGACCTCATTATTAATATTATAATCATTTGTTATTAGTTTATATTAATTTGTTTGAGAAATCTTATAGCTTAAATAAACCGCTCTTGAGTTCGCTTCCTGGGTAGAACGAGTACTGAGTGTTGATTTTTTAGAGGCATCAGGACTTGCTGAGGATTGAACTTGAAACCTTTGGTGTGAGAAGCTAACACTCTATCCACTCCACTACCACCATGCTTATGGTTTCCTTCATATGTTTTATCTTCCATCAGACTTTAATTAATTTATATACTTGATATATATAACTCTAAAACCTTTGATAGAAAGAAATAGTTAAAATGGCATCAAAATCTACCCAGTTGTTGCCACGATATATAATTATAGAATGTGCTGAGTTTTTTTTCTTCAGAAATTTCCTTGAGTCGACTAAGGACGGTATAGAAGTGAGTTACAATGCAGCGGGTGTACTGGCGCACATGTTGTCTGATGGAGAAGATGACTGGACAGTGTCCACCCCTGTTAGAAACGAGGTCATTCGTAGGATTGTAGATGCTATAAAGCGCTGGCCACTTGATAGCAAACGCAATATCAACTACAGGTTGGCACATTTATATAACGATTTTCCCTACACTACATTGTGTTTCCAGATCAATGATATTTGCAGAACTACTGTTAATCTCTGTGAGAGGTCGAAATTTGTCTAAATGGTTTTCATGTTTATTTTATCATTTTATATTTCATCTGGTGATATTATAACAGATTTTGTTTGTCATTTTCATTAAAGTTTGTTAATCCATGGCAGAAGATATGCATATTATATTTGTGTTTCGTTTCAATGATTTTTGAAAGTGTTGTGGCCTTTTGATTCTGTTTATTACCAAATTGTGTCGCCAAATTCTTGTCTGGGCTACAACCTCTGTTTGGAATTTTAAGAGACTTGCTAAGATACATCACTACTAAGTGAAGATGAGCATATTGTATTCATGTTTTGGTTTGATATTTTTTCACAAAGTTATGGCCCTTTGATTCTGTTCATTACCAATATGCCTCACCAAATTCTTGTCCAGGCTATTTCTCTTCTTCAATAAGTTGGAACTCTATAAAACATGCTAGGATACATCACTACCAAATGGAGATTGTCATATTGCCATTGTGTTTTGGTTCACTGATTTTTCACAGAGTTATGGCCCTTTAATTCCATTCATTACGAAATTCTTGTCTGCCCTATTTCTCTACAACTTACAGTTGGTTATTGGAACTTTCCCTTTACTACTCAATCAATTTATTTAGTATTTAGCGGGTAGTGAAATAAACTTTCAGTTAGACTTCTTGGATTTTTCTTCAGTTTAGTGTCCAAGACATTGCGATTGAAACATATTTTTAGTCAAAAGTATAAATAAAGTATAAATGCTAGAGTAGTGTGATTTCCTGTGAAGTTTATTAGATTCGGCACAAAAACACAACCATTTCTTTTTTCTGCCACTTTTGACAAGTCACCTTTTGACATATGAATGTAACAAGCTATCGTTTAAATATCTCTTAATTCTATTATTTATTTCAGATCATTTGGACCTATTCTGCGACTGGTTAGGTGCTTCCAGTCACATGCATCACAATACTGGGCCATTTGGGCTTTGTGTAATCTAACACAAGTCTACCGTAAGTACATACACTCTCTGCAGCCCCAGAGTGCTTTTTTAGCTCTACTGGCCAAAGGCCAGAAGTACTTATGCGATGGTGCATTGTTTGTCGTTCGTCATCTGTCAGCAGCACTTTCTCTGAAACCACTAGGCCAATTAAACTGAAACTTCACATGGATATTTCTATTGCGTAGAAGACTATATAGAAGATTTTTGTTTTGGTGTCCCTAAGGTTAAAAATGACTCCGCCTGAGGGTTCAACTAGGGGACACGTCATTATAATATTTTTTTTTATATTTTTTTTTAATTGAAAACGATTTTGCCTATATCTTCACAGAAGCATTGTTAGGTGAAGGAGGTTCAGATTTGTAAAAATGACTGGGTTCCACTGTCTTAAGGGGTCAAGAGGGGCCCCAAATGGGTAAAAATTGGGAATTACTAAAATCATTTTCTTAAGAATGTTCATATTTGGCGTAAATTATCCCTATGTGTAGGGGTTTGATTGCAGATAAGAATTTAGGGGCTAAAATTTATAAGAGCCCTGCAAGGGGAATACAGGGAAAACAGAAAATTCTCTTTTTTCTTTCATCTATTCTGAAACCACTATGCCAATTAAACTGAAACTTCACATGGATGTTTCTTTTGCATTGGAGACTAAAGATTTTTTTTTTTCAATCTTAAATTCAAGATGGCCACCGTTACTAAAATAGTCCAAAACTTAAAAAATCTTCTTCTCATGAAAGGCCCAACAGATTTTCAAAATGTTTATGTAGTAATGATGACCAACTATAGTTCTGTTAGATTTGCTCAAATGGTGACCCTGGGGTACATCGGGAAAAAAAACCACTTAAAAATATCTTAAAAAGTAAAATTATTATTAAAATGTATAAAAATCATCTCATTAGTATTGATAAATAGAATCCGAATGGATTGGTATGTCAAATCCATCAAAACATGACAAAATCAATCTTTTAAATTGGAGTGATAAATTTGACATGAAATTCCCATTCTAATTACATACGCACTTAAATACTGCTTGAATCTTTGGATTGTCATTTAGACTCTTTCTATGACGAAACAATTGTGACTTCCTGCAGATCTTTTTAACAGATCAAACTTATATCAAAATGAAATCATATGACTTGTATAATATGTCACAAAATATATTGCAATTTTAAGCGGGAAATCTATTCAATATATTATTTTGGCATTTTTTAATAGATATCCTTTTAGAAATACTGGGTCAGTGAGTATCATTAAATTTTATACGCATGATAAATTTGAAACATAAATGTTTTTAGCCAATTTTAAAAGTTAAAAAATCCTGATTAATTCCCATTAAATGATTTTTTAATTTAGATGTCACAAAAGTAAATTTATGAGCTAAAATTATAGTATTTGCTATGAATTTTTAATCATCGTAACCAGTACGGACACACCTTATCTCTGCAATGCACTGACTACTTCCCCACATACATGTATACAGAGGTGGGATATTCATGGTCGTAAAACAAAGTTTATGTGCCAATCTTTAAAGAGGCTGTGGAGGGATGTGGTTTCAATCTCACTGAATTTCCAGTCAGACACGCTGTGGAATTAACAGCAGCTAGTCAGACCTAAATGACTTGAATAGTAAAAAATAATATGTTATCATGATTAATTTTCTGTTAAAAGAAAAAATAATGTTATTATTTTATTTGCTTTAAGCGGAGAAATACTGTCAACTTCTGAAAGATGAAGGTGGGATGGAGTACCTAGAAATGGTCACAAAAGATCCAAGACCAATAGATGCTATAAAAGTGCTCGCAACTCAAGTGATAAACTTCATAAATTCTAACCAGACATCACTGAAGCCTGAAAGTGACAACGCTGACGTTGATATGAATGGCGATGAAGACGAAGCGCAACAAAATGGCGTGTGAGAAAAAAAATCAACACTTTTCAGTTCTAAACAGATACATTGATCATAGTAGCTTCTCTTTAGAAGGATGCTAAATGTAGAATTTTAGGTTTGAAAAAGAGGATGTGCTAGGAATATATGAAAGAACATAAATTTGTTTGTTTACTGACTTGGTACGACGAATGAATAATGGTTACAGACAGCAAGCAACTTTACTTTGGCTGCTTTAATTCTTTGCTACAGTTTTTGTTTTAGGTTGATCATGTTCATATATAATTATGAAATTGTTATGACCTAAAGATCAGTGGGCTGCTGAAATGCTGGAATAAAATTATATAAATATGCATCTGTGTGCTACAGACGTTAGTACTTAGTCTGACACTGAAATGTTGGTTAGAATGAGGAATGAAGTAATGAAATATGTGGAGCAGAAATCTTCAGGAATTCTGATTAGACTGTAGAACAGTATCTCTCTCTCGTATCCGTCACATAACAGTGAGATTTGAACATGTTGATTGGTCATTTGTTTCAACGAAAGTCAAATGACGTCACAGTTTGGTTAGCTTTAAAGCACTATGAATTGTGGGACAGACATGGAATTCTCTGCTTTTTCATTTGAGGTTTAACAAACCACCTGATGAGAAAGATACCAGGGACTGGAATAAACTAAATTGTGATGGACTCGTTGGTACTTTTGTTAGACTTTTATGTTTTCCTTTAAATGTTTACTATGCTAGCTTACGTTAGTTACCAAATGAAAGTCAGGTGTGTAATCTGCAAACCTTTGCTACTGTTACAAACTTTTGGAGTCGTCTGCTTGTTATTAATCACAGTTGCTTTATTTATGTGAGTTGCAGTCTGTGACTGTAAATGGTTACTGTTGTAACTTTAATATGCTACCAAACGAGAATCAGGTGTAATCTTACTGTAACAAACAATTTTTGGACACATTTGTTTGTGTTAAATCAACAAACTGTGCAGAAGAAGTATTCCGATTTTCAGTTATTTATCTATTTCCATTTGCATAAGATAACTGCTGTTAGGTTAACTGTTCGATCAAACTGGGAATCAGCCTTGGTTGACTGGAACAACAGACTGGATTCCAGCGCAGGCAAATTAATTGTCATATCATTAGTTTGATAAAGTGGTACAAGCTAGTAATTCATGTATGTGTTTTATTTGTATTAAAATCATCAGTAGCTTACAGTTGTAACTGGTTTCAAGCGTAGTTTCAAATACTTGGTTGGTGATGCATCTCATTTTTAATCCAGAGGTTGTTAATTAAAACTCCTGCTTTAATACAATCTCTGAAAACTTACTGAAATATCTCTACTGTAGGAATTAACTTAATAAAAGTTTCTGTTTGAGACATTATTTACTAGAGTATTGACTAACTTACTGAAATGAAAGTTTACTTGCTGAAGTGTACAGCAAAATGTATTGAATACTTAATATTTTTCTACTACATTACCATTTATTTTAACATTTACCTTTTTAGTTAACTGCTTTTCTCTGTGATCTTCAAAAATGTGCTAGAATTTTTTCCCGAATACTGTATGTGTCATTCTGTCTCCCTTTCAAAATGACATACTAGTGTTGTTTTTGTGCTTTCCTTCGTCTGTCCGTCACAAGTTGTCCTGATAACTGCTCTTACATAATATGTTGTCAGTTTTAGCCGAAAGTTGCTGGGCAGGATCAGTGTCACGCACATCCATTGTTTAGGTCACCTGAGACTTTGCGATCGTCTTTTGTCAATCGTCAACCGTGAATCCTTTAACAATTCACATTTTCGACTTCTTCTCAAAAACCATAAGCTCAATCGTAATGAAATGTATGCAGCTTTGGTACCTAAGGGTGTATCAGATTTGTGAATTGCATGGTGACTACCCCCCTGGTGTCTTGGGGACAGGGCCAAAACTGTCATATTCAAGGTAAACTTTAAAAATCTTCTTAAAGGTTCATTTATTTTTCGAAAGGGTAGTTTTTAGCTTTAATTTAAGTCAGTTTTACTCTTCCAGATGATAGATTACATGTTTGTTTGATCACTTAGAGACTGTGCAAATGAAAAAATTAATATAAAGCACATTATTAGAACATAATTAAGAACGAGTTTTGTTTACAAATTAATGTTTGTACTTGGGCAGAAAATGGGGGGTTACGAAGCTTGTTTGGAAACTCGCCGGTCGGTAATATACGATCAATTCATTTCAGTGAGAAACAGTGTGGGGACCTGTTTATATAAAATTAAAAATAAAATTACTTTTTTAATAACTGTACTGAATAACTTTCAATATTGACTGCGAAAAAGTGATTTGTGTTGCGATAGTATCATGTCTATATACAATGGAGGATCCTGAGCAAAGAGTAACTAGACCAAACTAGTATTCAATACTCATTGTTTTTCAGTGCGTATAAATAATATAATGCATACTACGTTCAATACAGCTTTTTTGCAGACATCAGTATATTTAAAAAAAGAAAAGAAAACCCAATAAAGATACATAATATTAGTGCAGCCATAACTTTTCTAATCTTGTTAATGAGCCCCTTATTTAATGATCTTGATTCGCACATTGCCACTGCAGTATTCATTTGTGTACTTCCGAACACTGGCGGAGGTACAGTCGGAAAGCAACCGAGACATTACGGAATTACAAAATGTAAACAAACGTTAAAAGCTCGGTCCGCTCACCTAAGAAATACGCATTTTTCAATCAAAGTTATTTATTTTCTGGCTTTTTTAAAAACAGTCACTAAGGGGTCTACAGGAATGGTTTAAATAACACTATCAACACATGTAATTACAGTATCCTTTTTTTTATAAACAGTTTGTGTGCATTTCGGAAGTGAAAAGAGGCTTTAATATAGAAAGCACTGGGAAACAAATGGTGAACATGATTATGGACATATATGGGTCCTTTATAAAAAATTTGAATTGCATGTCCCTGGGTCTCACGGTTTGGTCCTTGGGGCTGGGTCTTGGTGGGGCCTACTTTACTAAATCTATATAAGAGAAATTGACAAAAAACATTATTTCTTATGACTAAACAGATGTCTGGTTCAATGATTTTTGACAGAACCTTTAGCACTTTCTGAATTAAAAATCAGAAGTATGACATTTATTTTTGCAAATTGTTCTATTCCGTTCGATGATTTTCGGCAGAATTACTGACCTTTTCAATGTTAGAATGAAGAATCGTATCACAGGTGAGCTTTTGTAATCGCCTGGTGTCCGTCGTCTGTCGTTAACTTTTAGCTTCTAACTACTTCTCCTCTGAAACCACTGGGTTAATTTTGATATAACATTACAGAAATGTTCCTTGGGTGACCCTCTACCAAGTTTGTTCAAGCCATCTTGATTTGTCAAAAAACATGGCCGCCAGGGGGTGGGGCAAGTTTAATTAGTAAAAACTTAAAAAATCTTCTTGTCAGAAGCTACTGGCTCTATTTTAGTATAATTTCACAGAAATGTTCCTTGGGTGACCCTCTACCAAGTTTGTTCAAGCCATATTGATTCGTCAAAAAACATGGCGGCCAGGAGGTGGGGTTAGTTTACTATATAAGCTACAGTATAAACTTAAAAAATCTTCTTGTCAAAAACTACTGGCTCAATTTTAAAATCATTTCACAGAAATGTTCCTTGGGTGACCCTCTACCAGGTTTGTTCAAGTCATCTTGGTTTGTTAAAAAACATGGCGGCCAGGGGGTGGGGATTAGTTTATAATATGAACTATAGTAAAAACTTAAAAAATCTTCTTGTCAAAAACTACTGGCTCGATTTTAAAATAATATCACAGAAATTGTCCTTGGGTGACCCTCTACCAAGTTTGTTCAAGTCATATTGATTTGTCAAAAAACATGGTGGCAAGAGGGTGGGGTTAGTTTACTATATAAGCTATAGTAAAAACTTAAAAAATCTTCTTGTCAGAAACTACTTGTTCGATTTTAAAATAATATCACAGAAATGTTCCTTAGATGACCCTCTACCAAGTTTGTTCAACCCATCTTGATTCGTCAAAAAACATAGTGACCAGTGGGTTGGGTTAGTTTACTGTATAAGCTATAGTAAAAACTTAAAAAATCTTCTTGTCAGAAACTACTTGTTCGATTTTAGATTAATTTCACAGAAATGGTCCTTGGGTGACCCTCTACCAAGTTTGTTCAAGCCATCTTGATTCGTCAAAAATCATGGCGGCCAGGGGATGGGGTATAGTTTACTATATAAGCTATAGTAAAAACTTATAAAATCTTCTTGTCAGAAACTACTGGCTCAATTTTAAAATAATTTCACACAAATGGTCCTTGGGTGACCCTCTACCAAGTTTGTTCAAGCCATCATGATTCGTCAAAAAATATGGCTGCCAGGGAGCGAGGCAAGTAAATACTTAAAAAATCTTCTTGTTAAAAACTACTGGCTCGATTTTAAAATAATTTCACAGAAATGTTCCTTGGAGGAACCCCTTCCAAGTTTGTACAAACTGTAATGACTCGTCAAAAAACGTTGCGGTCAGTGGATGGGGTTAGTTTACTATATAAGCTATAGTACAAACTTAAAAAATCTTCTTGTCAGAAACCACAGGATCAATTTCAAATCAATTTCGCAGAAATGTTCCTTGGGTGACCCTTTACCAAGTTTGTTCGAGCTGTTGTGATTTGTTAAAAACATGACCACCACTAGGCTGAGGTTATAGTTTACTATATAGGCAGTTATAATAAAAACTTCAAAAGCCTTCTTGTCAGAATCTACTGACCTGATTCCAATGTAATTTCACTGACATTTACCATAGGTGAACCTCTACCAAGTTTGAACTCTTCTACGCATTTGTTACATCTTCAAACAAATCAAAATTCTTGCCGATCTCGTTTTTCTGGAATTTTAAGTGTACATGTATTATATAATCTACTTAAGTTTGGTGACTCAAGGTCAGTCAGGTGAGCAATATAGGGCCATCTTGGCCCTCTTGTTCTCTTGATCTTTCAGTTGGAATTCACTGACACCTACTGAAACTTGGTCTGAAGCTAAGTTTTGCATATCCTTTTTGCACTTTTTAATAGAGTTATAGTCCTTTGACTTTACCAAATGAAAATCTTGCCCTTACTTCTTCTCCACAACCAACAACCATGATTTGACTAACCTTGCTGCGGATGGTCTATGTCAATGTGCATAATTATCACTTTGCATTTCCATGCCATATCAGTTGTTCTTGTATCAGCATCACCAGTTCTAAAACTCACCAGTTTGAATAAAAAACAATAACATTTTGGATCATTCTAACAATTGTATTAGTGGTGACAGTTTTTCACAAAAACATAATTTCAATTTTTTTTAATAGTACCATGGTTTGTATTTCATTACAGGTGTAATGTTTGTAAAGATTGTCAGATATTTATGCGTTTTTAATGATTATGTTTCAGATTAAAATAATATGCCTCTCGTATAAAGTGTTTACTGCTATTTAGATATTCAGTGAGCATTGCTGGGTCCAGCTGGCTCAGTTGGTTTGACTGTCAATCCAGTGATCGTGAGTTTACATCCCTGCCCGGCCAATCTCTATAGTTGGACACTGGCTGACTTGGCAAAGATTCGATGTCTCTAGTAGTGGTTATCAACCACCTAACTGATCTAGGAACAATTATTCGGTGCACTGACCACTGTTGTACAGCTGAAGTATTGTTGAAAAGAAAAAGGTGCAAAACCCATTACAAACAAACAATTAACATTGAGAGATAAATTACAGAGTAGATAACATTGAATGGTATAGACTAGAATACTACTGCATGGTTACATGTATATAATATTTTCTAAGTTCCTGTTTCACCAATATATGTGATTGTTTATTTATAAATTTCCTGATACAGGATGGGTCCAAGATAGTAAAATTGTTTTTTTATGCCCCCACCGTTTTCAATGGGGGTGCATATAGTATCACCACTGTCGGTACAAAAATGGTTTCTAACTTATATCTTTAGTTTTAATGAACAGATTTAAAGCAAATTTGGTGTGTGACTTCACATTCAGGTAATTCATGTCAAGTTTGTATTTGTTCCGGTCTGATGATTTTTGATGGAGTTGGCCCCTTTTTAATAGACAAATGTCAAGAAATTGGTTTCCGCTCAATATCTCTTGAAGGATTGGGTGGATTTGATTCATATTTGGTAGAAAGATGTATGGTGATAAACTACAGCTGAAGTTCGATTTCTGCATATTAATTAGGTGTTCTTGGCTCTGATTGGCAGATAGGTTCCGGCCTCTTTAGTCTTTATTTATGGACTGATTTTAACGAAAATTTATATTTGGCTTTATATCAGCAAGAACCAGGTCAAGTTCAACAATGGATGGAATTGGCGCACATTAATTAGGTGATCTGGACTCTGATTGGCTGACGGTTTCCGACCTCTAAAATATTTATTGGTGGACCAATTTTGATGAAACTTGATATTTGGCTTTATATCAACAAGACCCAGGTCAAGTTTGACAATGGACGGAATTGGCACATATTAATAAGTGATCTGGACTCTGATTGGCTGACGGTTTCTGACCTCTTGCGATAGTCAAACTTGATGAAATTTGCGATAGCTGCCATTTACAATGTAGTTACAAAGCGGGGGGCATCTGTGTTGATGGACACATTTCTAGTTTTGTGTAATATCAAAAGTGGTCCCCACTCTGAACAGGGTAAGTTTTTATTACAGTAATTAAAGGGGGTTATCATACGTCTTATGAACAAATTGTGTCACCGAGGAATGTTCCATTTGCATAATATTTTAGCACATTTTAAAAAGAATACTAGTCGCAAGGTTTATGAAAGTTCGTAAAATGATGTAAATGAAAATCTAAATGCATTTCCCTATTTTTTTCTCGTAAACTTAGGAAAGTTAGTGAAATAGGACCAAGGTGATTTTGCAAACAAAATTATATAATCTGCATATAAAACTAAACAAATTTTATTGGTATAAAAATGAATTGAAGGATGTCTGAAATGATTAAAAAAAACTGGTGTAATAACTGTTGTCAATATGCATATTATTACTGAAAAATAAGTACTATTTTACACAGGAACCTGAAGTCTATATCACAGGGGCAAGTGTCAATATACATTTTGTATCTGCAGTAGAACTTTCTTCGCTCGAACATGGATGGCTGGAACAGCACATATATCTCAAACTACTTGTCTGGACCCCGGCTGAATTCCTATTTCGATGTATACACATGTACATGATTGTATGGTATGATGTTGATCAATATTTGGCTTGAACAATCCTTAACTCATCTATTTTGTGCAGTCACAATGAAGTGCTACTGGTATATTCCTATATATTGTATTATAAATATTTAACTATAGTTATATAGATATAACTTATATTCTATATTCCCTGTAGAATAGTGTTTAATCATGCTAAATATACGATGTGTGTATCTCCTATATATACGATGTATGTCTCTCCTATATATACGATGTGTTTATCTCCTATATATACGATGTGCGTATCTCCTATATATACGATGTGTGTCTCTCCTATATATACGATGTGTGTCTCTCCTATATACTATGTAGATAGAGAAACACATGGTATGATAATAACAACCACACTGGCTATATATACTATATAAACCGTAGTACTTCAGGGTCCTACAGAAGTTTACTTTTCCAATAGATCTGAAACATTTCGGTATACTCTATCATTTTCGGTGAAAACTAGTTATCTCCCTTGAAAGAGTTCAAAGTTCATTTCAAAACATGGCTTTAACAGAAGAGCAAGTTTCGAAGGTATGGTTTACTTTACGCCTTACCACAATTGTATTTTAAAATTAAATCTAGTTATTTCTGTGTTATTCTTACATTTAAAAGTTGAAAGTGCATATTTTAGTTGACAGTGCATATTTAAGCAATAAAGACGCATGTTTGGACCATCTTTAAAAAATGTTCGATTGCAGTGCTTTGTAGGCAGCTACATTATTTTTTTTTAGATTTGATAAATTTGACTTTACATAGTCAGAAAAGAAATAGTGTCAGGAAAACATTTTCCAATACTTTGAAAGTTAATAAAAAAGCTGCAATTTCGAGCGAGTAGGTAGGAACATTTAAAAACGGCCTAACACTGGTGTTGGTTACAGATCTAAATGTACAGTATGTAAATATGTAAATGAATAGGGCCTATGTATTCCAAAAAATAATCAAATAAAGATTGTGCAATTGTTTTCAGATTCATACACAAATTGACAAAGCTGTTTAATTTTAGATCTTACATGGGATTGAATTTAGTTTTACATGGATTATAATATACCCCCTTATTTTATTTTTTTATGAAGTTAATACACAGTAGAGATAATCGGTCCGTAAAATGAATAATGGCCATTATAAATTTCAGGCCAATTATCACCTCCCGGCCTGACTCTGTCGTGTATTAATGTCTTTAATACACATGTTCGGTTGCACCACAAGAAGGGAGTAGCCTAATTACGTTTTCACTCACCAGTATTGTTATCACTACAAGGCACTGCTCGTCCATTTATCATCCTCTTTAAATTGAAATTCACAACCCCCGGATTGATAGTCAGATGCACTGCTGTCTGAGCTGATTGGGTCGGCTTTGGACTATGGAAGAGGGTAATGTGTTGACATCCAGAGCAAAAGAACCATAACTCTATTTTGAATAACGACATAAATTATCTTTGCTTTTGTAATTCATTTACCATATATTTTTGCTTATCTCGACCATAATCATCAAAAATATGGATGGGAATTGCATGACTTGTCACATGGAGGAGAGAATTGTGCGGTAGTACAGAGCTAAAGAACCGTAACTCTTTATTGAATAAGATACAAGAAACATTGATTTGTAGGTATGCAGGGCTGGAAAATTCCTCTCATCCGCTTGCCATGACAAATCAACATTTGGTCAGGACGAGTAAGATTTAAGAAATTGACCTTAAAATTTCATTGATTTTAAGCATTCTATAAAAAAATGTAGGAAAAGGAGGATTAGTAGTTTTTATAAGAAATTACAAGCCCTGGGATGAGCAACTTATCTCCCCCTTTTCAAGGAATTATATACAGAAGGAAAGGCAACTGATCCATATTTGTGAATGCGTGATTATTCACAGTAAATCTTGCCATATCTTGTTTTCAATTTTCTTAACATCCATTTGTCTCAGGAACACAAATATAAATTCTTACTTGACAGAATGAAATTCTCATCAACACTATACCATTCCTAGCAATTTATGTTTGGTATTGTTGAAGTATATGTACCTCTGATTACAAAATGTGTATACCACAGACAAACTTAGAGAAATTTTACTTCAAACCCCAATATCTTTAATTTCATGTGATTGAAACAATTTTAAACATCTAAGATTTCATATATGTGCAAGTTATATGTGCAAGAAAGATTGTGGATTTTGAATGACTAATTTGCAAAATAATTAATCCTTCATGTGCTATTTTATCAACATTTAGCCTGGAGTTGCAAGTTTCCTATCCTTCTGTATAAGTCCTTTCCCTTTTGTACCTTTTTTTGGTTATTTTTGCTCGTCCAGAGTATATAATTATCTTCTGTTCAACAGTACAAAAGGGCAGTTAACTACTCCATCATGCCCTTGTTCAGGGAGAACCCTTTGTTTCTACATAAACCCATGTTGTTATTGTCCAGCTGACTTGTTACGGGCATATATTGGCTGATTTACACTTCTTGTTTTACTTTTACCCTTTTTTACATAAAATTATATTTGTATCATGAGGGCGCACAATTACTTACTCAAATATTCATCTCAAATGTTGAAAGTCCTGCACACTGAAGTCTTGTTTTTGAGTTGTTTTGAATAGACGAGTGCCCCATCATTCTGACAGCTCTTGTTAATTTAACATTTTGCCCAATTTATGCAAAATGATGCCAATTTTTCCTAAAGGCGAGGAGCCTTTTCCGAAAATACTTATAAACCCTGCGTCTTATGAGAAAATTTGCCAAGAACTTTACATCTTGCAGAAGGGCAAATATTCTGATACCGTACTTCTTATCATAAGTTACATGTACATTTCCCTTATAAGCCACCCATAGTACATGTAACACATGTGTCAAGGTAAAGGTCATAGTCAAACCTGCCTTAAGCAGCCTCTCGAGCGAAAAAGTAAAAATGAACTCTTAAAGCGATTGGGTACTTAATCCAGGTAGTTTAAAACTGTACAGATGGTAAATGGACTAAATATATGGCTGTTGAAGACAAGTGGTTGGTTAATAGAAGTGACCACTAACACAGGTTTGACTGTATGTTCCTGACCCATATGGAAACAAGAGGTAAAACACCAGTTGTTAACATTATATATCTCACATGAATTTTTCTGCTTCGATCAAGTTTTGGGACGAAGGGTATCTAATACTACCAGACTTCGCCGATGAGAAGACGGTGGAATCACTGAAGACAGAATGTCACAGATTGGTTGATGAGATGGACCCAGCAGAACACAACACTGTGTTTACTACCCTAGAGATGAAACGGGTTTGTGGCTTGATAAAATATATATGAATTATAATATTGTGTTTTATAAGTAGAGGGTATAAAACTGCAACAAAAAGCATACTTGATATTAAAATATAATATGATGGTTATAAATAATGATATCAGTGGCTTTCACTTTTTATAAATATGATGTTATAGTAAGGACAAGAAAAGTATGCAGTCAACCCTAGACTCGGACACCAGGCCTTTTCTAATAGTGAATGTTTGACTGAGCTATCCAGACTGCTGACATAATACTTCTCCTAAAAACAGTTCATGTATATATAGATTATATGTACATGTATGTATGACTATTAGATAGTAATTTAACTAAGGCCATTATAAATTAATTGCTAGATTATAATCCAATTTTTCTTAAAAAGGAGGAATTGGGGGGTATTTCTTATTTATTTTTGTTTTTGGTCAAGAGTTTGGGTTGCATGAAAATCAGGGGGTGGTTGGGGATGATAATCCAGCAATTAGTTTATTATGGCCTAATGAGGCAACTGTGGTGATGCTGAAGAAGTTTGATTTATATCACAATATCTGACCAGGCTGAACTTACTGAATATCTGTAATGGGCTCTTCTGCCATTCTTGTTTTTCATTATCATTGTATCCTCATCCAGTAGGGCACACAATCATGTAAGTACGAATTTACTGACTGACAGCCAAAGTGACAAACTATACACACCCTGATCTGACAGCGAGCAACTTATTCCAGAAGTTGGCTGATCTCGGTTTGCATTGTTTGCAAGCTGTAGAGTTTGGCTTATAGGGTTTGTAAGATTCTCTCCCATTGCAGTTTGTTTTGAATATTTAGTATAATTTTTACGCCTTCGGGGAGCTGAAAGATGATAAATTAATCCAACCAATCATTCCTCGACTCCTGTAACTGATAAAATTTCCATTTGAATCAGTGGTGAAAGACGAATGAAAATGAAGTGTTATATTTAAGTCATCATGGAGACTGGCCAAATGAGGTATCTTCACGACCCACTGGATTTATATTCAGATGTGCTACCGACTGAGCTAACCGGGCCAGGTCTTTGAAGTTCAAATAATACATCTATACAATGTACCAGTCCTGTTGTGATACAGACATAGATTACTCAAGTACAACCCATCTCTGTAAAAGTGATAAAGCTTTTATGCAAAAACAATTGTAACCCTTTAATACCATTGGTATGGAATTGATACCGTAAATATTCTACCCAGTGCCTCTGAAAAAAACACATTCAGTACTGATTCTATTTAGGAAGGGGTCTTGAGAGCAGTTCAAATAAGCTCTGAGCTTTCTATACAATCAAGCTAAGACAAATTAGTATTTTAACTACCTGTATACTCATTTGGTATGTAAAGTCATATTGATGCATGTACTCAGAATGAAACTACATTTAAATCTTCCTTCAGATACAATTTATTTACATGAAGTAGATAGTAATGTCATATTGAACTAGACTGCAATGGCAGAGCTACTCTTTAAAAGAAACAGGTGTACTTACCCACATTGACTCCCATTTATTTTATTAAAAATTCACTATATTTCAACGGAAAAACATGTGTGCCCAACCAGATTTTGTGTTGCATTCCCTAAGTATGGCCCCTCTAAACTGAAATCCTGGATCCGCTCCTGGTCTGTGTACCAATTTGGTTGGTTATGACACATGTACGTGTACGGTATGATGTATATTATCAGATGGATTCTCTATTTTCCTTGTGCTAAATGCCAGTGTTATCCTGCGTCACTTTATATACCCGGTATACAGATTGGAGCTCATGCAGCTGTATATATCTTAGATGTTCTAGAAGTAATTTTGTTAATATGTACAAGCATTCATTTAAAAAAAAATAAAAAAGGATATCTAGTAAAACATGCCAAAATAATATAACATGGCCTACACACCCAACCTACACTTACTCTCTCCCTATTCATAAGAGCTTGTATTTGGATTGAAATTAATTATTTATAAAGCAAATTTAAAATTTGAAAAACTGAGATTTGATTTGAATTTTCAAGGTCAAACATGCACTATTACTAAAAATGATAAAAAAATGTTTCCCCCTCAGTGTCTTTGATTTCTCCATGTTGAAGTTTTTTAAGCTTTTTATTCTATTAACTAACATCAATTGTAATGCGTCTAGCTGGATTGTGTATGACTAATTTGCACTCCTTGTCATCCTTGTATTAACTGTACATGAATTAATAATTGCATTAGGTGTTTGCCTTATAACAAATATTCTTTTCAGTTATTTTCTAATTAGCTTTGCTCAAACGAAAACAAATCATTTATCTACTTTTGCAAGCAAACTCAGGGAATTAAAGAAGACAAGACATGGCATAGGATTGTCACTTGCATTGCAGTTATAACATATTTTACAGTAATAATGCACAATGCCGTCTGTCAAACATCCTGTCATAATAAGAGGATCTTCAGCAGCTGATACCGTGGAGGTTTTATACGCACCAAGCACCCTTGTCCTCCAATGGCTGTCTGTCAATATACAAACTCAAATACATGTAAATAACAACCTTATTAAAAATGTCCATCATATGACAGAAAGTGTATACCAACTTTCAGATATAATTACTTTTTAACAACAACATCGACCTCAATTAACTTGTTATACAGTTTAAAATACTGCATAAACGCCATGTTTTCTTTTTTGTACTTTACTTTGACGTCTTTTGGGTGGGGATGGGGGATCTTAGTAAAACTAAGTGTAAACAACGTAACTATTTGGCAAATGCAATGACATCGAATGGAGAGAACCTTCACATGTATCACTTATATACTGACTGTATTGCACGAGTTGGCTTGTGCTGTATACCCGTGTCTGAACATTACACATATATGTATTCATTTGCTTTAAAACCATAATAAATACATTTATTGAATGTTCAGTCTTAAGTATTTTATATAAGTAGAGTAGCACGTGCTGTCCCTCAAACAGCTCTTAAGAATTCCATTTCATCACTTTACCAATTGAAATATTGTGGTTGAGTCATCTTCTTAAATTACAAGTCATTGGTGTTAAAGTTGTAATAAATGGTATAAGATGCTTTGAATTAATTTAATTTATATTTTGACTGTTATGTTTCAGACCAGTGATGAATACTTCATGACCAGTGGTGACAAGATTAGATACTTCTTTGAAGATGGCGTCAAAGATGGCAAAGGTAGGCCAGACTTGTTTGTATTGATTTTAAAGAAACTCAAATAGTTTAGAGAATTACTGTGTTTGTGAGTGACCAGTATTCCGTGTTTTAATCTTAAATGGGAGGGAGGGTACAGTGGTCATTTAGTCAAGACACATATTGATGTCTCCCAGTGTCTCGCGATTCTGTACACAACATGTCGGCAACACCCAAACCCTTTGTAGTTGTTGTAAAGCAAATTTTGATTAATTTGGGTCAGACACATGTATAGTGCAATCCAGATTGGCTTAACCTCTGTATAATATCACCCTGTCTTATGTGACTATTGTTTTCTGTCAATGATTATTGCTATACAATATCACCCTGTCTTATGTGACTATTGTTTTATGTCAATAATTATTACCATACACTGTCACCCTGTCTTACGTGACTATTGTTTGTTTTCTGTCAATGATTATTACTATACAATATCACCCTGTCTTATGTGATTATTGTTTTTCTGTCAATGATTATTTATCTACAATATCACCCTGTCTTATGTGACTATTGTTTTATGTCAATAATTATTACCATACACTGTCACCCTGTCTTATGTGACTATTGTTTTATGTCAATAATTATTACTCTAAAATGTCACCCTGTCTTATGTGACTATTGTTTTATGTCAATAATTATTACTATACAATGTCACCCTGTCTTATGTGAATATTGTTTTATGTCAATAATTATTACTATACAATGTCACCCTGTCTTATGTGACTATTGTTTTATGTCAATAATTATTACTCTACAATGCCACCCTGTCTTATGTGACTATTGTTTTATGTCAATAATTATTACTATACAATGTCACCCTGTCTTATGCGACTATCGTTTTCTGTCAAGTTTATTACTATATAATGCACCCATTTTAGGGGTGGGTTTAGACAGATGTTCAATATGTCCCCACAATAAGAATATCAGAGTGTATGTGTATATACTTGAATGAGCAATTTTTAACATTATAAATGTCCTTTCTCATTTATAACTTTGTTATCAAAAGTAACAGATAACTTTGATGATAGATAATTGATGATTTATAACTTGTGAACAGAGCATATTGCTTGTTTATGTAAACATACCATCAAATGAAAGCTCATGTTAGAATCAAAGACAAATGTCCTAATCAACTTCCTATGTATATGACCCTGTAATTTATGTGACCATTTTATAAAATTTTCATTGACCATTTAGACCGGTTATACTGCAGCAGTTGAGTGTCCGCCTCGTATTCGGAAGGTCATGGGCTCGATTCTCAGCCTGGTCATACCAAAGACTTTAAAAATGGTATTAGAAGTTCATCACTTGGTGCTCAGCATTTAGAGGATAGTTTTAGCTTAATCCACCTGGTGTTAGTATAATGTGACTTGCTGCTATATGTATGCATTATGATACTCCAGTTTAGCAGTGCTTAGAATACTATCTCTAGTAGACACCGTCGCGATATGACTGAAAAATAGTTAAAGCGATGCTAAACTTCATACAACATACCTTTCATTGCACATTTTGTTGTGTTTGTTTCAGGTAACCTGACTGTGGACAAGCACCTGTCAATCAATAAGATTGGGCATGGTAAGTGTTATGTTGATTTATGTAAATTACCTTATACATGTATCTCCAATATTGTATGTCAGTTTTGATGTATTATGGCCCGCCTACATCTTGCCAAATTTCCATGTTGCTGCCCATCTGTTTCTTCATTTATTGTGTAACTGTCACCTTGATTTTATGTTAACTTACAATTGTCCTCATCCTCAAAACATTTTTTTAAGATTTCAATTTCTTTTGACATCTCGGGCATTTTAATGCAGTGTTCCAGCTCCTTTATCCACAGTTGATGTCTGTTTTGCTCAGTTCATGACCCTTTTGAGTGGGAGTCCCAGGATATGAATTAATATGAAGATTAAGTAACCACCAGTGTTGGCAGCCACATTTTGTGTTACCATGTATTGAATGTAAGGTAACCTGCCTCAAGTAGTCACCAGTGTTGGGCAGCCACATTCTGTGTTTCCATGTATTGAATGTAAGGTAACCTGCCTCAAGTAGCCACCAGTTTTGGCAGCCACATTTTGTGTTTCCATGTATTGAATGTAAGGTAACCTGCCTCAAGTAGCCACCAGTGTTGGGCAGCCACATTTTTTGCTACCATGTATTGAATGTAAGGTAACCTGCCTCAAGTAGCCACCAGTGTTGGGCAGCCACATTTTGTGTTTCCATGTATTGAATGTAAGGTAACCTCCCTCAAGTAGCCACCATTGTTGGGCAGCCACATTTTGTGTTTCCATGTATTGAATGTAAGGTAACCTCCCTCAAGTAGCCACCATTGTTGGGCAGCCACATTTTGTATTTCCATGTATTGAATGTAAGGTAACCTGCCTCAAGTAGCCACCAGTGTTGGGCAGCCACATTTTGTATTTCCATGTATTGAATGTAAGATAACCTGCCTCAAGTAGCCACCAGTGTTGGGCAGCCACATTCTGTGTTTCCATGTATTGAATGTAAGGTAACCTCCCTCAAGTAGCCACCATTGTTGGGCAGCCACATTTTGTATTTCCATGTATTGCATGTAAGTTAACCTGCCTTAAATAGCCACCTGTGTTGGGCAGCCACATTTTGTGTTTCCATGTATTGCATGTAAGTTAACCTGCCTCAAGTAGCCACCATTGCTGGGCAGCCACATTCTGTGTTTCCATGTATTGCATGTAAGGTAACCTGCCTCAAGTAGCCACCATTGTTGGGCAACCACATTTTGTATTTCCATGTATTGCATGTAAGTTAACCTGCCTCAAGTAGCCACCATTGTTGGGCAACCACATTTTGTATTTCCATGTATTGCATGTAAGTTAACCTGCCTCAAGTAGCCACCATTGTTTGGCAGCTACATTTTGTATTTCAATGTATTGCATGTAAGTTAACCTGCCTCAAGTAGCCACCATTGTTTGGCAGCCACATTTTGTATTTCAATGTATTGAATGTAAGTTAACCTGCCTCAAGTAGCCACCATTGTTTGGCAGCTACATTTTGTATTTCAATGTATTGAATGTAAGTTAACCTGCCTCAAGTAGCCACCATTGTTTGGCAGCTACATTTTGTATTTCAATGTATTGCATGTAAGTTAACCTGCCTCAAGTAGCCACCAGTGTTGGGCAGCCACATTTTGTATTTCCATGCTTAATTAAGGTAAAATTGACTTCATAAGTCATTTACCAAGTTCATTTTATTTGTGTATCCTATTTCTACACCATAAGTCATGTAGCTTGGTCATTTTATTTGTTTATTCTATTTCTACACCATTCAAACCAGTTGCGTTTATAAATATATATACATAATATTTCTTTTACTCAACTGGCATAGAGCTCAGATCAAACTTAGATACAACTTTTGTAATGCATGTAATGAAGTGACAATGTACATGCATCATAGGGCTTAAAAATACCGGTGATGCTGATTGGGTATGTTTAAAATGGCATTAAGTAAAACAAAAGAAAATCACAATTATGTGGCATACAATTATACAGTTAAAACATGACATTGTATTACTAAGATATTTATTGTTTGTTTCAGCCTTGCATGAACTCAGTGAGCCATTCAAGAATTTCACATTTAATGAAAAAGTTCAGGTATCAATTCATAACAAATTTTTATGCCTTCAGACATTCCTTTGTATGTAACTATGTACACTGTAATTATGAAATGGGAAAAAGTTTTGAACAATGAAATTCAGTTAAAAATAGAAAGAACCTTGATTTTAGAAGCCCGGTACTGTATGTATCACTATGTTGTCCATCAATTAATGGCTTTAATTATTTTTATGGTAAATTTATGAAAGTACATGTATGTCACTTTCTTGTCAGCTGTACTCCTCTCCTGATTTTGGCCAAACTTGCCAGGGGGTGTCAGTAAGAAATCTAGTTGTAAATATTATCATAGTTTTCCGGTTGATAACATTTTGCATAAATATATATATATCTTATCTGATCTACAGGGTACTGCCTAAGTTATTAATCATCTTTTGGATTTTTTTCATTTACAGGGTGTTGCCAAAAGTCTGGCCATGGTTGATCCAGTGATTTGTCAGAGTATGTATATCTTCAAGGTTAGTTTTGTCTTACATATTAATATATTTTATCATGGTTAACATCTGAGCTGATCAAACAACTAACTGAGCTGTGGCCTATTTAAAAAGACTTGCCAGTCCCGGATGGCTCAGTCGGTAATGTGTCTGATGTCAATCCAGGAGCCATTAGTTTGAATTCCACACCAGGCCACACTTTCTTTGATGATTGGCCATGAATTTTGTTCTACGTCCATGGATCTTTCACCTCTGAATATTTGGAGCAGAAGTCAGTAACCTGCAGAGATAAGCTCTTTCTTATACTGGCTAATTGCATAGCGAATCACAGGACCAACGATTAAGTGCACAGGCAACCATTATATATATATCAAAATTTTCTAAAATATTGAAAAAAGGTGCCAAATCCCATATAAACAAAAATAACATAAAGCCGTTTTTTTATGTCGAGCGGTTGGTGCAGTGGTAAAGCATCGGCCCCATGAATGGAGGGTCCTCCACCGCCATTGTTGGGTGTCCATGAAAAAGACACTTTTCCCACATATGTTTAGTACTGGTTCTACCCAGGAAGACTTTGAGTGTGAATCTTATAAGTTGAAATAATTTGTTTCGCAAATGAAGTAAAATAAATAAGTTTAAACTTACTGTATGGAAATATATCTTAATTTTACAATGTTAAAATTCTAAAAAATTAAGAAAATTCTAAAAAAATAATTAAAAGTAATCAATTAATCAGAACAACAGTAATACAAATTGATTTATTTGCACTGTTTCTATCATTCCGATAAAAATGATAAGTTCAAGTACATTTTATACTTTTTGTCAATGACGGACAAAACATGTTTATCACATACTTTCGGTGCATGAGCGTATTAAACTGACGACATATTTTTTATATTAACCTAGTGTAATATCTCTTCCAATTCATCGCTCGGTGTTTTCAGTATAACTCTGCTCTTGTACATAAATTGTCAAGGTACCTTCGAACTTGCCCAAAATATATAAATGACGTTGATTTGTCATGGTTAAATGACATTATTTTGAGTCTTTACATCAAATGATGACTCATGCAAACAAAGATACCAGATATTTTCTTGTTCCTTAAAGAGATCTGTTAAATAAATGGTAAATGTAAACTTTCCGAGTTATGCTCATTTATTATTGAATTAATCAAACTTGTTGGGAAAAAATGATATAATGCTCGGTAGAGCCACGTATAATATATGTTTTCCAACCCGTTAAATAAATTTAACAATAAATAATTACTCATGTAAAATCCTCTATGCAATACATGTTGCCTTTCTGCCGATCAATTAATGGGAACAACACTTGTTTAGCCAAAGATGTAGTTAGCCTGATAGCGGCGTGACCCTTTAAAGAAAAATAATTATGTAACAAACCTTACTTATCATACCTCCATGTTGGTGCAGTTTTACAATAGTAACAATATTCGAGAAATCTGTGGTTCCTCTTACAAGTATTTAAACATTGCAATTAACACAGCAATGCTGCCTTGTATGACTGACGTTTGGGGAAAGCAACTCAAAAAATAAATCATCTCAAAATGAAATGTGTTATACATGTACAGGTAACTAATGCTCATTTTGTTGTGTTTCAGCAACCAGGAATTGGAGGCCAGGGTATGTATTCATGGACACCTCCTTATGTCATACTAAGGGTATTTTTTGGGGTGTAAAATATGCCACAAATATAAAAAAAAATTTGTTTATGTAAATGTTATATAAAATTAAAATAAAGAGTAGCCAAACTGCAATATTGTATCATAACTAGTATTCAAGTTTACTGTGATATGTTAAATAATAAAACAGTGTTTATGAATTGATACCAATATATAAATGATATAAATATATAAATGATATAAATATATAAATTAATTTACATGTAGTTGGCCATTTTTGACAAAAAATAATAAATTAATTTCTGGATGTATTACCAGGATAGATAGCAAGCAAGTAGCTGATGTCTTCCTTTATTTGCAGTGATACCTCACCAGGACTCAACATTTCTCCATACAGACCCCATGAAGCTGGTAGGATTCTGGATAGCTCTGGAAGACGCAACTTTAGAAAATGGTTGCCTCTGGTTCGTGCCAGGCTCCCATAAAGGTATTTACATATATGTGTAGTTGAATCTGGGCATAATTTTATTTTCTATTTGAGTAGATACAGTAAAGTTGAGAGCGGCTGTTTGCAGTGTACTGTTTAGGGATTCTACCTGTAATTTGGTGGTAATAAATAGTCCTCGTTTCTTCTTCTTTAGAAATACATTTTAGCACTCAGTTTTTTTTTATTTGAATGGCATTATTAATTTATTTTGAACATCTTGAAAGCATTGTCATGTATGAATTGTGAATTTAGAAAAAATAAATTAATATTTGGAAATTGGTGTTGAATACATGATTTCGGAAGTCTTCTTTCACTTTATCGCCAGTGTTTACACTGATCAGAAAAAAAATCTCTTGGATGACACATGACCTGTACTTTCTCATCATGTTTTGGCAGTGCAGAGGTTGACAAACAATCCAACTTTTTTTATTTACTATAGAATAAAGAACAAAAACCAATGGTAGGCCTATATGAAGGGTCGCATATCGGTAACAATTCATTTAGGTCCAATGAACACACATCAGTTCTAAGAGCTATAAATCTGTGTGATGTCAATATGAAGCTTTGCGTAAAATATTCCAGTATGGATGCAGACTTCTCTTTTAGAAATGGAAACAACTCTCATATATATTTTTTTCCATGTTTGTAATGATTTATGATGAAAAGTATACAATTTGTTATTATTGCATTGCATCAGTTTTTATCAGAATTGTTGAAAAAGTTATGAAATATCAAATTTTTTTTTTTAAAGATTTTCTCTCATGATACATTCAAAATTGGTGTGATGTCGTTTGTTTCATGAATGCTGTAAAAAAGTTCTTAAATATAATATTTGAGATAAAAAATTTTAGCACGTCAGGACAAAGTCCAAGGAGAGCTATTGCCATGACCCTGGCATCATCGTTGGCGTCGTCTGTTGACACCCAGGTTAAACTTTTGTGCTTAAGATATCTATGCAACCACTCATTGGATATGAATGAAACTCTGCATGTGTGTTTACCATCATCATTGGAACACACAGAGACAAGTACCATAACTCTTGGTTGCATTTTGGCACAGTTATGGCCCTTTTGTATATTAATTTTTCAGGTTAAAATTTTTTATCATGTAAGATATCTATGCAACAACTCATTGGATATGATTGAAACTTCGCATGTGTGTTCACCGTCATCAATGGAACATACAGAGACAATCACCATAACTCTGGGTTGCATTTTGGCACGGTAATGGCCCTTTTTCAACTTATTTTTTAGTTTAAAGTTTTTTATCAGGTAAGATATCTATGCAACCACTCATTGGATATGAACGAAACTTTGCATGTGTATTCACCATCATCAATGGAACATACAGAGACAATAACCATAACTCTGGGCTGCATTTTGGCACAGTAATGGCCCTTTTTCGACTTAATTTTTAAGGCTAAAGTTTTTTATCAGGTAAGATATCTATGCAACCACTCATTGGATATGAATGAAACTTCCCCTGTGTGTTCACCATTATCAATGGAACACACAGAGACAAGAACCATCACTAGGGGTTGCATTTCGGCAGAGTTATGGCCTTATTGGACATAATTTTTTGTCTGTAGACACCCAGGTTAATCTTTTGCGTTTAGTAGCATTTAAGTTTTCATGTTTGCCTCCAATCTCAATCTTTACATGGGTGGTGAGTTTTATCCCATTGGCGAGCTTTGTTGTTTTCTGAAAACTCTTGTTTTCTATTGTAATAGATGTATAAATTGATAATTAAAGAATATGAAAAGTTTTATTGTAAAAAATGTCTGATGAAAAGGTTGAAATATAATGTTATGTGTATATTTCTATAATTTATAAATCTCTTAAATGAAATGACTTTAAATTTTATGGAATCTATTGAAAAATCTATATAAAAAAACAATTTTGAATTTTTATTAATCATTTAATATTGGTCATGTGACAGATGGTATCCTTGGCAACAGAAGAATGATTAGAAACCCAAACAAGCAGGAGGGGGATTCAGAAACAGCTTTTACTGGAGATATCGTCAATCTGGAGGATGACAAGTTTATACCTGGAGAAGTTAAAAAGGGTAAACCTGCAAAATTGTGATAAAAGTCACTATTTGTGTACTTAGGGATCACTTTGTCATATGATGTTGTTGTCATCTTTAGTTTCCTTTAGGAATTCTATTTAAATTTTATATAGGTTATTATTTGTAAGTATTTTAAAAAGTTACTTTTGTCCAACTGAGCGATATGTATGACAGAAAAAATGTTTGACTGTATATGATAAGTTCCATAAAGTATTGAAAGAAGCAGATAAAAGATGTTTGCCTAGGTACACAGATGATGTCTTGCTCCATATGTGTGAATTTCAATTGCAGCAATATTATAACGTTGTACATGTAGGTTCCTGACCCCAAAATGGAACCACGTTAACTTTATTAATATTCAAATGCTTCCTTTCATTTTAACCACGTTGACTGTCATGCAATATGTGGATGCAACCAACGACTCAAGGGGTCTTGAGTTCAAATCCCCACCTGGCCATTGTTTCTTTAATGATTGAAATTGGTATCATTGCCATCTGTTTCCCACTGATTCAAGTAAGAAAGTTATCGGGTACTTAGGAGTTGGATGATTTTAAGTACTGGTTAACTTTCCAGAATCCTAGGAAAGAGTGGTTACCAATAGGTTAAATGATCGTCTGGTAGCCTTTGATTGCATAAAAATGATGTCTTATATTCAAACAAACAAACGTTCTGAATTTCAATTCATTTATTTGAGTTGTTGCATTTGATGCAATCTTGGCCTGCCCATTTATTGAAAAAAGTCATCTTAACTTTTATTGGACAGATTCTAAGTTTATATCTTAAATTCAGTTGTCAAGCACTGTTCATTAAAAGTTGCTCTTGTTTTGTTTTCTTTCATTCTACTTTATAATGGATGAAGTAATGGAGATGAAATAAGGAGATGATTTATTTATTGATTAATAGAGTTTACACAATTACAACGTGCAGGTACGATGGTTCTGATACATGGAGAAGTGGTACACAAGAGTGAGAAAAACACATCCCAGAATTCACGGCATATCTACACGTTTCACTGCTTCGACCAGAACAACACTGTGTACAGCAAACAAAATTGGTAGAGTAAAACTTAATTTCTTGTATGCAATTACAACAATGTATTTATATGAGCAGTGTTGACATTCTTGTTAACATATGAAATGATCCATTACACTTTATATTGTATTATAACCTTGAAATTATGGAGATATAAATTCGCTATAAAAATAAATTTTTATATTTAAGAAATTATAATGAGTTTTTAGCTTGACTTTTGAAGAACTTTTGGATTCACTCTGGCATTGGCTTTGTGTTCTTCTTTGAATTTTTTTAGCAAGCTCATATCTCAGTAACAAATGCCTCTACATCAATGATTGATTGATTGATTGATTGAATATTTAGCGTCATTTTTATGCCATCAATGGCTAAGAGACGATCAGTTAACCTAACTACTGTTTCCTGGGATCCTGGATGGTTAACCAGTACTCGAGCATACCACATCTCTGCAGTTAACAGATAACTTTCCCACTTGAATCAGCAGTCAGAGACGATTGATAATGAGACAAAATGTCATATTTCAATCATCACGGAGACTGTTGGTGGGCGGGGATTCAAACTCATGATCCCTGGATTGAAAGTCAGATGCCTAACTGACTGAGCTAATCAGGCCCGTCTCTACATCAATGTAACTTCAAATATGAGTTCACTTCCATAAAGGAAAATCAAGGGGGATAACTCTGGATGTTAATCAGAATTATTGCCCCTGTTAGATTTGGTAAGTTTTTTTATGCAAACTTGTATATAAAAAAATATCAATGAAATTTTAGATATGTGTTCACCAACATAAAGAGGACTCGAGGGACAAGTTGAATAACTCTGTATTGAGTGTATGTAGTACTCAGATAAATTGGTTGATGTTCTGTAGCATGTCTGTTTACGAATATCATATTTATTATCCATTAAAAAATGCCAGAAATTGAAATACATTACAGATATGGATATATTTACACTTTTGAAATTGGTACACAATAATGAAATATAGGTCAGCTTCTTCAATTCATTACACATACATGTGAACAAGACCTATACATCAACATCAAGGTCAGTGTAGTCTCTCAAATGCAACCTGGGTGCAATTTCTTCTATTAGCGTTGGAGGCAAGACAATTAAATGTCATTCAGATTAAATAAATGGATGTTTTCTGAAATCATAAGTCTGCAAACATCGAGAAATAATTTACCTTTACCTATGTGTAGTGTCCTTGAGCAAGACACTTTATCTGCATATGCTTAGTCGTAGTTCTTCCCAGGAAGATGGAGTGTGATTTGTCTAACTGTCTAACTTGATGTAAAATGAGCAAAAATCAAATTTACCTTACACTTATATTTGATAACACAAGCATCAAAATCTGGAGCACTCTCAAGGAAACTGTGTGATCAAAAACAATTCACTTTGCTTGTGATTATTTGAGCATCAGAAATGCCAAACAGTACAATGGTGCTCCCTTCAACATATATATCATACAGAATACTATATTAGACTCATTATGTCAAACATGCATATTTTCCTGAAGGTACTTTTGTTATGCCTACTTTATCAACACAGTAAGATATGTTTAATTATAACACCTCCATTTTACACATATATCGTAATTTTGATGTCGGGGGCATTGTTAGCTCTATCAGTAGCTCGTCTGACTATCAATTCAGCAGTTCCCCACCCAGCCGCTTTCTCTGTGTGCATATCATTGTCATTTACATCTCATCCCTGATTCAAATGGGAAAGTTATTAGTTAGGTGCCAGGCCCGATTAGCTCAGTCGGTTACGGTCTGACTATCAATCCATGGGTCGTGAGTTCCAATCCCCCGCCCGGCAGCAGTCTCCGTGATGATTGATATACAACATTGTGTCTCATTATCATTTGTCTCTCACCACTGATTCAAGTGGGAAAGTTATCAGTTACTTGTGGAGATGGGGTGTGCTCGAGTACTGGTTAATCCCAGGAAACAGTGGTTAGGTTAACTGATCATCTGTTAGCCATCGATGGCATAAAAATGATGCTAAATATTCAATCAATCAATCAATATTAGTTATGTGTGTGCACAAGTACTGGTTAACCTTCCGGAATGCCATGAAAGAGAGGTAAGATTAAATGTTAACTGTCCATGGCATAAAAATGACGCTAAATATTCAAGAAACAAAACTTAATTTTGATTGAAACAATCATATATGTTGGGCAGGACTTGGTTTGATCGCACTGTTTTATATGTATATGCCTTAATTAAAAATTAATTACCAACTTTCATCACTGTTAATGGTTGAATAATTACAATTGTTCTAGATTTTATTCAATGTTTCTGTCAACATCCACCAATGTAATTTGGTAAACAACAAACATGCGAAATAAATGAAAATAAAAGCAGTATTTTTCAATAAACAAAAAATACTGAATAAAAATAATAACTGCTTTCTATAGGGCTGGAATAAATAATCATTTCAAAAGCAATGGCAGTGATCTATTATTCAACATTTATATACTAAGCACGAAATTTTATTTTTTATTAATTTGTATTATTCATGCAACAATTTCAGTATATCAAAATATGCGAAACTTGAGCATTTTGGCAGGTCCAAGTCAACCATGATTTATCGAAATTTCATTTGTATACAGGTCAAATTTACTATTGTGTAACATATCAAATGATGTCAAGTAAAGCCATGTATTTAAAGATCTGGCTTCCATCTTTTTACAAATCATCTTGCCTTTAATTTTTAAATATTCTTCTCCAGACTGCAACCAACAGAACAGATGCCTTTTCCAAGACTCTATATCATCTTGCCTTTAATATATAAATCTTCTTCTCCAGGCTGCAACCAACAGAACAGATGCCTTTTCCCAGACTCTATATCATCTTGCCTTTAATATTTAAATCTTCTTCTCCAGGCTGCAACCAACAGAACAGATGCCTTTTCCCAGACTCTATATCATCTTGCCTTTAATACTTAAATCTTCTTCTCCAGGCTGCAACCAACAGAACAGATGCCTTTTCCCAGACTCTATACAACGTAGGATTTGACGAAGTGTGTCGGAGAAATATTCCAGAAAACACATTCACACTGAATTCTGTGGATGTTTAGAACAGTACATAATCAGAGCTTCTTACTCTGCAATGATTTTATCTAAAGCCGTCTGTAAAGGCAGTGGTGTACATGTATCAGGAAAAATTGCAATTTTTTTTTTTAAGAAATAAGTGTAAGATGAATATAAAGCATTTAATTGTCATTTATTACTTAAATACGAATGATTTGGAATATTAAATTTGCTGCCACAAATGCTATAGTGTGACCCAGATGTTTTTTAGCTAATTGTAAAATTTTGAAATTTTAATATGCAAAGCATGTGAGTAACTTGTAAGGAAATGATGTCTAGTCATGGTGACAAACAAACCAGGGATTTGTCTGATTTCACTTTAACTGTTATTTTGTACAGGCGCAGTAGCCCAGTAAAAAATGGATTTTAATCTGAAAATATGTGTAACCACCTCTATGGGAACCCAAAAGATTATACTGAGCTCTTTCATCTGTGGCTGAATGGTCACTTACCTCTCACTGCTTTGATCGTAGGTTTGAGTCTCGCTTGCTCCATAAACTTTATGTGAGACAGTTTCTCAGTTACTTGCGGAAGGACGGTGAGTCTACACAGATTCATTCTGAGGTCTTTCTCCACCGATAAAACTGGATATGTCTTATGTAACGTGAAATGTGTTCAAATAAAAAAAAGGTTAAATTGAAAAAAAATGTTATAACATAGTTATATATATATTTTCTTCTTATTATTATTATCATATCAACTTTTCTAAATCAATTAATTGTCTTTATAATTAATGTACAGTAGCAGTATTAATAGAAATCTTGTGTTGAAAAAATATCTAAAAATAGATATGTCATACATTTAATGTACATACAGTCAAACCTGTCTTAAACAGCCACTAAAGGGAAAGAGCAAAATGACCTCTTAAGACAGGTGGCTGCTTAATACAGGTTGATTTTAACTTAAAGTATAAACATGGTAAAAAGAAAATGTGGCTGTTTAAGACAATTGGTTGCTTAATAGAGGTGACCACTAACACAGGTTTGACTGTATATGAAAGGTCAGTTTACAAGGTACGGGTCCAGATTTATTCAAAATTGTATGGTGCACTCACTGACTAGTGTATTCTTATGGTGCTAGATAATGTTTTAAAGATAGTGAAATCCAGATTTTATGTAGAAATGTTTGAAATCTAACCCATTTTTTTTTTAATATTTTATTCAAGATATTTTGTTTGTAGTAATAATATAACCAGACTTTATATACCATAAAACCCTGTGTGCTTCATGGTAAGAATTGATATGTAGAAATCGTCCAAATTGGTGTCGTGTCCATTTTTTGTCCAAGTTTTTCTCATGTTCATTATTGTGGTCAAATTATCAAACCCTGTGTTGTTTCAGGGTGCTACATGAGTGATGGCAAGGATAAGATGCCACAAACATGTCTTAAGAGATGACAAATTAAGTATTCTGTCGATTTACTGAAATTGTGCAAATATATAAGTACTTAGTTCATTCTGCATACAGGTGTTAACTTGTTTTATTTTTTTTATTTTCAACTCATTTGTTGATTAATGTTCTTTTTCATAGAGAGTGAGTCTGGAAATTTTTTTTCCTGTTGGCATCTTATAATGTTTATGTGATGGTAAGTCCGACCTCGTCTTCCTCCAATTCACTAGTCTAAGCAGGGTGGTAATGTAATGGATATAGCTGGCCGCTCACACCAGAGGTTGCCTCTTATAAAACAACACTATGGTTCTACCCAGGAAACAGACTCTAGAGTGGTTCCTTTAAGCTCTGAGCGTTCATCGCAAATGAGCTGAAATAAATGAGTATAAACTAATTCACTCATCCTTAAGTGACATATTGATTGGACTATGTGTTAGGAATACATACACAAATTACATATCAAAATAACAATCTTTTTTTTCCCATTTTGTTTAAAAAATGGAGGAAAAGGAGTTTAATAATGTTAAGAATCTTTAATTAAAAAAAATGGTTTCTGTTTCACTAGTATATTTAGTATAATACATAAAACCCAAATATCTAAGAAAAGCAGCTAGGTGATTTTAGACTGGTTCCAGTAAAACTGCATTTGGTTTTATTTATATTTATTATAAAACAAATAAATAACCAGTCAGAATCGATTTAATTTTTAAAGTAAATGTTGATGAAACAGAATCCTTGTTCATAAATCAAACATTGGAATGTACACTAAAACTGCAGACAGTCTGCTTTGTTAAGTTGTGTGATTTTAAAAAAATAAAATAAGTCATTCATGGATACAAGAATTCGTCGTACATCAGTGTGTGAAACTGCTGCTAAGTGTCCACCATGGAGGAAAACTGTTGAAATTGTCGTTTGTTCTTATACACGTGTTACTTGCATTTAATCATATTTATAATCTACGTTTTTTTATTGAATTAAAGAGATTTTTAAGTTAATTATTTTAGATAATTTTACTTTAAAAAAACATGTAATGTTTTATAAATTGCTATTTCACTATTTTCAATCGTAAAGTAAAAATTAAATGTTTGTTCTTGTGAAATATCAATAAGAGTTTATAAGTGAATAATAAAATGTTAATACTCACTTGTGTTTTATACATTTATACCAATTTTGAGCGTATGTGATGAAATAGAAATAGTAGTTTAGAGGTACCAGCAGTTAATATTTATATATTACATATATCACATGTATTACATATCTCACACATATCACATGTATTACATATATCACATATATTACATGTATCACATATAATACATGTATCACATATATTACATGTATCACATATATTACATGTATCACATATATTACATGTATCACACATATATCATATATTACATGTATCACATAATCACATATATTACATGTATAACCTATATATTACATGTATCACATATATTACATGTATCACATATATATCATATATTACATGTATCACATATATTACATGTATCATATATATCACATATATTACATGTATCACATATATTACAAATATTACATATATTACATATAACACATGTATTACATATATTACACATTACATATATTACATGTATAACATATACACATCACATGCATTACATATATAACATGTATAACATATATTGCATATATCACATGTATTACATTAATTACACATATCACATGTATTACACATATCACATATATTACATATATCACATGTATTACCAATATTACAATTATCACATATATACATATATCACATGTGTTACATATATTACACATTTCACATGTATTATATTTATTACACATATCACATGTATCACATATATTACATATATCACATGTATTACATATATTACACATATCACATGTATTACATATATCACATTTATTACATATATTACGCATATCACATGTATTACATATATCACATGAATTACATATATTACACATATCACATGTATTACATATATCACATGTATTACACATGTCACATGTATTACATGTATTACATATATATCATATGTATAACATATATTACACATATCACATGTATTACATATATCACATGTATAATATATATTACACATAATCACATGTATTACATGTATAACACATGTATTACATATATTACAGATATCACATATATTACACATATCACATATATTACACATATCACATGTATTACATATATCACATATATTACAAATAACATATATATAATATGTATAACATATATTACACATATCACATGTATTACATATATCACATGTATCACATATATTACACATATCACATATATTACACATATCACATATATTACAAATATCATATATATTACACATATCACATGTATCACATGTATTACACATATCACATGTATAACAAATATCATATATATTACACATATCACATATATTACACATATCACATGTATTACATATATCACATATATTACAAATATCATATATATTACACATATCACATATATTACAAATATCATATATATATTACACATATCACATGTATCACATATATTACACATATCACATATATTACAAATATCATATATATTACACATATCACATGTATCACATATATTACACATATCACATATATTACAAATATCATATATATTACACATATCACATGTATCACATATATTACACATATCACATATATTACACATATCACATATATTACAAATATCTTATATATTACACATATCACATATATTACAAATATAATATATATATTACACATATCACATGTATCACATATATTACACATATCACATATATTACAAATATCATATATATATTACACATATCACATGTATCACATATATTACACATATCACATATATTACACATATCACATATATTACAAATATCATATATATTACACATATCACATGTATTACACATATCACATATATTACACATATCACATGTATTACAAATACCATATATATTACACATATCACATATATTACACAAATCACATGTATTACATATATCACATATATTACAAATATCATATATATTACACATATCACATATATTACAAATATCATATATATATTACACATATCACATGTATCACATATATTACACATATCACATATATTACAAATATCATATATATTACAAATATCATATATATTACACATATCACATGTATCACATATATTACACATATCACATATATTACACATATCGCATGTATTACACATATCACATGTATTACAAATATCATATATATTACACATATCACATGTATTACATATATTAAACATCACGTGTATTACACATATCAGATGTATTACATATATAACACATATCACATATATAACACATATCACATATATTACATATATCACTTGTTTAACATATATTACACATATCACATGTATTACATATATTACACATATCACATATATTACACATATCACATGTATAACACATATCACATGTATTACATATATTACACATATCACATATATTACACATATCACATGTATTACATATATTACACATCACATGTATTACATATATTACACATATCACATGCATCACATATATTACATATATCACATGTATAACACATATCACATGTATTACATATATTACACATATCACATATATTACACATATCACATGTATTACATATATTACACATATCACATGTATAACATATATTACACATATCACATATATTACACATATCACATGTATAACACATATCACATGTATTACATATATTACACATATCACATATATTACACATATCACATGTATTACATATATTACACATATCACATGTATCACATATATTACACATATCACATATATTACACATATCACATGTATTACACATATCACATGTGTTACAAATATCATATATATTACACATATCACATGTATTACATATATTAAACATCACGTGTATTACACATATCAGATGTATTACATATATAACACATATCACATATATTACATATATCACATGTATTACATATATTACACATATTACATATATTACACATATCACATGTATTACATATATTACACATATCACATGTATTACATATATTACACATATCACATGCATCACATATATTACATATATCACATGTATTATATATAGTACATGTATTACATATAAATCGCAGATTTTATTGATTATATTTTAACTGTAATAAACATTATATAACATTGAACATGTTTTGTTTTTATTGTGATCGTCCCAATGATATATTCAGCAACATTGTCAAATATTGCACCTCATGGTATGTTATTAGTATTATTTTTATGATCGACTCAAGGAAAGGTTTAGCAACACGAGTTATTTTTTCATTGGAATACTATGGGAAGACCATAAGTCTCAATTATTCTATAAAAAGATGATATTTTGTAATCAGCAATTCACTGACGTCGGTATCCCCACATGTTGACATTTGCTCGATAACTGGAACGTTGGCATATTGATTTTAGATCGGTACATGTAGGTACACGAGGCTTCCTATCAGAGGGCCTCGACTGAGATTGAGGTTCAATTCCAAACTTCAGTTATTACACACAAACTTTTAACCGAAAATTGCAATTAAATCAACATCTGCTCAACAACAATAACAACAATTGTCTGATTCTTTTTAAATCCCCGTCCGGCAACAGTCTCCGTGATGATTGATATACGGTATTGTGTCTCATTATCATTCGTCTGTTACCGCTGATTCACGCTGATTCAAGTGGGAAAGTTATCAGTTACTTGCGGGGATGGGGTGTGCTAGAGTACTGGTTAACCTTTTAGGATCCCAGGAAGCAATGGTTAGGATAACTGAACGTCTATTAGCCCGCGATGGCATAACAATACGCTAAATATTTACATGAGTTGTGCCGCTTTGTAATGTCAAATATTTGTTATTTGAACAAATAGTTCCCGATCGGTTATGTGTTTGAATATGAGGTTTATTAACACAAGGGCTTGCCTTTCAGAAAAGCAAGTCTCATTTTACCGGAATTATGTCCATGTGGTTTTCGCTCACTAACTTCAATTGCCTTTAGAATATTAATGAACTTTTGTGAAAAGATACTCAACACGAAAAGGAAGCTTAGGATTTATTTGAGGAACTGTAGTTTTCCTAAAGATAGTATGACAAGCATTTTTGTATCGGTTCTTGATTTGTAATGTATTATACGGAGTATACGGAAATACCTGATGTTTCACGATTGCATCTCAGCGGCCAATCTGAACATCGCTCGGCAATTTCCGTAAACGTCCGAAATAACGTTATTTCGAACGTTTGCGGAAATGGCTGAGCGAGGTTCCGATTGCATCAGTGGGCAGTATATAAAAATAGGCGGGGAATATCAATACTCGGCTCGGTCTCACAAACAACAACACTCAGTACTGATTCTGCCTAGAAAACGGACTAGAAAGCGATGCATATAAGCAATGAGCTTACTTCGCGGTCGAACTAACATAACTGTTTTATCCAATTGGTAACTAGCGACCTTTTCGTCGTCATTTGGACTCTTTATTTAGATGAACTATATGCATCCATATGCAACCAAGTACATAACTAGCTATAGAGATAGGTCCTTGGTGCTATCCATATAACGAATCACATCGATATCAAAATACAATCACGTGATTCATTTGATATGTCCCAAAATACGATGCAATTTTAAACGAGAAATATATCCAGCCTACCCTGAGCTCGTTATGCTAAGTTTTCTTTTCAGTTTATTATTTTGACATTGTAATAAACGACCAGTGAGGCATTATGCATTGGATTTTTTTACAATTATAATTTTATCTGATATACATCCTTTGAAGGTGATTTACATTCTCCTTAAGTTGCCGGAAAGTTTGCACATGTGTAAAACAAATATAACGATCTGCCCAGTCACATGTGTAAGGAGTGAATGAGGGCCGCAGCGGTGGTCTAAAGGTAGAGAGTTCGCCTCTCATGCGGAAGGTCGTGGGTTCGGTCCACGGTCGGACCACACCAACGATTTGATCAATGATACTAGAAGCTTCCTCGCTAGAAGCTCAACATTTAGATAATCGTTCTAGGTAAGGTCGACCCGGTGTCAGTATAATGTGTATGAATGGGGCATCATACCATGTGTCTACGTTAAAACACTGTCTCAAGCAGACACCGTTGTGATATAACTGAACACGCGTTGAAAGCGACGCTAAACAGCACATTACGAGAGATGTCACGTGTTATTGAAGTCATGAATATTTAATTGAGTTGTAATCAGTTCAAAAGTGAACTTGAAGATGCTCGATTTTGAAAATAGTTTGAGAATTTTAAATTAATCTCCATTCATTGGTTGAAAAATACAATTTGAAACATCGATATCATTTTAGTTTTTATTGAATATTTTTACACAAACAACATAACATATAATATATAGGTTTTAAACAACGTGCGTTATACGGAATAGTCCTCACTTGTTTTCTCCTGTTTTAGTTGTAATGACGTCATACGTGTTAATACCAGTACCCTAGCTACTCTGTTGTCTATCTCTACTCTCCAAATTGTAATTATTTGTTTGCTCTTTAAAAATGATTATTATTTCATTTCTTATGAAATATAAAAGATTAAGAATAAAAAACAAATAAACGTGTTTTGTATGCAACAGTTAAAAGTTCGTTGTTTTTGTCTTTGTATTTTGACGAATATCTTAAACGAGAAATGTTTTTAATTCATTTTAACTGCATTTATAAGATGTTGTTTTTCAAATAATATACTATAATATATAAACATATCAACTAAACTTAGACTGCAAAACGTTTAACCTAACAGAACACAACACAACTGCAAATACTTGTACATTTCAACATTAAGCATTCAATAAAGGATTATAAACTTCAACTGAATACATTCATAAAGAAAATAATCTAATGGTTATATATACAATTTATATATATATATATATATATATATATATATATATATATATATATATATATATATATATAACGTTAAAAACCGATGGTTAATTGATTGATCATTTAATGTATTCAACAGTAAAAACAATTTGCCATTCTTGTGAACAAAGCATGGCAACACTCATCTGTTGATAGTAAAAATGAATATTGGAAAGCCAAAAAATAATTGAGACATAATACAGTATAAATACGTCAGTATTAGAAGAGTATTTAATGCACAAAGACGTTCATTTGCACTTTGTGATCTAGTTATATATCCATCTATAAGCAACAACACAAATGAAATCGAATGGTTATTTGAAAGTATGCACCCCGTATTTTATGAAAACGAACTTTTTGATCGACCCTTGTTTTATTTTCATCATATTTCCACATTTGCAACTTCCGGTGTATTAACAGTATCTTATAAACGTCGTTCAGAACACAAGACATATTTTGTTGCATAAACAATTATGTGCTACTTTTTCAGACCCGGAAATATATGGGAAATCTCGGAACTTTTCGAAGTCTCACGTTACGAGCGCGAGAATTCGCACCGGAGTTCAAATGTGATATTACTAAGTTGTTTAAAACTTTTTTTACACTGCGGACATTTTATAGGCCACGAATCAAAGTTGAATGGAACCGTTGTCTGGCTGGAAAATACGTGACTAGATGTCTGCATTTTTTATCTGACTTAACATTTTTTTTACGATTCTATCACATAAAGAGAATGATAGAGAATGCCAAAACAATTAGGATTTGAATTTTGTTTAAAAAAAAACAATTTGAATCCATTAACTGAAAAATTGCTTTATACTTGCATATAAGTCATATAAAAAAATCAGAATACAAATTTTGTCGCCCATTTTCAGACAAAGCAACGGGCCAATCACATTTGTCATGTCGGAATGAGTCTGTTCCAGAAGAAGATTATTTCAACTGGATACCGTATAGTTGGCTCACTGGATTTGCCACACGAACATTTTACCAAATCGAACGTTAAACACAGTTGTTATATTTCACTAACGAACGTAGCCGTTTCCTTAATGTTTTTTTTTTCACGAAATAAAAGAAAACAGCAATTGGCAGGACTTGCACATCTTTCATCTGGAATCATATTTGATACTGTTAAAACGTCACCATTGTGAACATTATGCAATACATCTAATTTATTCAACAAAAGCAAAAAAAAGCACATCGATATGTATACATTTTCGTGCAATAACACCGTGAAGTGAATTTCTGAAAAAGTTACATTTTTTTTTAATTTCTCAAAAAATTAACTATTCCAAAGAAAAAGGTTCTGCAATTAATTTCATAGAAGAACTTATTTTTCTCTAACATTATTATGTAACATGATTTAATATTGACCCAATTTTATTTAGATCTAACTATTTCCTCGAAATGATGGTTAAAACATCGGAACCAGGCTAGTTTGCCACTCCCCTCCTGCCGGCGTTTGTCCTGAAAAAGAGATAAAAGACAATAGTTAAACAAAATCCCCATAAAGTCATCGTCTGCTCGGAGAACTCAGATAACACTGTAAACATGCACGCCCAACGCAACACTTCGTCTGCACCGAGAATGTACGAGGGTTGTCCCTATAGTTTTGAGACTGTTTTATATTACTATGACCTACGCCAAATTTTAAAAGCTGACAAAAACTCGTAGGTAACACGTATGTAACATACCATGTAAGCCAAAAACTACGTTTGTTTTGTTTATGTGGGTTAAGGCCTCGTTGCTACATTACTGGTCATAATTAATTAAAGAAATAAGTTTAAGAAAGAAAATACAATATACATATACTTCTTTTTCAACTACATAGGGGATATTATAAGTTCTAAGAGTACATAGATAATAAATCACAAATATCATCACTTAAATTAATTTTGGGTCTGCTATAAACATAATTAAACTATCAATAAATACAAGTTTGATTCCGATGTTATGCGAATTCAAATTATGTTATCATTTGAATGTAAAGGGAGCTAATAGACCGACACAAACTTTGAATCCCGAATGCATGTACTGTGATGCATATCTGGTAACATTCTTTGCATCCTTTTTTATTTGTTTTCTACAGTTATGCTAGTTAAATAGTTTATCTCACAAAAACCTGTTTTACATAAACTCTTCCTACAACTTATTTATTTTAGTAACTATAGATATGCAGTGTTCACTGTCATTTGTGGAAGATGACGCACGTTATAATGAATCAGAAAGCATCCATTTTTTTTGTGATTACAAACGTTTCTGGACCTAGCTGGGGTGGAACCCACGGCCTTAACGGTAAAAGGTAAATGACACTGGGGTCATCCCGTTGCTCAACTCGGTTACAGAGAACCACAATGGTGTGTTCTTCCTCAATATTGTACAAGACTTGCAAAGCAGATACATATCGGCAAGTGGAATACAGGGTTAGTGGTAATTTATGGAATCAGCAAGGAAAACTACCCTTTTTTTTTTGCAAATTTAGAGCTTCTTGAATGTAATATGCAAACACGATATATCTTATAATATGTTAACAGTACTGCAAGGAAAGTCAAAAGAGCATTTTACTTAAATTTTCTTTATTCAAAATAGTTTTCGCACCCACTTGAAAACTGTCCTTCACAGTTTGGATCCCCAAAATATAATTAGTATATTCAATGTTTGATGATGATTTAAACAATGCTTCAAAAGTAAAATATTAACTACTGATAAAATGTATGTATCGCGATAAACTGTTGGTATCGTAATAAGCATGAATATCGCGATGTATCGTCAGATTTACTGAGCGCTGTATTGTAAACAACATGGAATACATGTATGTACTATTATAGAACACGATACTGCCGTTACCTAAGTAATAACTCATTTATCGTTATTGCTTCGGTGCATATTGTCTGTTTGTTTCAACACACGTGTCGTTATATTAATATGTATCGTTTCGAGATATACAAATGTTTTGTTTTTTGGCCGATGTATTATACCTACCCCGACAAATTGTCCGGTGCCACATACATATATTACATATATTACACATCACATGTATTACATATATAACACATATCTCATGTATTACATATATTACACATATCAGATGTATTACATATATTACACATATCACATATATAACACATATCACATGTATCACATATATTACATATATCACATGTATCACATATATTACACATATCACATATATTACACATATCACATATATTACACATATCACATGTATTACACATATTACACATATCACTTGTATTACATATATTACACATATCACATATATTACACATATCACTTGTATTACATATATTACACATATCACATGTATTACATATATTACACATATCGCATATATTACACATATCACATGTATTACATATATTACACATATCACATGTATTACATATATTACACATATCACATGCATCACATATATTACATATATCACATGTATTACATATAGTACATGTATTACATATGAATTGCAGATTCTATTGATTATATTTTAACTGTAATAAACATTTTATAACATTGAACATGTTTTGTTTTTATTGTGATCGTCCCAATGATATATTCAGCAACATTGTCAAATATTGCACCTCATGGTATGTTATTAGTATTATTTTTATGATCGACTCAAGGAAAGGTTTAGCAACACGAGTTATTTTTTCATTGGAATACTATGGGAAGACCATAAGTCTCAATTATTCTATAAAAAAGATGATATTTTGTAATCAGCAATTCACTGTCGTCGGTATCCCCACATGTTGACATTTGCTCGATAACTGGAACATTGGCTATTGATTTTAGATCGGTACATGTAGGTACACGAGGCTTCCTATCAGAGGGCCTTGACTGAGATTGAGGTTCAATTCCAAACATCAGTTATTACACACAAACTTTTAACCTAAAATTGCAATTAAATCAACATCTGCTCAACAACAATAACAACAATTGTCTGATTCTTTTTAAATCCCCGTCCGGTAACAGTCTCCGTGATGATTGATATACGGTATTGTGTCTCATTATCATTCGTCTGTTACCGCTGATTCAAGTGGGAAAGTTATCAGTTACTTGCGGGGATGGGGTGTGCTAGAGTACTGGTTAACCTTTTAGGATCCCAGGAAGCAATGGTTAGGATAACTGAACGTCTTTTAGCCCGCGATGGCATAAAAATACGCTAAATATTAACATGAGTTGTGCCGCTTTGTAATGTAAAACATTTTTTATATGAACAAATAGTTCCCGATCGTTTTTGTATTTGAATATGAGCTTTATTATCACAAGGGCTTGCATTTCAGAAAAGCAAGTCTCATTTTACCGGAATTATGTCCATGTGGTTTTCGCTCACTAACTTCAATTGCCTCTAGAATATTAATGAACTTTTGTGAATAGATACTCAACACGAAAATGAAGCTTAGGATTTATTTGAGGAACTGAGTTTTCCTAAAGATAGTATGACAAGCATTTTTGTATCGGTTCTTGATTTCGATTGATTTAAGGGTCGATGCTACTAAAATAGACAAACGGGTTCAGGACAATTGCATTAGTTTCCTTTAAGATATTTTGGTGACTTTTTGTGTCAAAGGTCGACTGGGATTGATTTTGGTTTGATCAGGTCTTTGTCATTGTTACTTTAAAAAGAAAACAGTGTTCGCTCAGTTACTCGACAATGTTGAAATTGATTCATCACGGTTAATCGTATTATCATCAAATCGATCGAAACTGCCGTGTGTTCCTTTAAGATACTTTGATGAAATTTTGTTTATAGGTTTCAAACAAAGAGATGAAGGTCGGGGTTAGTTTTGAGGTTTTGTTTTCAAGGTCACTATTACTGAAAAAAGTAGAAGAAAACGGTTCCCACTCAATAACTGGTTTCCGCCCAATGATTTTAGTTTCCAATAAGAATTGTTTTAACGGCTGAAAAACTAACCTATAATTCTTCTATCTTGTAACAAGTGTTTTTTGGATGCTTTGTCCTTGTTTTGATTTTTTTGCATAAATTATATCCCTTTTTTACCGTTGACAAGTTATTTTCGTTAATAGTATTCTGGTCTAATATTGACTGCTTTGCTCTCTTGCTTTTGAGTATTTTGAAACAATCGAACGTACTGTCCTTCAAACAGTACTTGTTTATCTTCTCAAAATAAATTATTAAAGGATTTTAGTGAAGCAGGAATAGAATAGTGACAATAATGTAAAATTAAATAAACCATAATATCCAGCTGTAAGCACTTTGCCCAATCTGATCACCTCGGCCTTTATGCTACGCAATGTATTACACGGAGTATACGGAAATACCTGATGCTCAGCTGCCAATCTGAACATTGCTCGGCAATTTTCGTAAACGTCCGAAATAACGTTATTTCGAACGTTTGCGGAAATGGCCGAGCGATGTTCCGATTGCATCAGTGGGCAGTATATGTATATAGGCGGGGAATATCAATACTCGGCTCGGTCTCACAAACAACAAAACTCAGTACTGATTATGCCTAGAAAACGGACTAGAAAGCGATGCATATAAGCAATGAGCTTACTTCGCGGTCGAACTAACATAACTGTTTTATCCAATTGGTAAATAGCGACCTTTTCGTCGTCATTTGGACTCTTTATTTAGATGAACTATATGCATCCATATGCAACCAAGTACATAACTAGCTATAGAGATAGGTCCTTGGTGTTATCCATATAACGAATCACATCGATATCAAAATACAATCACGTGATTCATTTGATATGTCCCAAAATACGATGCAATTTTAAACGAGAAATATATTCAGCCTACCCTGAGCTCGTTATGCTAAGTTTTCTTTTCAGTTTATTATTTTGACATTGTAATAAACGACCAGTGAGGCATTATGCATTGGATTTTTTTACAATTATAATTTTATCTGATATACATCCTTTGAAGGTGATTTACATTCTCCTTAAGTTGCCGGAAAGTTTGCACATGTGTAAAACAAATATAACGATCTGCCCAGTCACATGTGTAAGGAGGGATGAGGGCCGCAGCGGTGGTCTAAAGGTAGAGAGTTCGCACCTCATGCGGAAGGTCGTGGGTTCGGTCCACGGTCGGACCACACCAACGATTTGATCAATGATACTAGAAGCTTCCTCGCTAGAAGCTCAACATTTAGATAATCGTTCTAGGTAAGGTCGAACCGGTGTCAGTATAATGTGTATGAGAGGGGCATCATACCATGTGTCTACGTTAAAACACTGTCTCAAGCAGACACCATTGTGATATAACTGAACATGCGTTGAAAGCGACGCTAAACAGCACATTACGAGAGATGTCACGTGTTATTGAAGTCATGAATATTTAAATGAGTTGTAATCAATTCAAAAGTGAACTTGAAGACGCTCGATTTTGAAAATAGTTTGAGAATTTTAAATTAATCTCCATTCATTGGTTGAAAAATACAATTTGAAACATCGATATCATTTTAGTTTTTATTGAATATTTTTACACAAACAACATAACATATAATATATAGGTTTTAAACAACGTGCGTTATACGGAATAGTCCTCACTTGTTTTCTCCTGTTTTAGTTGTAATGACGTCATACGTGTTAATACCAGTACCCTAGCTACTCTGTTGTCTATCTCTACTCTCCAAATTGTATTTATTTGTTTGCTCTTTAAAAATGATTATTATTTCATTTCTTATGAAATATAAAAGATTAAGAATAAAAAACAAATAAACGTGTTTTGTATGCAACAGTTAAAAGTTCGTTGTTTTTGTCTTTGTATTTTGACGAATATCTTAAACGAGAAATGTTTTTAATTCATTTTAACTGCATTTATAAGATGTTGTTTTTCAAATAATATACTATAATATATAAACATATCAACTAAACTTAGATTGCAAAACGTTTAACCTAACAGAACACAACACAACTGCAAATACTTGTACATTTCAACATTAAGCATTCAATAAAGGATTATAAACTTCAACTGAATACATTCATAAAGAAAATAATCTAATGGTTATATATAAATTTATATATATATATATATATATATATATATATATATATATATATATATATATATATATAAAGTTAAAAACCGATGGTTAATTGATTGATCATTTAATGTATTCAACAGTAAAAACAATTTGCCATTCTTGTGAACAAAGCATGGCAACACTCATCTGTTGATAGTAAAAATGAATATTGGAAAGCCAAAAAATAATTGAGACATAATACAGTATAAATACGTCAGTATTAGAAGAGTATTTAATGCACAAAGACGTTCATTTGCACTTTGTGATCTAGTTATATATCCATCTATAAGCAACAACACCAATGAAATCGAATGGTTATTTGAAAGTATGCACCCCGTATTTTATGAAAACGAACTTTTTGATCGGCCCTTGTTTTATTTTCATCATATTTCCATATTTGCAACTTCCGGTGTATCTCAACAATATCTTATAAACGTCGTTCAGAACACAAAACATATTTTGTTGCATAAACAATTATGTGCTACTTTTTCAGACCCGGAAATATATGGGAAATCTCGGAACTTTTCGAAGTCTCACGTTATGAGCGCGAGAATTCGCACCGGAGTTCAAATGTAATATTACTAAGTTGTTTAAAACCTTTTTTTACACTGCGGACATTTTATAGGCCACGAATCAAAGTTGAATGGAACCGTTGTCTGGCTGAAAAATACGTGACTAGATGTCTGAATTTTTTATCTGACTTAACAATTTTTTTACGATTCTATCACATAAAGAGAATGATACAGAATGCCAAAACAATTAGGATTTGAATTTTGTTTAAAAAAAAAAACAATTTGAATCCATTAACTGAAAAATTGCTATATACTTGCATATAAGTCATATAAAAAAATCAGAATACAAATTTTGTCGCCCATTTTCAGACAAAGCAACGGGCCAATCACATTTGTCATGTCGGAATGAGTCTGTTCCAGAAGAAGATTATTTCAACTGGATACCGTATAGTTGGCTCACTGGATTTGCCACACGAACATTTTACCAAATCGAACGTTAAACACAGTTGTTATATTTCACTAACGAACGTAGCCGTTTCCTTAATGTTTTTTTTTCACGAAATAAAAGAAAACAGCAATTGGCAGGACTTGCACATCTTTCATCTGGAATCATATTTGATACTGTTAAAACGTCACCATTGTGAACATTATGCAATACATCTAATTTATTCAACAAAAGCAAAAAAAGCACATCGATATGTATACATTTTCGTGCAATAACACCGTGAAGTGAATTTCTGAAAAAGTTACATTTTTTTTAATTTCTCAAAAAATTAACTATTCCAAAGAAAAAGGTTCTGCAATTAATTTCATAGAAGAACTTATTTTTCTCTAACATTATTATGTAACATGATTTAATATTGACCCAATTTTATTTAGATCTAACTATTTCCTCGAAATGATGGTTAAAACATCGGAACCAGGCTAGTTTGCCACTCCCCTCCTGCCGGCGTTTGTCCTGAAAAAGAGATAAAAGACAATAGTTAAACAAAATCCCCATAAAGTCATCGTCTGCTCGGAGAACTCAGGTAACACTGTAAACATGCAAGCCCAACGCAACACTTCGTCTGCACCGAGAATGTACGAGGGTTGTCCCTATAGTTTTGAGACTGTTTTATATTACTATGACCTACGCCAAATTTTAAAAGCTGACAAAAACTCGTAGGTAACACGTATGTAACATACCATGTAAGCCAAAAACTACGTTTGTTTTGTTTATGTGGGTTAAGGCCTCGTTGCTACATTACTGGTCATAATTAATTAAAGAAATATGTTTAAGAAAGAAAATACAATATACATATACTTCTTTTTCAACTACATAGGGGATATTATAAGTTCTAAGAGTACATAGATAATAAATCACAAATATCATCACTTAAATTAATTTTGGGTCTGCTATAAACATAATTAAACTATCAATAAATACAAGTTTGATTCCGATGTTATGCGAATTCAAATTATGTTATCATTTGAATGTAAAGGGAGCTAATAGACCGACACAAACTTTGAATCCCGAATGCATGTACTGTGATGCATATCTGGTAACATTCTTTGCATCCTTTTTTATTTGTTTTCTACAGTTATGCTAGTTAAATAGTTTATCTCACAAAAACCTGTTTTACATAAAATGGCGATAGCTGTTTAGGCTGAGGACGAAAACTTGTCACAAGTTAATATCAATTTCCTTTTTTTTTTAACTTTGTAAGATATATATAAATTGTAAAGTTATGTATATGAAAACTCTTCCTACAACTTATTTATTTTAGTAACTATAGATATGCAGTGTTCACTGTCATTTGTGGAAGATGACGCACGTTATAATGAATCAGAAAGCATCCATTTTTTGTGATTACAAACGTTTCTGGACCTAGCTGGGGTGGAACCCACGGCCTTAACGGTAAAAGGTAAATGATACTGGGGTCATCCCGTTGCTCAACTCGGTTACAGAGAACCACAATGTAATGGTGTGTTCTTCCTCAATATTGTACAAGACTTGCAAAGCAGATACATATCGGCAAGTGGAATACAGGGTTAGTGGTAATTTATGGAATCAGCAAGGAAAACTACCCTTTTTTTTTTGCAAATTTAGAGCTTCTTGAATGTAATATGCAAACACGATATATCTTATAATATGTTAACAGTACTGCAAGGAAAGTCAAAAGAGCATTTTACTTAAATTTTCTTTATTCAAAATAGTTTTCGCACCCACTTGAAAACTGTCCTTCACAGTTTGGATCCCCAAAATATAATTAGTATATTCAATGTTTGATGATGATTTAAACAATGCTTCAAAAGTAAAATATTAACTACTGATAAAATGTATGTATCGCGATAAACTGTTGGTATCGTAATAAGCATGAATATCGCGATGTATCGTCAGATTTACTGAGCGCTGTATTGTAAACAACATGGAATACATGTATGTACTATTATAGAACACGATACTGCCGTTACCTAAGTAATAACTCATTTATCGTTATTGCTTCGGTGCATATTGTCTGTTTGTTTCAACACACGTGTCGTTATATTAATATGTATCGTTTCGAGATATACAAATGTTTTGTTTTTTGGCCGATGTATTATACCTACCCCGACAAATTGTCCGGTGCCACACCGGCAATATTTGATAATGTTCTAATAATAGCCGGTAAATTTTGCGGGTCACGTAAATCTTCCATCTGCAAAACAACCAGGTCAGGGCCACCGTTTGCGTTATTTCCGCTATTATTTCCGTTATTATTTGCAGAAGTCACCACTCCGCCACCTGAAAATATCACGGAAAGGGCCGTCAGACTATAGCGTGCAAGTGGCTCGCTTTCTTAAAATGTCTTCTCGCCGAGCGAGCTTTGGCAGCGGCCACTTCGGTTAATTTACTAAGATTATACGGTCTCGAGCTTGGATTTCTGACTGCAATAATCCGATTTCATTATTCGCAATATTTTATGCGCCGACAAGCGAGCAGCGAATGCATCAACTTTCATGCGCTGAGATTGCGGTGCGATTCGTTATTTTTCACTTTGTTTTTGTGTCTGGCCGCATTCGCGAAATATTGATACATACTTACTATTATAACTAAAAGCTAAAGGCTAATGGTGAACTAGAATAACATTTTATATAATTTGCCGGGGAGCTTGTAACGCAGCGCGTGTCTACTTCATGCTTTGAGTTTATTGCGTTGAGCTTAAAGCGTTTTAAACGAGTAAGTGTCTGACTACATTACGAGTAAGTGTCTGACTACATTACGCATGTTTCAACTTAGAGCGAGTTTCGACGAGTTTCATGATCTACGTTTTGTGCATTGAGAATCGAGCCTTGAACTAACAGCGGGTTTTACAGCGTAACGAGCATATTATATTGGATACAATACAGTAAAAGTCCTAAATTAAGGCTTATTTCCCCTTTTTGAAATCCCCAAATCTTGATTGTTGATGGGTTAATCACCAAATTAATCACCAAGTAAATATACCAAGATAATATCGTATGCTTGCGGCGAAGAACAATACAGCTTACTGCAAACACTACAGCACAAAACAATTTTCAGTTCTAGGTTCATAAAATAAAGCACCGTTAAGGTCGTAGGTTCGTGTACCCCTCGCTCAAAAACCTTTGCCAGTTACTCGCGGAAGTACAATGGTTCTATTCAGATTTATTCTGGGGTCTTCCTCCACCTGTAAAACTGGATATGCCATATATAACCTGAAATATGTTGGAATTTGGGTTAAAATACAGCGATGACTTTATGCCATTATCAAACACGCCAACACAATCATGTCTGTGACTTACAGGTCGTATCACTTTTATTCGCCTTTTTATAAAATTTTAAAACAACCAATTTTCTTCCAGAATTTGGCAACGACAGCAACCAATTCTACTACAATTATGTTTCCTGCCCAAGTTTCACTAAACATCTCTACTTGAGATTTGCTCAACTCAAATTTCTGAAATGCCAAATTTTTATTGACATTGATATTTTTGCATGTTATACTTTACCAATGAGTAAAGATTCGTTATGACTTCGGTTAAATATTGTCATATAATGTGTAGTTAGTTCAAATTACCATATAAGAAAATTATGATTTTTGGTTGAGGAAAATCTCAGCTTGATATGTATAGTGACACCGACCCCCAGAGCATCGTATAGTGTTGTTTGATTCCCTTTGTACATGTATTAGAGTAATATGTTCGCATTTATATTGGTGAAAGTAAGAAATAATAACCATTAACCCTTTGCTTCATTAGCATTTTCTTGGACTCTTCAAAATTGAAAGCATTAATTCACCACGTATCAGCAATGGGAGTTATGTTTATATTAACTGGCAGAGTGGAAAACAGTCTGAACTCTTCCTGCACTGTTTTCAAAGGCCTTCTGTGATTTGTGCGGGAAAACGCGTATCTCTGGAGAAAGGATTAAAATCCATTTTCTTATTAAATTTCCACTTTCTTTTCACGTTCCCCTTGGGGATTCGACTTTCCAGTTGGAATTTCATAATATTTCCACACAAATTATTTCTTTAAGGATTAAACAATTCTTACAGGAACCTTTTGCTATGTTTGTGGATTTTATCAAAAAGTTGCTTACATACTGTTTTAGCATCCTTACATAAAACTATGACACTGTAGTGAGAAAAACTCGATATTTAATGTAGATCATACATAAAATGGTCTTATTCCTTTGTACACATGATAACATTGGCACATTGTCAACTGTTCTGCTAAGTTTGGATGATGTTGGGTCTAACAGTTTAAAGATGCGTAGTGATACACTGCCACAAATGGACAGACTTGTCAAAAATGAAGAGTTATCATTAAACCATCGAAATTGTGAGAAAGCAATCGGGTAAACCCATGTTTTTTCCCTGCATATTTGGACCAACAGAGTTTCTATGGAAACAAGACACTTTTAGAACCATTGGACATGTGTTCGGTGTTCTATATGCAGAGCAATAAATTAATGATTGGTGAGTGAGACTAACAGCCGATTGTTTAATGAATGTGCATACGCTTTCCTAATGTGATCGATATTATCGTAACGTTTCTTTCATTCTATGCAATTTTTAAACATTACATTGTACAATGTCTACACTATATGTTTATTGTCTGGTTTGTTTCATATATGCGTATACAAAATACATGAAAAGAAAATGAAATTTGACAAATAAAAAGTAGTCCCTATCGCGTATGGTGATTTTGGCGGTGATCAAGACTTCAGTTTGATCACGCCGACATGAGAAAGGCTTAATGGTAAAATGCAGCAGCTCCTGCATGTTTAAATCAAATGTTAAAATATTAAAATATAATCGATGCTAGTCACGGATGTATTTGATGACAGTGAAGAAGTATAAAATAACAAGTACCCAGTCGTATAAAGCTAAAGAAGGAATTCCACTCATAGTCATTTTTATTTCATATAAATGATTCGAAGTTTATTCTGTTTTTTCTCATTTCACCTACTCGTAAATGAAAACAGATCAACACTTTGATTGGACATCAAGATTCATTTTGTTGCATACTCCTTGACTGGGGCATTTCGATATCAAAACTAGTGTATCAGGATAATTTGCTATAAATAATTTAAGAACAAACTGAAATAAAATGAATACATAGCATCTGGTCCCAAAGTTACAAAACACTTTTCATGCTCTACTTAAATTCCGTTCTCAATCACAATTTTTAAGGATTTATATATAAACACAAATTAAAGCCCAAATACTTGACTCGGCCTCAAATTTGAAATATTTATGCTGATTGGAAGTAGAATGGTTGATTGATTGATTGAATATTTAGCGTCATTTTTATGCCATCGAGGGCTAACAGAAGATCAGTTAACCTAACCACTGTTTCCTGGTATTCTGAAAGGTTAGCCAGTACTCGAGTACACCCCATCTCCGCAAGTAACTGCTAACTTTCCCACTTAAATCAGAGGCGATAGACGAATGATGATGAGACACAATGTCGTATATCAATCATCAAGGAGACTGTTGCCGGGCGGGGATTCGGGGATTCATGACCCCTGGATTGATAGTCTGACGCGTAACCGACTGAGCTAACCGTGCCTGGCTAGGAAGTAGATATTATTTTGTTATAATGAGTAAATTCATGTTTTTTTTTCATTTTTGAGTTCAGCATGGAACAATTGTTTTTAATTCCGGGAACTTATTTCGTTTTTATCATTTAGAAATAAAACACGAATGAGTTGAAATTTTAAATCTGCTAAAATATGACAAAGTAGAATATTTTACTGAGCGTTGAAATCGAAACGAAATTCCGATTTTGAAGCATAAAAAGCACGCACGCAATGGTGGCGGCCTTCACTTTGTCATTCGGACTCTTTCTAAGACAAAACAAATATAACTCAACGGATTAAATCGAAATAAAGTCACGTGTCTCAGATGAATCATCATAAAATATTGCTTTAGACGAACTATTTATTTTAGTGTAACCTGGCGGCTTAGACTAAAATAGGGAATCCCTTGTCAATGACATATTTTGGTATGTTTGGATCAAGGAGTTGTATCCCTATATAATTCCTCGGTTTGAATTGATATTATGGTTTGGCGGGGGGAGCGCCCCTGGTCCCTGGCTCCTATGCCTATGATTGTACCAGTATATTTGACGCAGCATTTACTTCCTCATACATCCTCATACACTCTCTCCTCAGGTTGCCAACTCCACCCCCTCCCCTAACTGAAACGCTCTTACACCCAGAACAATGCCGTTTTCGCAGTGTAGTTTGAACATCATTGTGATTGTTGTATTTAAAAGCAATGATGAAATCTTACCCGAAGCTGTTCCTGTGGACACGCCCCCTATACCAGTAGAAACTCCGCCAGCTGCATTATTACTGAACGCTGGTTGGCTGTTTGGCGGTGCAAGTATATTGTTATTGTTGTTATTGTTTTGTCCTAAAAAATGAAGATGTTAAATGATAACTCGATTGTTTTTATATGTAAATGGCCTTTCTGATTAGTATACATAAATATTACATGTATGACATTGTTTGATCCAGGTTGTATTAAAATGAGTAAGTAAATGCAAACTCCTTCCTTGAACATATGTAGACTTTTGTCGTTCCCAAGAACGCTTGCCCGTGAACGGTCATATTTGAGCTTAACGATAAAAGATATTTCCTACATAATATATCGATATATCTTGAAGCCGGAATATCGAAATGGTTAACCTGAAACATGACGTAGTTAAAGAGGCATGTCCTTTGCCGTTTTGGTAGTCCACTATGATACCCCGTGAACGTTTTACAAATGGTTCATTCCTTGTTTAAGGAATTACCTAGTATATGTAACCTGTATTTATATTTATACATACTTTTCTGTTTCGTGGGAAATCTTCTTTTATTTTATTAAGAACAATATACATGTATATATTTCACAACAAAAACAGGAAAATATGTTCAAACCACTGTGTACTGTAAGACTGTTTGGTTAAAGGTCACGTATAATGTCAAAATCTACAACTGTTCACCACTACGTCAGTTTAATATCAATAAATACGGTTAATATATACAACAATAATGAGTCGGCGATATTTTCCGCCCACATAATACATATACAAAAGAACAACTACGCCAAAACCACGCGATGACCCTCGACCTCATGTTAACATTCAGAACTTCGCTTCACTAACGTAACTCTTAGATTTTCGTCTGAACGATAAAGACACATACAGACAACGGTCGCCATATTATACGCCTAAAGTGAATATATCAGGAATGATAAAATTGGCTAAAACATCTTATTCCAATTTACCATGCCTTTATATAGTCACTGAACCCGTAATGCCAAAAAGAAAAACAATTGAACATGCCAAAATAATATATTGAAAAGGAAATTCTTAATTTGGAGCACGCTCAAATGTTAGACTAAAATAGATTCTTCGTTTAAAAGTTCAACATATTTTGTGACGTTTAACCTGAGTCACGTTATTTCATTTGATTTCATTTTGATCCGTTAAACAGGTTTACAAACATAGTAAAAATGGTTTCATCCTGAAAGAGTCAGAATGACGATTTTTGTCACGTTTTGGTGGATTTGACACACCAAACAATTCAGATTTTATTTATTAATGATAATGAGATGCTTTTTATTAATTTTGATAATCATTTTATTTTTTAAACATTTATAGTCTTCATTACTGATATAATCCCTTTAAGCTATTCCTAAATTTACGATTGTTAACGAAACGGGTCCCTGAGTAATGGTAAAATGGTAGAATGAAATTTCTAGAGATGCATTTGCTATATATGTCATTTATATGAAATACAAACATGCACATGCGCAATAAGCTGTTTTTATCATACCAATACCGGTTACTCTTTGTTATCAAAACACCAGTGGAAAAAAACACAACATACATACGAGTGAATACCAATTGCATATTTTGATAGAACATTCACTTTAATCTAAGCAAAGTTGAATATTATGTTAATGACTCTAGGGCGGGGAAGTGAATTTCACTAGAAAAGTAAATACGAACAATTTACGAAATACTAATTTGGTCTAAAAATGTGTTCATTCCCAATAAGATGAGTTCTTTTAACACATTTTAATAAACCAGGAATTTCTAGAAACGAAAGTATACGAAAAAGTTACTGACCACCCCCTCCCCACTATAATCCCCATCACACACACAGTCCCCATTTGCAGCATTTCCCCGTATAGTACTACCTTTGAACGCGTCAGGAATATTTAAAACGAAAGTAACGAAATACTAAGTTGCCATCACACCACCGCTCTTCTCACATAAAACCAGGGTTTTATCTCTATAACACATTTAAATGTTCTAGGAATATGCAGACCCACGTGCGTGTGTGCATGGTTTTATCTCTATAACACATTTAAATGTTCTAGGAATATGCAGACCCACGTGCGTATGTGCATGGTTGTATCTCTATAACACATTTAAATGTTCTAGGAATATGCAGACCCACGTGCGTGTGTGCATGGTTTTATCTCTATAACACATTTAAATGTTCTAGGAATATGCAGACCCACGTGTGTGTGCGTGCATGGTTTTATCTCTATAACACATTTAAATGTTCTAGGAATATGCAGACCCACGTGCGTGTGTGCATGGTTGTATCTCTATAAAACATTTAAATGTTCTAGGAATATGCAGACCCACGTGCGTGTGTGCATGGTTTTATCTCTATAACACATTTAAATGTTCTAGGAATATGCAGACCCACGTGTGTGTGTGCATGGTTTTATCTCTGTAAAACATTTAAATGTTCAAGGAATCTGCAGACCCACGTGCGTTTGTGCATGGTTTTATCTCTATAACACATTTAAATGTTCTAGGAATATACAGACCCACGTGCGTGTGTGCATGGTTTTATCTCTGTAAAACATTTAAATGTTCTAGGAATATGCAGACCCACGTGCGTGTGCGTGCGTGGTTGTCAGGATAAAGGCATTTTTAAAAATAATTTGCGTGTTATAAAGTGTTATGTAGAACGTTGCGAAAAACCCGTGTCGCTACCTAATTTAGTACGAAAGTGAAAAAGACATACATGCCTTTATAAATATAATTAGGTATAGGCCAAAGAAACCTGTATGCCATTACTAAAATAACATATTATATGCGTTGCTGGGGCGTAGCGTAATGTGGGTACCGATATACCGGATATAAGCTTGTGTAAAGCAGCAGACTGTGCAGACAGTACCTGTGCCACTAGTCGCGTCGTCTGCAGCGGCCAATTTGCTCGCATTGCTAATTTGTGTCGCACCGAAAACTCTCGACGATCCCAGATGTACATCAACAATTTGATTTATAACTGTTTTTCGTGTAGGTGCTCTGTCTAATGAACCAGAAACATTTTGAAACCCGTCTAGTCAAATCCCGCGTGTTCTCTCTGTTCTTAGTTCGTTTGTTAGTAATGGCAGCGCCATATTAGATCGTCCTGAGTCAACCCAACGTTGCTCATGCGCAACACTTGCACGTGACCTCCTTGATGGAATGCCACGAGGCATGTCCGTTCTGAAATTCCTTTCTCCCAAACGACGATTACTCATCAACCGTCCTGCAAAATATCTGATATTTTAGAAACATAACTAATTTCTAATTGTAAACATGTAGTTAGACAACCTTCACCAAACTATTTTTTTTCTAAATTGTTACATATTAAACATTATAGTCTACTATTAGTACCGTTTCCAAATCCTCCGTTATTCGCATTTTGTCCAAAGCCTTGAGCCGGACCGTTTCCGAAACCTTGAACTGGAGCGATTCCTAAATCTCCCAGTGATGCGCCGGGCGGAAGTTGTTGTGTAACACCGTCACGTGTTACGACGGGTTGACCACCATTGGCTGGAATTCTTACTGCAACCATCAAATCAATTTGTGAACAGTATTTGTTTTGTTTTAGTGGCTTTATACATATGCATAAAGACGAACATGCGTTAAAATGAAATAATGACAAATTAAAGCGCGTCTGCAGACTGCATACAGCAGAAACAAGTATAGTGAAGGGTTAACTTTTTATTATGGGCTACATTGAATGTGTATTCACGCAATTTCTTACAAATCAGATAAGTTACACTCGATGACTACATGTGTACAAGTGGAATATGAGTAAACTGTCTTGTAGACCGCGTGCTCCGCAAAATCTCTACAAAGCCGTATATAACATTTTATCCACGTATCCCATTGTCTGTACATATAACAGACCCTATCGCCACATATTATATTGATATTTGTAATTGTTTATTTTATATCAATAAAACAAAAATGTTATCTGAATTGATATATATATAAAACATATTTCAACACTTTAAATATATTCTTCTTAGGTAATTACAAGAAACATAATTACATTCTTTCCTTTTGTGGATTCTTTGTATGGAAACACTTCCAAAAAAAATAGAAATTATTTTTTTCTTATAGGTGACTGTTTTGTTCTAAATGCGTATATATTGTGTTGGTCTACCTTTTGCGATAGAACACATGTTAAACTAATCTTTTAGTGCACATACAACGACCTGTATGTATTTCACTGATATTGTCAGATGTCCGACGCAAACCACTTTTTCACGAAAATGATCTTAATGGTGAGTGGTGTGGAGCGGACCATATGCTGACGAGATCTGTGAGCTATTACATATTAATACACACACATATATATATCTACTCTATCATTCGCTTTTTGTTATTATTTTATTCAACCCAAGCGTGTATAATTTACTACTGCTGGAAGGAATTTAGTTAGTACACATAAGATAAAATATCCATGCAACATACGTTTTATATCGTATTTCAAACACAATAAACTCATTCACTCGCTAAGTCACTCACTCACTCACTCACTCACTCACTCACTCACTCACTCACTCACTCACTCACTCACTCACTCACTCACTCACTCACTCACTCACTCACTCACGCTCCCTCCCTCCCTCCCTCCCTCCCTCCCTCCCTCCCTCCCTCTCTCCCTCCCTCACTCACTCACCCACTCACTCACTCAATCACTCACATACTCTCTCACTCACTCACTCACTCACTCACTCACTCACTCACTCACTCACTCACTCACTCACTCACTCACTCACTCACTTTTTTAATTAATCACTCACTCACTCACTCACTCACTCACTCACTCACTCACTCACTCACTCACTCACTCACTCACTCACTCGTCGAGTTTAAACTACATGTATGATTATAAAACATGTTTTAAACATATTCGAATCAGACTTGGAAGTATTTCCCGTTTCACCCGGAATTTCAACACTGCAGCTTATATGCTGTTTATTTTGTTGAATGATACAGCACATAGCTCTGACAAGGGAATGAATTCACGACCTCTCGATCATGAGTTCACCAGACAAAGCGCCCAACGTGCTAGTAAATCAAAGCTTCACGGAAGCCTTAGTAACGAAAAATGATGAACCGTTACCCACAAATTTAGTTTTGTCAACACTTATGACAGTATTTATAAAAACTGATATCAAATGCAGATCTCATTGATACTCGGACTTACTTCTAATGGCACCACCTCTGGCACCCTGTGCTCCATCCATAGCAAGTTGTCCCCTTCTTTGACCACCTTGACCGAACCCTTGTGCTCCGGGCCCCATTCCCTGACCTCCAAAACCTTGAGCACCTCCAGGACCCATTTCAAAGCCAGGTCCAGTTTGAAACGGTCCCTGTTGACCAAATTGTCCTGTAATAAAAATGTATTATTTATCAGTGATATATCCAATGATTCCATTCTCCGATAATTTGGAAATTTATGACATGGTCTTTTATTTTCCAAATGCCAACATTTTCATGAACAATAGGTAATTCGGATATAGTTTAATCCCGTCGGTATTTCTCAATCTGTAGCACACTATTTATTCAACACATATTATAATCAAAGCGCTCAGAAGTAAAATGCTCTTCCATTTTCCTCCCTTTTATCCCTCGATCCGATTTCATTCATTACTTCAAAGGTCATTCACAAAATTTATGTATATGACAGACACAGTGTAATAACTGTGCATTATGGTATTGTTTTCGCACATCTAGCTGAGAACCAAAATAATAGCATTGTTTTACAGTTCCGTGCTCATTTATTCCCAATCATAACAGGTCTATGCATGTATTGTTGATACAACATTAAAAAAAAAACGCGGAAGGATCAACTTGACTCTCAAAACCGGAAGTGCTCCATGATTTGGTAATGACACCATGTCTGTTAATGTAAAGGTTAACAGTATCAGTAAAGATTAGCTTTTTTATTATCATTTTAAGCAAGTGTTAAAAAGGGATGTCAAAGTTTACATAAGGAATTTTACTTTTCCCATATCACATAAACTTTATTAGTGTCTCCTGTGAAACATTCTCCCTCACATTTCACATTCATAGAGAAAATCCGATGTCCTTTTTAAATTTAAAACAGCTTATTAACGCATAGTAAAATTGATAATGGTCTTGTTTTTATATAAAACCCATCTTGTTAAAATCAGATCAACTTTAAGCTTTCATACTCTACGCACAGTATGGAAGTTTAAATTGGTCTGATTTTAATGAGATTGTATAAATATATGTACATATATGTTAAATGATACGTTTACATTTCTTTCAAATAGCCTACCAACATTCTTTTAACTTATATATGTAACCAATAAAACTGTCTGTTTTACATCACTGGTATATTGAAATACTGTGTCTTACCTGGTGTAACCATTGGACCTGGACCACCGGCGAAATTTCTACCTTGTCTGCCTGGACCCCCGGGGAAATTTCCACCTTGTCCGCCGGGACCCCCGGGGAAATTTCCACCTTGTCCGCCTGGGAAATTTCCACCTTGTCCGCCTTGGCCGTTGGGGAAATTTCCACCTTGTCCGCCTTGACCGCTGGGGAAATTACCGCCCTGTCCACCTTGACCTCCTTGGAACAATCTACCCTGACCACCTTGAAATCTTACCCCACCCCCAAACCCAACACCTCGTCGCATCTGTAAAACAATAAAATTCTTGTATAAACACCCAGATAGGCATCGTTCCAAAACACATTGTATTAACACACAGAGAGACAGCGTTCCTACACATTGTATTAACACACAGCGAGGCATCGTTCCTACACATTGTATTAACACATAGAGAGGCAGCGTGCCTACACATTGTATTGACACACAGTTAGGCATCGTTCCTACACATTGTATCAACACCCAGATAGGCATCGTTCCTACACATTGTATTAACACACAGTTAGGCAGCGTTCCTACACATTGTATCAACACCCAGATGGGCATCATTCCTACACATTGTATCAACACACAAATAGGCATCGTTCCAATACATTGTATTAACAGAGAGAGAGAGAGGCATCGTTCCTACACATTGTATTAACACACAGAGAGGCATCTTTCCTACACATTGTATTAACACACATATAGGCATCGTTCCTACACATTGTATCAACACACAGATGAGCATCGTTCCTACACATTGTATCAACACACAGATGAGCATCGTTCCTACACATTGTATTAACACACAGATAGGTATCGTTCTTACACATTGCATTAACACCCAGATAGGCCTTGTTCCTACACACAGTTAGACATCGTTCCTACACATTGTATCAACACCCAGATAGGCATCGTTCCTACACGTTGCACAACACACAAATAGGCATCTTTCCTACACATTTTATTAACACACAAATAGGCATCGTTCCTACACATTGTATTAACACACAGACAGGCATCTTTCCTTCACATTGTATTAACACACAGAGAGGCATCGTTCCTACACATTGTATTACCACACAAATAGGGACCGTTCCTACACATTGTATTAACACACGGATAGGCATCGTTCCTACACATTGTATTAACACACAACAGGCATTGTTCCTACACATTTTATTAACACACAAATAGGCATCGTTCCTACATATTGTATAAACACACAAATAGGCATCGTTCCTACACATTGTATTAACACAAACATAGGCATCATTCCTACGTTTTACACATTGAATTAACACACAGATAGGCATTGTTCCTACACATTGTATTAACACACAAAATCGACATCGTCCCTACACATTGTATTAACACACACATAGGCATTGATCCTACACGTTGTATTAACACAAAAATAGGCATCGTTCCTACACATTGTATTAACACACAAATAGGCATCGTTTCTACACATTTTATTAACACACATATAGGCATCGTTCCTACACATTGTAATAACACACAGAGAGGTATCGTTCCTACACATTGTATTAACACACAGACAGGCAGTGTTCCTTCACATTGTATTAACACACAGACATGCATCTTTCCTTCACATTGCATTAACACACAGATAGGCATCGTTCCTACACATTGTATTTACACACAGACAGGCATTATTCCTACACATTGCATTAACACACAGAAAGGCATCGTTCCTACACATTGCATTAACACACAGATAGGCATCGTTCCTACACAGTGTAAGAAGTTTACACAGTTCCTAACATTTCTGATGACTACTCTCTAAAACAGAATATGTTCATGATATGGATGGAGGATGGTTAAAGGCGACGCTGACCACTGTACGGTTTGTACCGCTGACCACTGTACGGTTTGAACCACTGACCACTGTACGGTACACATAATTTAGTATTATTATAAGATTGAAGAGAAATCTTGAAAAAACAGATAAACAGAAACGATTAAAAACCACTTACTCCTCCAGTTCGAGCCTGTCTGACGGCGGTTGCCATGCCAGTCGGTATCACTTGTAGTGGTTGTCCGGTGACGGGGTCGGCGAACTGTGCACCACCGCCGCCTCCGCCGCCGCCACCACCGCCGTTGTTTCCGAATACACCACCTAACCCAGGTCCTTGAGCTGTTGAGGATACAATGTGATTGTATTGTTAATGTATATATTATAAAATTATTTGAAAGATATATATAAAGGGCGTTGCATTTTCAGTCTCATTGATGCTTTCATTTGAATTTTCAAGTTTCTAACTTGAATACAGAAATGAACTTTAAAACATCATATTCATGGAATTATTTGTTTTTCATTAACTGTAAAACGAAATCATACCATTGACTAATTATACTATTTACAAGCACAAAAAATATATGTCATATTCACGACGATTTTTTTCCTGGCGTCAATACATTACTAAACTATATATATATATATATATATATATATATATATACCGATACATATAATGATAGAATTAAGATTAGCAAGTATTTTCATTATGGTTTTTGTCGTTTCAATTTTAGGCTTAATTTTAGGTAAAACAGCGTCTGTGAGATAAAAGTGTTTAACGTTAAGATTATTTTTACAAATTGCATGGTTGCAGAAAATGTTTGACAGGAGGTAAAAGGCCGCAACTTTGTTTCCGAAAATTCATCACAGTTCATGCTTTAGGTGTCAGCCCGCCATTGATTTGTGTTATTTATTCTATAGCAAAACAGTTGGTAGGCTTGTCATTCGTAGAAACCCCCAGATGAGAGAAGTTTATTGTTTGCCGACCTCTGCACTACCAAAATATGACGAGAAAAGAAAGATGTCATGTAGCATATAGGAGATATTTATCTGATCAGTGCACTGTTAACAAAGTGAACGTAGACGTCCGAAACAGTGAACCCCAATTTCCATGCATCAATATTTTTGTTCTTAATTCAAACATGACAAAACTTTTAATTCTGTCGGAATTCAACTAGTTTTTATTGATTTTTTAAAAAATAAATTCGGTTTGTTTCGGACTTAAATTCGGTTTTAAGTTATGATATTTCCTTCTTTACATGACTAGCTAGGTGGTACCCCGTGTAGTTAACTAGCTAAACATAATTATATTTATCAGTATATCTTTCACAACAGTATAACGTAATGGCTACGGCAAAAATAATGGTAAAAGTCTTCAATCTATAAATTATAATGAATTAATTATCAAAATTGTAAAGTTTAATAAATACTGTCATTTTTAATTAATGAAATACGCTATAATTTTAATTACATGTATTATAATATAAAAACAAATACTAACAATTAAATCTGCTATGTAAATATAAAATTCTTATTTTAAAAATAAATCGATGCGAATGTATCACATTTACGTTATAATAGTAAAAACTTTAATCACCATCATCACCATTATTAAGTATTACTATATTTTACAATTACATACATTATTATTGTTACAATTTCTGAAATTGTGTTACTATTAACATAATTATTACTGTAAATGTTATGTTATCATTTATAATTAATATGAGAGTATCATATAATAATCAGTATAATATTATTATTATCGATATAATAACAATACCAGTGTTGTTATTATTATATTATTAACATTATTATTATCATTATTAATATTATTATTATTATTATTATTATTATTATTATTATTATTATTATTATTATTATTATTATTATTATTATTATAACTGTATTTTTATCATTAACATAAAATGACCGACATTGTTATCATTAACATTTGATTATCATAAAACCTGTAATGATTCATGGTTATGGGGTTATGCATAGCGTGCATCGTAAATGCAATCAAGCTTTACAAGGCGTCTTTCACAAAGCTATTACATGTATACATAGATGCGTGTCAACCATAGTAACATACGTGACGATTATATGTGCTGCTATCAAAGGACACACGCTAGATGTAGAAGGCACAATAAAAATGTAATAAATATGTGTACATGACCGAAGATGACCTTTACAGAGTGGTTTAATGATATACAAACACCTGAAGACTGAATCGACTTATAGGTCACCATCTAAACGGTCAAAAGTAGGGCCATACGACTTCCTCATTGTATACCCAACTCCTTACACTCTCCCCCTATAAATAATTATTTGTCTGGATGTATTGAAAACTTTTCAAATATTTACTTCCGTCTCATCAGAAGTATGATATCCTGAGCCCATCACGGGTATCACCAGTTTTTACCCCCCCCCCCCCCCCCCCCCCAGCCCCATTGAATCTGTATCCACCTTTGTAAGCTAATTTGTCGGTCATTTATATACATAGCCACACGCATAACAAATGTTTCGTAATTTAAAGTTGGAATAAGCTGATTGCTAATTTTTCGTGTGAACATTTTTATGAAGGATAGAATGAACGGTTAATATCGGAGGTAACTTATATAAATATAGCGACACCAGGCCGACGGTACGTTAGTTTATGAAATGTCAATAACGGAGGTAACTTGTATAAATATAGCGATACCAGGCCGACGGTACATTAGTATATGAAATGTCAATAACGGAGGTAACTTGTATAAATATAGCGACACCAGGCCGACGGTACATTAGTATATGAAATGTCAATAACGGAGGTAACTTGTATAAATATAGCGACACCAGGCCGACGGTACGTTAGTTTATGAAATGTCAATAACGGAGGTAACTTGTATAAATATAGCGACACCAGGCCGACGGTACATTAGTATATGAAATGTCAATAACGGATGTAACTTGTATAAATATAGCGACACCAGGCCGACGGTACATTAGTTTATGAAATGTCAATAACGGAGGTAACTTGTATAAATATAGCGACACCAATATAGCGACACCAGGCCGACGGTACGTTAGTTTATGAAATGTCAATAACGGAGGTAACTTGTATAAATATAGCGACACCAGGCCGACGGTACATTAGTATATGAAATGTCAATAACGGAGGTAACTTGTATAAATATAGCGACACCAGGCCGACGGTACATTAGTATATGAAATGTCAATAACGGAGGTAACTTGTATAAATATAGCGACACTAGGCCGACGGTACATTAGTATATGAAATGTCAATAACGGAGGTAACTTGTATAAATATAGCGACACCAGGCCGACGGTACATTAGTTTATGAAATGTCAATAACGGAGGTAACTTGTATAAATATAGCGACACCAATATAGCGACACCAGGCCGACGGTACATTAGTATATGAAATGTTAATAACGAAGGTAACTTGTATAAATATAGCGACACCAGGCCGACTGTACATTAGTATATGAAATGTCAATAACGAATGTAACTTATATAAATAAAGCGACACTAGGCCGACGGTACATTAAGTTTATGAAATGTCAATAACGGAATTAACTTATATAAATATAGCGACACTAGGCCGACGGTATATTAGTATAAGAAATGTCAATTACGGAGGTAACTTATATAAATAAAGCGACACTAGGCCGACGGTACATTAATATATGAAATGTCAATTACGGAGGTAACTTATATAAACAAAGCGACACTAGGCCGACGGTACATTAGTATATGAAATGTCAATTACGGAGGTAACTTATATAAATATAGCGACACTAGGCCGACGGTACATTAGTTTATGAAATGTCAATAACGGAGGTAACTTGTATAAATATAGCGACACCAGGCGGACGGTACATTAGTATATGAAATGTCAATAATTAACATTTAAAGGATATTGCTTTCTTATACATGTAAAAATATATGTTGACTTCGATCAGCTATAAGAAAATTTACAATCGACAAGAGATGGGTTTTTTTAAAGGACTCAGTCACCAATGCAGTATGAACCCAGTGTGTATACTTGATAATTATGATAAGTATAATATGACATTATGCCTGCAAATACTTTGTCTCCAGAACCAGAAGTTCATTAGCCCCTCGATTTACACGGACCGCTTGTTTAACATTGATATAAACTTACTCAACTGAGTATATCCCAGAACCTGATATATCCCGAATCAGGTATTTTAACTCCAAATGAAAAGCAGGGAATTCTATACCTGTCCCACAATTCATAGCAGTTGAACTCTTACTAAACTGTGACGTCATTCAAACTTTCCGTTGAAGCAAATGACCAATCAACGTTCTCAAGTGTGGCTTTCCCAACATTGCTGTTTAACGGACCAAATCTGGAGAGTGGTTCCGATATGAACTACCAATCTGATCACCTCGGCCTTTATGCTACGGTGTATTATACGGCGGATACGGAAATACCCGATGTTTCACGATTGATGAACTACATGTACTTGTTATATGAGTTATTGTAAGCAGAATAAATCCCACCAGACGTAATTCATGGATGGTGCAATGCAGCTTATAGCGTGATACTGTGACGTATGGTGTTTACAAGCAACAGCGTGAATTCAGCAATATTTCATATCTGTGTTGTTCAGATAGCGGGTAGTGCTACCATACTGAAATATAGTAACGTTGACACCAAACATGTCAAATTTGTACTGACATGGGGTTAACCAGTCTTAGAACAATCGCAGACACTGACCCAACGATACTGTCCGATAGCAAGAAGAAATGCATTCAGGCAAATTAACCAAGCTAAAAAATGCGTACATTGCATCCAGCGAATTACTTGTCCATGCTAATAGTAATGTAGAATAAGCGTTTATCAGTAATTATGTATAATATTGATTATCAGCTATATTAATATTTAGTAGCGGAAGTTAGGTCTACATTTTCTGTGCGCATGCGTGACAGAGTAATGGATACCTGCCATTACGCGCGCCTGATCAGTGAGAACACGACGTCCAGGTCTAGCTTGCCCTAGAGGTCGACGAGATGAACGACTTCTAGGCCCTTCCCGTCGTGTCAACTGTGGTTGACCCAAACCACGTGGTCTAGACATGCGTGGTGCTCGTGTTGGTAAATGTGATCGCGTAACAGGTGTTAAATTTGATCTAGCACCACGAGACCGTGTTTGTCGATCGAATCTAATAACAGCCACGTTCGGTAATGACGGATCAGATGAAACTCTGGGTGTTATCTCAGAGTTAGCATTTTGCCTGTTTCGTTGTCTGCGCCTAGGTGCGGGACCGAAGCGCCCAGGCCTGACCTGTCCTGCCAATAGTGGCCGGGTTACCATCCCACCCGTCGCTAGCTCTCGTACCATCAGCTCTGTTTATACCTATTCGTAAACATGACTATGAATATCTTGGTGGACACACATCATTTAATACAACGATTCAGCTTTTAAATAGAATATCCCGATGGATATAACCGGCTACATTCATATATACATGTACCAATAAATACGTAAACTTGCCAGATTCACGTGTTTTTAACGATATGATGAATGTAGTATTCACAGTTTTACACACATACATATATATGCAAGTTGAATTAATTTTAAATATTGACATATTACAAACCTGCTCCGCCCCAGACTGGAAGTCCTCCGTTATCTGTTCTTATCTGTTCAAAATTTGGCGGTCCCGTTGGTGGTCCACCTTGACCTATAGCCCCCGTAAATCCTGGCCCTTCACGCATAAATCGTGGAAATCCACCGAATTGAGGTGGTCCGCCGCCGAAAAATCCACGAAACTCACCGCCAAAATCTGGCCTACCGAATCCTGGCCCGCCCAGAGTCACTCTACCACCTCCGCCTCCGAAGCCACCCCCTCCTCCAAATCGACCTCCTCCAAACCGTCCTTGACCTGAATTAATCAGAACACCAATACAATTGGTTGGAATAGCTACTCACATTTAAGGTCTACCGGTATGTGAAAGGACCAAATATGTCTTTAATAAAACGTTTCCGTTTTTTTTCATTCAAAACAACACTTAACCATTATTTACCATCAAAATAATTTAAACTTCAAGTTCTCCAAACTCTTTTGTTTTGCCACTGATGATATTTAGGCGGTAACCATTGGGATACGGGGTAATCCAACCACTGACGAGATTTAGGAGGTAACCATAGGGATACGGGTAAATCCAACCTCGCTTTTCCCCCTATCGACACATCATAAACGATACCAATTCATCAGAGAATGTATTAATCACTTACTAGATAAATTCATAGGTCATTGAACAGTGATTTCACATTCAAATTGTTTGCACATTTTAAAAAAAGATATTAACACAATTTAATTTTGCAAAGATTTGAGATTTTGACCTTAATGTTCTGAGTCTCAATTTCGAAGAAGTAAATTAGGCCAACTTCTCCATGTATTTTCTATATTATATTATATTATATTATATTATATTATATTATATTATATTATATTATATTATATTATATTATATTATATTATATTATATTATATTATATTATATTATATTATATTATATTATACACATCTTTATAATAGTCGACGACATATAAGAAAATAATTTAAGTATCTATTTCTTTCTGTCTCAGTGTCATGTCAATGTATTTCATGCCCAAAACGTGTCATGTAGCTCAAACATTGTGCAAGAATCGACTTAATGTTTGGGACGCATGTCACACATGACAGCCCAACTACGTTACGGTTTAGAGTTAATATATATTGTTAAGATATGCACATTAGTATCTATTTCTTGTATTCATACAATAATTATAAATATTAACCAACAAATAATGCTTATTAATTCACATTAGTAGTAAATAATATTAATGAAAATACTTTCAAAATTAGTAAGTTCGAAATTGATGTATATTTTGGTGCACAGGACACATTGAATGCCAAATTTAATTTTCATGCATGATTTAAAATGAAAACAAAATCACAACAATATAAAATAACTACATGTACGTGTACATCTAAAATCTGCATTTCGAAACTATTTTATTTTCTTCAAACCGAATAAACTAACTAAGCAAACATTCTATATAGGCGTAGCTAGATATTTTTATCTTCCCCGAGTGTAAGCGAAAGAAGCAAAAGCAAATCTAATACTCTATGCAGAGTAAAGCAGATCGAACCAAAATGGCATGCACATAAGAAAGTCATTCACGTAATTATGGCAAATATATGAGACACTATAAAATGCATTTTACAAACTATGGATTCTCTACCAAGAAGGGACAACATGCCAGAAGTCGGCAATTCCATTTCTGTTTTAAAACTTGGACAAAGCGTATTGCGTTTTGTACATCACGTGACTATGAAATGCTGATGTTTATATGGGGTATTTGTTTCTTCTATATGGTGCGTTCGTGCGTGAACACAGGGTGAATGTGCGTTCAATATATGAGAGTTTTAATGTCCTTTAATCTACATTACATCATGACAAGATTAAATAATGTAAAGAAGCGATTGGAACCACAGAGAACAGTAACCAGTAAAACGCGCATGTAATAACAAAGGCTAACAACATGTTTTAATTGTCAGGATGACTTTGATACACGAGATAAAGTGCTTTAATGCACATTTGTACATGTAGATATTGGATACAAATATGTTAACGAAGTGCTGTAGTTTACACAGGCCATAGATGTATGTAATAACAGATACATTCATAAACTCAAAGTGTTCTAATGTTAACGGTATATTTGTATATTGAATATATGAATTTGACAATGTGCTGCACATTTTTTTCTGATACAAGAGATACGCGCTTTAATTCACATTTGTGTTCTGAATACAAGAGATAAACAAAGTGCTTAAATGCACATGTGTGTTTTGGATACAAGAGATTAACAAAGTGCTAAAATACACATGTGTGTGTTGGATACAAGAGATACGTGCTTTTATTCTCATTTGTGTTCTGAATACAGGATATTAACAAAGTGCTTAAATACACATGTGTGTGTTGGATACAAGAGATACGTGCTTTTATTCTTATTTGTGTTCTGAATACAGGAGATTAACAAAGTGCGTAAATGCAGATGTGTGTGTTGGATACAAAAAATTAACAAAAGTGCTTCAACCTATACAAAGCATTTTGAATACCATTTTGTGTATTTTGAGTACCAGGATGAAGACTCGCCTCCACGATACGGAGACCCGGATGTAGAGCTTGTTTCCACGACGTCAGTCGTGTTATGACCTCGACCACCTTGAAGTCACAACAAAAAGAAACAAGGAACAAGAAAAAGTGAACAATGATAACCTGACGTCGGTTACTGCTGAGAAATGATAAATGGTAATACTATCTTTAATGTGAAATTTCTTATTCTTTATTGTTATTTCATGGTACAGGACTAAGTATTATTGCAATGGGACATTTGTACATTTGTTAAAATGTTTACATTTCAGTTGCTTAAACACGTCTGTTTCAGACAGTACAAAGGGATATCACTACCAAGTTACGCATGGTCATAAAACGTGATTGGCCATGTTTGGAAATTGATTCCTTTTTTGAAAACTGTTCATAGAAAGACAAGGAAGACAAGTATTTTGTAATTAAGTATTGTATCCACAGGTATTGGTTATTTACAAACATATCTATACATAATAGCCTTATTATGTAAATCTCTTACACCATTGTCACATTGTCAAATATGGAATGCAAACTTTACACAAACTTCTTCTTAAACACATTTGGCTGTATCTCATTGATGAACTATACAGGCATTGAAATGGTAAATTGGCGATGTAAACACAAAACTGTATTAACATGCATTTGTCACGGACGATTCACTCTATACAGATAACAATGCACTATCCACAGAGCTTAATGCAAGTTAAAAGGTGTTTAATTAGTCTACTCCAACTATATCCCAGAATGGAAACTGAAAATCACTTTATACCCTCTCCACATTTGTGGTACCTGATATAAAATAAACAAAACCCGATATGATTTCTAGTCTACCTGATAAATGATTACCGTGAACGGCTGATTGGAGACACACCGCCAGTATAACCAAGGAGAATGGCCGCATTCTGGAATTCGTCTGAAATATACACACGTATACAGTCAAAACAAACATAATCGAAAATAAATCTACTGAAGTAATTTCACTTGTTTATCCATCTTCGTTACAACATACTTTATAACTAATGTACCTGAGTCATCTTTAAACTCTATAACGTGCATCTATTGTGCTTGGGTCATCTTTAAACTCTATAACGTGCATCTGTTGTGCTTGGGTCATCTTTAAACACTATAACGTGCATCTGTTGTGCTTGGGTCATCTTTAAACACTATAACGTGCATCTGTTGTGCTTGGGTCATCTTTAAACTCTATAACGTGCATATGTTGTGCTTGGGTCATCTTTAAACTCTATAACGTGCATCTGTTGTGCTTGGGTCATCTTTAAACACTATAACGTGCATCTGTTGTGCTTGGGTCATCTTTAAACACTATAACGTGCATCTGTTGTGCTTGGGTCATCTTTAAACTCTATAACGTGCATCTATTGTGCTTGGGTCATCTTTAAACACTATAACTTGCATCAATTATGCTTCAGCCATTTTAAAACTCTATAACATGTTCCAATGATGCTTGGGTCATCTTAAAATTCTATAAAGTGTATCAATGATGCTTTGGCCGTATTAAAACTCTATAACGTGTTTCAATGGTGCTTGGGTCATCTTTAATTCTCTTAACGGGTGTGCATTAAGCTTATTACCATTTTTTATCCGCTAAAACCGCTTAATTTTAACTACTAAATCTACTACTACTGATACAGCTGCTGCTGCTACTACTACTACTACCACTACTGCTGCTTCCACTATTACTACAACTGCTACTGACTAATACTCTTATTGCTACTATCACTACTATATGTACTTATTCTGCTACTACTTCTGCCATTACTACAACTATTACTTCTACTATCACTACTACCTCATGTACTTCTTCTACTACTACTTCTGCCATTACTACTACTATCACTACTACGACATGTACTTATTCTGCTACTACTTCTGCCATTACTACAACTATTACTTCTACTATCACTACTACCTCATGTACTTCATCTACTACTCCTTCTGCTATTACTACTACGACATGTACTACTTCTACTACTATTTCTGCCAATACTACTCATATTACTACTACTACATGTACTAGTCCTACTACTACTTCTGCCAATACTACTCTTACTACTACTACTACATGTACTAGTCCTACTACTACTTCTGCCAATACTACTCTTATTACAACTACTACATGTACTAGTCCTACTACTACTTCTGCCAATACTACTCATATTACTACTACTACATGTACTAGTCCTACTACTACTTCTACCAATACTACTCTTATTACAACTACTACATGTACTAGTCCTAATACTACTTCTGCCAATACTACTCATATTACTACTACTACATGTACTAGTCCTACTACTACTTCTACCAATACTACTCTTATTACAACTACTACATGTACTAGTCCTACTACTACTTCTGCCAATACTACTCTTATTACAACTACTACATGTACTAGTCCTACTACTACTTCTGCCAATACTACTCTTATTACAACTACTACATTTACTACTACTTCTGCCAATACTAATCTTATTACTACTACTACTACATGTACTACTACTTCTGCAAATACTACTCTTATTACTACTTCTAATACATGTACTACTACTTCTGCCAATACTCCTCTTATTACGACTACTACATGTACTACTTCTACTACTACTTCTGCCAATACTTATCTTATTACTACTACTACATGTACTACTACTTCTGCCAATACTCCTCTTATAACGACTACTACATGTACTACTACTTCTGCCAATACTCCTCTTATTACAACTACTACATTTACTACTACTTCTGCCAATACTAATCTTATTACTACTACTACATGTACTACTACTTCTACTACTTCTGCAAATACTACTCTTATTACTACTAATAATACATGTACTACTACTTCTGCCAATACTACTCTTATTACAACTACTACATGTACTAGTCCTACTACTACTTCTGCCAATACTACTCTTATTACAACTACTACATGTACTACTACTTCTGCCAATACTACTCTTATTACAACTACTACATTTACTACTACTTCTTCCAATACTAATTTTATTACTACTACTACTACATGTACTACTACTTCTGCCAATACTAATATTATTACAACTACTACATTTACTACTATTTCTGCCAATACTAATCTTATTACTACTACTACATGTACTACTACTTCTACTACTTCTGCAAATACTACTCTTATTACTACTTCTAATACATGTACTACTACTTCTGCCAATACTCCTCTTATTACGACTACTACATGTACTACTTCTACTACTACTTCTGCCAATACTTATCTTATTACTACTTCTAATACATGTACTACTACTTCTGCCAATACTCCTCTTATTACTACTACTACATGTACTACTACTTCTGCCAATACTCCTCTTATTACGACTACTACATGTACTACTTCTACTACTACTTCTGCCAATACTAATCTTATTACTACTACTACTACTACATGTACTACTGCTACTAATACTTCTGCCAATACTAATCTTATTACTGCTACTATCACTACAAATATTACTACTACTACAGCAACTACAAATATAAGATGTTTTACAAGTACCAGATTTGCAAACCAAGTATGTTTGGAGAAGAACTTTCTGATTTGTATTCTTTCTAATTCGCTATGTTTTGAATATTGTACTTGTTTATCAGTAAATACTTGAACTGAAATATGTTTAAACCACATCTAATATTGGCCTCGCACATATTAGGCCTACTATTTAAATTGTTAAATAGCATGGAGGGCAAAAGACAACTTCTTTGTAGATCTACTCGGTTTCAAATGATTAAACTTATTTTTATTCTACTTGCACTTCTAGTTAGATTCATTCTAATGTCTTTTCTCTCCGTCAATAAAACTGGATACGCCGTTAATCACCCTACCCATCATCCCACCACCCGCATACAAACCGTATCACAAGCCAATGGAATATCGCATAGAACATCAGTGTAGAACATAACTGTACCAGTTCGGCACATCGGAAATACACGTTATCCACCTATTGTGCAATATGTAGTCATCCCTATAGTTTATTAATTAATGAGTCATAACTATAACTTTTATAAAAGCCGTCTTGTCACCATGTTTGTTTCGTCATTGGACTGCATATTGTGATAATTGTAATAATTTAATTACCTTTTTATTGTTTATATTGTTTCGAAAACAGGTATACATGCTAACGTATTTGGAAGAGGATAGCCTGGCGGGCTACTGTTGTTTACACTGTTTTCATTTTAGATGTGACGATGATGAAAGAGCGAGGTTGGACACACACATAAGACGGATTTAACATATCCAGCGACTGTTGTTCCTATATCACAAAACGAGGCAGTGTTTAGAAAAGTAGTCCCGTTTTTTTTCTTACAAATACGCCAGCATGCACACGAGTATGATCCGGCTAATGCTTCCCCCAACATGTTTACGTGTGTGCTTGAATACTTAAACACTTCAATCAAAGAAAAGCATCCAAGTGATTTTAGATTGGCTCTAAAAAAAATTGTAATTGGTTTTCTTTAAGATTTATTAAAGAGTTTAAGTCCAGTGAATATTAAGTTTATGTTTTTAATTATTTAAATAATATGTTGGTGAAACAGGAGCCAGGTAGAAGTCACGGCTTCCGTGCATAGTAACTGTATCCGGAGTACGCTGTGTAGAATATATTTCACTGAAATGTGTTATGTTTGCGCATGTGTAGTGGTTGATACTATAAACAGAAACTCCCGTCATGCTGGCAGCTAAGTATGACAGCTTTATTTCCCTATTGGCGGACTACGCTTACTTCCTTATTACTCTCACCTAACGCTTATCAATACTCGGAACACAATGAAGCGTTGCCTAAGCAACCAGTGAGTAGAGCTTACTTCATGAATGAAAAAAACAACACGTGTCAGTCAGATCATAGATAATGGAAAACACGTGCATACTTAACCTGGTTATCGAGAACTTGCATATTTCTGTATGACAATGGTGTCTGAAACATACAGCTCAGTGGCCGAACTTATTTCAAATCTTTATTGTTCATAACATAATCGGGAGCTCCCGAAAATGGTGATGTTTTGTTGCTTTTTTCAACTGTTCAGAAAAAGTGTTGAACAGAAATAGATTTCTGTCTATTTACCCCAAACTTGTGATGAAGCACGTACTTGTTGTAGTGGCAGAGTAACATACTAAGGGAATTATAGGCGTGGTTTGTGAAAAGAGCAATATACCTAGTGAGTAGGCGTTGTTTGTGATCAGAGCAAAATACCCAGTGAGTAGGCGTTGTTTGTGATCAGAGCAATGTACCAAGGGATAGACGTTTTCTGTTATCGGAGCAATATACCCAGTGAGTAGGCGTTGTTTGTGATCAGAGCAATATACCCAGTGAGTAGGCGTTGTTTGTGATCAGAGCAATGTACCAAGGGAGTAGACGTTGTTTGTAATCAGAGCAATATACCAAGGGAGTAAGCTTGATCTGTGATCAGAGCAATATTCCCAGGGAGTAGACGTTGTTTGTAATCAGAGCAATATACCAAGGGAGTAAGCTTGATCTGTGATCAGAGCAATATTCCCAGGCAGTAGGTGTTGTTTGTTATCAGAGCAATATACCCAGGGAGTAGGCTTTGTTTGTGATCAGAGCAATATACCCAAGGAGTAGGCGTGGTCTGTGATCAGAGCAATATACCCAGTGAGTAGGCTTTGTTTGTGATCAGAGCAATATACCCAAGGAGTAGGCGTGGTCTGTGATCAGAGCAATATACCCAGTGAGTAGGCTTTGTTTGTGATCAGAGCAATATACCCAGGAAGTAGGCGTGATATGTGATCAGAGCAATATACCCAATGAGTAGGCTTTGTTTGTGATCAGAGCAATATACCCAGGGAGTAGGCGTGGTGGTCTGTGATCAGAGCAATATACCCAGGGAGTAGACGTTGTTTGTAATCAGAGCAATATACCAAGGGAGTAAGCTTGATCTGTGATCAGAGCAATATTCCCAGGGAGTAGACGTTGTTTGTAATCAGAGCAATATACCAAGGGAGTAAGCTTGATCTGTGATCAGAGCAATATTCCCAGGCAGTAGGTGTTGTTTGTTATCAGAGCAATATACCCAGGGAGTAGGCGTGGTGGTCTGTGATCAGAGCAATATACCCAGTGAGTAGGCTTTGTTTGTGATCAGAGCAATATACCCAAGGAGTAGGCGTGGTCTGTGATCAGAGCAATATACCCAGTGAGTAGGCTTTGTTTGTGATCAGAGCAATATACCCAGGAAGTAGGCGTGATATGTGATCAGAGCAATATACCCAATGAGTAGGCTTTGTTTGTGATCAGAGCAATATACCCAGGGAGTAGGCGTGGTGGTCTGTGATCAGAGCAATATACCCAGTGAGTAGGCTTGGTCTGTGATCAGAGCAATATACCCAAAGAGTAAGCGTGGTCTGTGATCAGAGCAATATACCCAGGGAGTAGGCTTGGTCTGTGATCAGAGCAATATACCCAGGTAGTAGGCTTGGTCTGTGATCAGAACAATATATCCAGCGAGTAGGCTTTTATTGTGATCAGAGCAATACACCCAAAGAGTACGCGTGGTCTGTGATCAGAGCAATATACCCAGGGAGTAGGCTTGGTCAGTGATCAGAGCAATATACCCAGGGAGTAGGCTTGGTCTGTGATCAGAGCAATATACCCAGTGAATAGGCTTTGTTTGTGTTCAGAGCAATATACCCAGGGAGTAGGCTTGGTCTGTGATCAGAGCAATATACCCAATGAGTAGGCGTTGTTTGTGATCAAAGCAATATACCAAGGGAGTAGGCTTGGTCTGTGATCAGAGCAATATACCCAATGAGTAGGCGTTGTCTGTGATCAGAGCAACATACACAGGGAGTAGGTGTAGTCGGTGATCAGAGCAATATACCCAGGGAGTAGGCGTTGTTTGTAATCAGAGCAATATACCCAGGGAGTAGGCGTGGTCTGTGATCAGAGCAATATACCCAAAGAGTAGGCGTTGTCTGTGATCAAAGCAACATACCCAGGGAGTAGGTGTGGTCTGTGATCAGAGCAATATACCCAAAGAGTAGGCGTTGTCTGTGATCAAAGCAACATACCCAGGGAGTAGGTGTGGTCTGTGATCAGAGCAATATACCCAAAGAGTAGGCGTTGTCTGTGATCAAAGCAACATACCCAGGGAGTAGGTGTGGTCTGTGATCAGAGCAATATACCCAAAGAGTAGGCGTTGTCTGTGATCAAAGCAACATACCCAGGGAGTAGGTGTGGTCTGTGATCAGAGCAATATACCCAATGAGTAGGCGTTGCCTGTGATCAGAGCAACATACCCAGGGAGTAGGCTTGGTCTGTGATCAGACATTCATGCACAATAGTCACAACGACACTGAAGTGTAACACCTCCGATTTTAAGATGGATCTGGCCATATACGACAATGTTCACACACTGGCACTAAATGAACATTACTTCATTGTTTAGATGGACCATGAGAGTGTTAATGCGGCAATAGTAGGAAGAACAAAGTCCAATGGAAATTCCTAGTTCAATAATAACAGTTGCTTGGTGGGAATCAAATAAGGTATCGTATTGTTACAACATTCTTTCACCATTATAATTAAAGTGCTACACATTTTATGAAATAAAACAGGTTTAAACAAAACATTCATTTTACAGTTATCATTTTGATTCAGCATAAATAACCAGAACTAGATAAATTAAAATGGCACAAAACAGTGTGGCAAACATCCGTTTGTAGGGAAATGACGAATGGCAGTTGTGTACCAGTCTGTTTAACAATCTGATTGATATTTGTGTCGTTCACAAACGCTCAACTTCTCATTAATCAATACACAAGCGACTCATTGTTACGTAACAAACCTTGTATGTAAGTATACAACTAACTTGTGTATTGCATATTTAAATAAATAAAAGTTGAATAGACCAGGGGCTTAGTTTAGCTGAAAACGATGTGTAAGCACAGTTGTATGGGGTCCGGGGTTATGCTCCCCCGATTGTTTTTCCTACTCGGCTGTCGTAAGTGCATTTTGGCGTATATTTCTTATAATTTTAGGGACCTGGTTATCATTAATATTAACCTTGAATTCACTGTTATAAAAACAAAATAGAATATAAATAAAATGATGTTAAATATCTGGATTATATTCAATGATTTTTGTTGCGAATTCATAGTTTACCACCTTAGCGTTCCGATTTTTATTTTTGGTTTTTTTTTTTTACTATTTGTCAGGAAAAAGTGTAGGAATGTGCCTATAGGAAGCTACGTCCCTACAGACAATCGGCGCCTATGGCAACTTACTCTTCTGTTTAAAAGAAGAATAGTTTGTTTAGTGAGGGAACATTGTCATTATACATACAAATTAACTGAATGCCACAATAAAATACTTTTTGATGTTTGAACTAAAATTTTACTGATTTTGAACGCTTTTTGAATACTAAGCATACATTTATGCCATTGATGGCGAAAAGACGATATATTAACTTGACCAGTCTTTCTTGGGCTTCTGGAAGTTTGACCAGTACTCGAGCACACGCATATTCGCTAGTAACTGATAACTTTCTCACTTGAATCAGTTGTGAACGACAAATGATAATAAGAAGCAATGTCGTATATTGGAGATTGTGGCCGGGCGAGGATTCGAACTCACGACTCTAGATTGATAGTCAAACGCGCTGCTAACTGAGATAATCGGTCCCGGCTTTGTATTTAAGTGTACAACCAAATTGTGCATTGAATATTTGAATAAGTTATAAGTTACATCTTATGTTTGAAAGAAGAATATTTGGTTGTTTTGTTCTGTGGCGGATATCATCAGTTATAACGTTTATGCATATACTCTGAATGCCATATTTTGCACGAATGTGTTTTGGTAATTTAGTGTTGTAGAATATTTGATACCGTATCAGAAGGGTCTTAAAGATAGGTTACATATATTTCCAATATGTTTTACACTTCAATATGTTTTAGACTTCAAGATGTTTTACACTTCAAGATGTTTTAAACTTCAATGTGTTGTACACTTCAATATGTTTTACATTTCAAGATGTTTTAGATTTTCTTTCCCGAACAGAACAGGATTGTATCCAATATAATGTGAACATATACAGTCCATCGTTATTTACACAAATATGCGATATACGGACAAAGCAATACGAGAGTGAACTAACATATGGTGCATGATTATATATTTATACTTTCAAACAAATTAAATGATTACATTTGCATATCAGTTGTTTGAATTTAAAACATTTGACATTGACTTCATTTCCTTTGTACAAATAAAACTATTTGATTTAAAACAATTTATTTTGACGTGTTTAAAAAATCAGATACTCTAAACAATGAGAAAAGTATTTAAGTTCGGTACGTAATTAATTCTTACTAATTCAGAAAGCGGACATGTAATCACAAAATGATACTCGTCTTCGATAATTTTCTGTGTCTGTTGTTTTGATATTTAAGTGAAGTATTTTTTAATTGTCATTTTACTTATATAACTCGACCTACTGAAGTCAGTTATACTTGTTTTATGACGTGTTAATGATGATCGTGATGTAATGTATTGTCTCCAGTTGTTTATATATATGTACTCCATTAAATATATTAAGAACTTCGTTATTTATTTCCCATGAATGTTACACTAAAATGGTGTATATACAGATTATAAAAACACATTTGTAGCTGCCCTAATACTGTTGTTAAAATAAATTAATTATTATTAATGCAAGCATGTGCAATATATTCAAAAACAATAATTACCTGGATAATATGTTTTTAAGTAACATTATCAAAATAAAAAAAAATATTTAAAAAATAAGATTTTTTTGCTCCAAAATATATCTATATTTTAATTTTTTTTTTCTTTTAAAAATCTTTTTTATCCTTTTAAGATTTAAGCATGTTCTTTCAACGTCAAACTTAATTGTAAAAAAAACGTTTTCACGAAACCCTGTTGAACGGAACCAGCGTCCGATTGTCAAAATATGCCAATATATAACACGTACATTTTAGTTGAAAAAATGGATGTGCTGTTTTAAAATCCCCTCAATCCTACATCGAACATCAGATTATATTCAAATTTTGCATATTCATTGACCAAATTATCAATTTGCTACTCGGACACAAGAAAACTATTTTTGAAAAAAAAAAAAGAAAAAAAAGAGTTTTATTTTGTTTACAAGTTTTAAAATTCATTTTTGTTTCAAAAACTAATTGTAAAGGTTTCTCTAAAGCTAATTTAACTTAGCAAGGCTCGGAAAACCGTTTTCAATTACCTTTTCTTTGTATGTCAACAGAACAGTTTAAATTTTGGTTCAGTCGAATTTATATATGGTATTCCCTTTACTTATTTTGTGGAGTATATCTATTGATAACTCTCATAAAATTTACAAACATAAATATTTTTATGAATGAAGGGAACAGCCAACTTTCTTGAAAACCAGCATTTTGTAATTTGCTCGATTTATTTGTAAGCAACATAAATTTATGCATATTTACAAAAAAAACCCGTTATACTAGTATTATATTTAAACATGAATTCTGTCAACAAGTCGCGACCCACGATGCAGTCTTTCATAATGTTCTGTTTATACTATACATATTAAACCATTAATAAATAAAACATATGGAAAACAGAAAATGCTTAACTTTTTATTCATGGTTTCCTCATATATAATATGTACTAAGTGACGTCACCATCCTTTTATTACATATTAATATATGTATATATGTTTATTATTTTAATAAAGGACACGTGACATGTATTCGACAATGTTTCACTTACCATATTTTCTGAAAATTATGTATGTTCATAATGGAAATATAAAATACCCTTGTATGTAAGCCGGCCTTATTTTATTTTCTACATAGAAAAACACTCCAATCGTTCTTTTGTGGTAGGTAATTTGTTACGACATACATTTCAACAATTTCTATCGGCTCAACGACTTGTACGATATGAGAAAATTTGACACTTTTAAAGTTGTGGAAAGTCGTTGAGTCTTCTTATATATATGTATATATATGTGTGTGTGTGTGTGTGTGTGTGTATTTCTTAATAAATGAAACTTGATGCCATATATACGTAAACATGATATACACTGACAGTGACATACATCTCCATTCAATAAAAAATACAATATACTACAACAAGCTGTCTCTAATACTTCTAATCAACAAACACAGATATAAAAACAACTTTGAAAGAACAATAATGAATGTAGAAAATACTCACGTGCTGTTTAAAAATATATCCAAATTTACAAAAAAATACCCCGGAAAAACAATAACAAATAAAAAGTAATAAAACTGCAGAGAATTTATTTTGCACTGCTGGTCAAACAGGCGTTGCTGGGGTAGTGAAGAACACCGGAGAAACTGAAGATGTCCGAGTAATAGTGAAACAATACGTAGCTGATTGACAGGTGCTCGCTTAATTGTCAACGAAGTCACATTCGGTGACAGATGATCCGGTGGATGTTTTATTTCGGTAACAGTTATGTGGCTGTTTTATGTGACAGAAATATGTAACGTATCGCATGGCATACACGTTTGGTGGTGTACACGGCTTTAAGTTATTATTCGCCAATTGTGTTTTATTGCTGATGCATTATTTCTATGATCTTTATTACTATTATGGCCTATCCATAACATACCGTCCAGTTGAGTTCATGATTATTCACCTACACACCTTTACAGGTAACACGCGAATCTAATTGTGATAAATGATTTCTATGTTATATATTTGATCATTTATGTGTATGTGGTGTAAATTACTTGCGGATGATGTTTTAACTTTTTATGACTACGATATATTTAAAAAATAATCATAACCTTCTATAGAGATAAATAAGTAGTTTATCATTATGACTTTTATGATATATAATACATTATCGTGATGGACATCCATTAGGGAAAATGATTCCACTTTATTTCTTTTCCATTAGTCCCAAATTGAATACAATCCAAAATGAATATTTGCCTAAAAAAGATATAATTTCAAAGGGCAACCTTGGCGCAACCTTTTTACTTGTTGAATTTTGACAAATTATAAATAAAAATTCTTGCGAGAGTCCTTTTGGCGACTTGTTATTCAGCATTTCAATTTTATTGTATCAATGCAATTAGGGAAATAAATAAAAACGAATTGAGAAGTAAATATATACATATTAATCAATTTAAGCGGGGCGGTTATGCGATGAGAGTGCTTGTCGTTCATGTAAGCGGTCCTAGGACCGGCACAATGCTCTCTAAACACCAACACTAAGTACCATAGTATAAGTCTAAAGGTCTATGTATATATAAATATATATATATATATAATATATATGTATGTGTATGTTTACAGATGTACACATTTGTTATATGATGTATATATATATAATATAACTTCATGTTCCATAAATTTCTATGAAACCCATAAACACTAACTTCCGATCTGATCTTAAAAATCGCATATAAATTGTGTTTTTTTTATATTTAAAAGATGATGTATATTAATTAATAAAAATCGTAAACCCAATACATACAAAATGTATAGCATTGTATTAAAATACATTTAGTATAACTACTATAGATTTTCCCCCAGTATTAACAAGGAATAATATATACCCTTTATGAATAACAAAGGATATAAAGACACATTTGTGAAGAATGTTTTCAATATATATTGAGAACTGTTTTAAATGATTCATGTATATATATATATATATATATATATATATATGTATTTTTACTGAAGATCTGAGGCATGATTCTTTAAAGCATGTTTGCTTTCATAAAATACCCAGAGTTAACATAGGATAAATATTTACATCTGCAAAAATGAACTAATTTTTGTAGAGACAATTTTCATTTTTATGTTTTTTGATGTATTATGAAGGTTTCCTAGTGAATTAGATTTGATAATTCCATTGTTAAATGTAAACAGCAACATAATCAGAAGACGAATTATAAAAAAAAAAGATAAAAAAAAAAGTCAAGAATATCATTGATTTCTGCCTCCAAAATTGACACTTACTTACAAGCACCATATGGTAAAGTCCAATGTTATTCACTTTTCAAATAATATAATTAAAATAAGATCTGTAGAAAATAATCTGTTATTTATATATGCAAATACTATACATGTTGTTATGAAATTGTATTAGCCTATTGTAATATCTGAGAATGGAGAATATTGGAGAATGAAAATAAAAAAATACCAAAAAAACACTAAGTACTGAATTTACCCTGCAAATGTGAGCAGTTCATATAATTTCTGAGCATTTTACTTCACAATCGAGCTAAAATAAAAGTGGAATTTGAATGCATTTGGGCATCGTTCCAAAATTTACAAATATAAATGAGGAAGCACCTGTAACATCGATATTCAGAAAAAAAACATTATTCATTCCATATGCGACCAAAGTGTGCCACCACCAATGTTATAATGTATATATGTTTAATTGCAATATGAAAACAATCAAATTAATATGTAATAAAATAGTTTTACATTATTTGATCTCAACAGTTCGGTCGGAATTTTACAACACTGAGGAAACTGTTATAATGTTTTTATGTTTATATCATATCTGACCCCAACGTTAGACCATAACAAATTTATTGCTAGATTATCATCCTTACCCACCCCCTCATTTTCATGCCGACCCGACCATTTTTATTTTCATGAAAAATAAAATAAAAAATTAAATAAAATAATGTTTTTATATAAAAAACAACAATTTTAAAAATAAAAATAAAAAATACCCCCCCCCCCTTCCCCCTTTTTTAAAGGAAAATGTGGATAAAAATCTAGCAATTAATTTATAATGACCTTATACAACTGTTTTTCAAATTGGTATTTAAACACAATTTTCAGGATTCATATCAAACACAAATTAACACAAATTAAAGCATAACTATTTACTCGACCTTTAATTTTAAATATTATGGCCGATTTGAGGTAGAAAATTACAGCTTTATAATATTATGTTCATTTGGTTATAAAATAAGTCTGTTCCATATTTAGTTGAACACGAATTGAATATGAAGCAAAGTGTAATAACCTCGTACACTGATATAGAAGTATCTAATACACGATAACTTCGTACACTGATACAGAAGTATCTAATACACGATAACCTCGTACACTGATACAGAAGTATCTAACACACGATAACCTCGTACACTGATACAGAAGTATCTAATACACGATAACCTTGTACACTGATACAGAAGTATCTAATACACGATAACCTCGAACACTGATACAGAAGTATCTAGTACACGATAACTTCGTACACTGATACAGAAGTATCTAATACACGATAACCTCGTACACTGATACAGAAGTATCTAATACACGATAACCTCGTACACTGATACAGAAGTATCTAATACACGATAACTTCGTACACTGATACTTATCGATAACTTCGTACACTGATACAGAAGTATCTCTAATACACGATAACTTCGTACACTGATACTTCTCGATAACTTCGTACACTGATACAGAAGTATCTAATACACGATAACCTCGTACACTGATATAGAAGTTTCTAATACACGATAACCTCGTACACTGATACAGAAGTATCTAATACACGATAACCTAGAGGGTATTTTATGTAAGGTTGAATATTCGCTCCAACAATGAAAATGTTAACTATATATAATTGAGCAAATAATTCCACGCTTTATTTGGTAAATTAAAAATATGATTTTTAAAGTGCTCATAAGATTATCAAACTAATTTGTGTTCTATGCTATCGGGACAAAACTCTATACTATACTCTATACTTTACTTTATACTATAGCCTACACTATACTCTATACTTTACTCTATACTTTACTCTATACTCTATACTATACTCTACACTATAGTATCTACTCTTCTCTACTCAACTCTACTCTACTCCACTCCACTCCACTCCACTCCACTCCACTCCACTCCACTCCACTCCACTCCACTCCACTCCACTCCACTCCACTCCACTCCACTCCACTCCACTCCACACCACACCACACCACACCACAGCACACAACACCACACTATACACTACACTACACTACACTACACTACACTACACTACACTACACTACACTACACTACACTACACTACACTACACTACACTACACTACACTATACTACACTACACTACACTATACTATACTATACTATACTATACTATACTCTATTCTATACTCTATACTATATACTATACTCTATACTACATTCTATACTCTTTACTATACTCTATACTATACTCTATACTTTACTCTACTCTATACTATACTCTATACTATACTCTATACTATACTCTATACTATACTTTATACTATACTTTATACTTTACTCTACTATATACTATACTCTATTCTATACTATAGTCTATACTATACTCTATACTATAGTCTATACTATACTCTATATTGTACTCTACTATATACTATATTCTATACTATACTCTATACTATTCTCTATATTATACTAAACTCTTAACCTATACTCTATATTGTACTCTACTATATACTATATTCTATACTATACTCTATACTATACTCTATACTATTTTCTATATTATACTAAACTATATACTATACTCTATACTTTATACTATACTATACTATACTATACTATACTATACTATACTATACAATACTATACTATACTATACTATACTATACTATACTATACTATACTATACTCTATACTATACTCTATACTATATACTATACTCTATACTACATTCTATACTCTATACTATACTCTATACTTTACTCTATTCTATACTATACTCTATACTATACTATACTATATACTATACTCTATACTATACTCTATACTATACTTTATACTATACTTTATACTTTACTCTACTATATACTATACTCTATTCTATACTATAGTCTATACTATACTCTATACTATAGTCTATACTATACTCTATACTATAGTCTATACTATACTCTATATTGTACTCTACTATATACTATATTCTATACTATACTCTATACTATTCTCTATATTATACTAAACTCTTAACCTATACTCTATATTGTACTCTACTATATACTATATTCTATACTATACTCTATACTATACTCTATACTATTTTATATATTATACTAAACTATATACTATACTCTATACTTTATACTATACTATACTGTACTGTACTGTACTGTACTGTACTGTACTGTACTGTACTGTACTGTACTGTACTGTACTGTACTGTACTGTACTGTACTATACTATACTATACTATACTATACTATACTATACTATACTATACTATACTATACTATATACTATACTCTATACTATACTCTATACTCTATACTACATTCTATACTCTATACTATACTATACTCTATACTCTACTCTACTCTATACTATACTCTATACTATACTATATACTATACTCTATACTATACTCTATACTATACTCTATACTATACTTTATACTATACTTTATACTTTACTCTACTATATACTATACTCTATTCTATACTATAGTCTATACTATACTCTATACTATATTCTATACTATACTCTATACTATTTTCTATATTATACTAAACTCTATACTATACTCTATACTATACTCTATACTATACTAAATTCTATACTATACTCTATATAGTTTTATATGGCCGAGATGTTCATTGACGGGATAAGACATTAATTAATTTAAAAAATAAATGTTTTCGCCCAATCACATGTAAGTTGACATTGGCGAAATAAAAAAACGAGTATGAAAATGAACTGATAATCTTTCAGAAGATGACAAACTGATAAAAACTATGAGACGAAGAAGTCTTTCAACAAACCGCATTTAAATTTAAAAATGTTAATTAAAATCCAATGGGGTTGATCGCCATTTAAACCTAAACACACAGGTGTTTCGGGCGTCTGGCTTTAGTGACAGGAATCTACAAGCATTTTCTCTCATTATAAAGAAAGTAGACTGTTAGTAAGAGGCATCTTAACATCGCTTAATAATGCGATTTGATTCCATCCTCAAACTTAGAGTAAATATTTAATTAGATATGATTTTGCTTCAATTCATAAATGACTGTTATATAAGAAACCTTACTGTAACATAAGACAGCGATGTAAAGTTTATATTATTTGAAACACCTTTCACCTATGTATTTGTATATATGTTTGTAATTTTTATTTGTACCTGATGAGAAACTGTATACAGTTCAAGTCAATAAAAGCATGTTCTGTTCTGTTCTGTTCTTAAACCAGATTTACGAGTGCACCCAGCACACGCCTCTCCCATATCCAACCCTCGCCATTGTCACATCATTATAAAACTGAAGTACAAAAGAAGTATTAAACATAGAGTTTCGACACCTTAAATTGAGTATCTTCCAAAAATGTCGTTAAATAACATTGAATAATAAAGGGCAAACTATTGAAGGACGTGCGTAAACAGTAATAAACAAAGGAACGCGTATACTTAAAAAAATGACAATGTGGGTCATAGTTAAAACAAAGTCATTTTGGAACATTACGCAATGATTTTGATGACCTAATTTGTTAAAATGACTAGTATCTGTCAGTTTTTTGTACTCCTCAATGAATCAGAACTAGCTAGATATCTCCCGCAGGCGTTTTGTATGTCCTTAACAAAAAATTGAAGACAGTTGAATTAGATTTACACATAATAAATCACAAAGTTAACAAGCAATAGTCGATTATGTTGTGATCGAACATATTTCATTACTATTGTGTAAAAATACCGTAAACATACTACTATTGTGTATAGATACCGTAAACATACTACTTTTGTGTATAGATGCCGTAAACACACTACTATTGTGTATAGATGCCGTAAACATACTACTACTGTGTATAGATGCCGTAAACACACTACTATTGTGTATAGATGCCGTAAACATACTACTACTGTGTACAGATGCCGTAAACACACTACTATTGTGTACAGATGCCGTAAACACACTACTATTGTGTACAGATGCCGTAAACACACTACTATTGTGTACAGATACCGTAAACATACTAATATTGTGTACAGATGCCGTAAACACACTACTATTGTGTATAGATGCCGTAAACACACTACTACTGTGTTTAGATGCCGTAAACACACTACTACTTTGTACAGATACCGTAAACACACTACTATTGTGTACAGATACCGTAAACACACTACTATTGTGTACAGATACCGTAAACATACTACTACTGTGTTTAGATGCCGTAAACACACTACTATTGTGTTTAGATGCCGTAAACACACTACTACTGTGTACAGATGCCGTAAACACACTACTACTGTGTACAGATGCCGTAAACACACTACTATTGTGTACAGATGCCGTAAACACACTACTATTGTGTATAGATGCCGTAAACACACTACTACTGTGTACAGATGCCGTAAACACACTACTATTGTGTACAGATACCGTAAACACACTACTGCTGTGTACAGATACCGTAAACACACTAATATTGTGTACAGATACCGTAAACACACTACTACTGTGTACATATACCGTAAACACACTACTACTGTGTACAGATACCGTAAACACACTACTATTGTGTACAGATACCGTAAACACACTACTACTGTGTACAGATACCGTAAACACACTACTATTGTGTACAGATACCGTAAACACACTAATATTGTGTATAGATGCCGTAAACACACTACTTTTGTGTTTAGATGCCGTAAACATACTACTACTGTGTACAGTTACCGTAAACACACTAATATTGTGTATAGATGCCGTAAACACACTACTATTGTGTATATATGCCGTAAACATACTACTACTGTGTACAGATACCGTAAACACACTACTATTGTGTACAGATACCGTAAACACACTAAAATCACAGAGGTCGCATTATCAAAACAGAAACTTTCCTTTCATCTAGAGAAATATAAATTTGTTAACGAATTTTCTTGATATATTTATAAACCTACCTTGTAATATAATTCCAAATATATGAAAGACATATATTGCTTATATTAATTTAACTCATAAAGAAAATGATGACATTTCAGTATTTTAACAATTTACGAAAAATATTTGAAAAAAATATAAATATCAAAGACACATTGTAATATTTAAAGATTTATAAAGAAAGAAACTTTAAAAATTACAATTGGAATAGTGTTAAATGTTTGAGTATTTTTGCATAGATTTGTTAATATTTGGTTAGAAGCTCGGACTGATCATTTTATATATACTGTAGTTAGTTATGTTAAATGTCGATTATAGCGGTTATGTGGCTATGCGCTTTATGCAGATTGTATATTGTGTATTGACCTCTTCTAAATCCCGAATTTTCGTCGCGTGCGAGAGCGAGATTTCGTGCGAGACTATGAGCTCAGCGGTTGATGCTGAAACAATGTAGATTTCACGTAAGTAAATTGAATTTTCAAACATTAACAACACAAATATTTACTAAAGCAGTTTAATAAAGTTTAATTTTAGAAAGTATGCTAGTATCAACGATGAACTAATGAAATGATATGTTTGTTGACCATGATTACCCTTTTATTGTGACTTTTATTACTGTTGTAAGTGGGTAGCGCTGGCATAATGTAAAATGTTGTGTGTGTCTGGTAAATAAGTTTTAATTATTAAGAAAAGTTATTCTTGCAGAAAAAAATAATTAATTTGTTTCAAAAACATAAACTCCGTTTCTTAGGCTGTTTTGTACCAGTTGTAGTAACCTAGTTTCAACACAGAAACGAACAACCCCGTGTAATTATACTGTACATGTTTCATATTATTTTTTATTTTTTTGCTCATCAACTATTTATTAGTGACTTAAGTTTATTGTTATATGAATCTTATTTCAGTTCAATTAAAATGCCGTCGGATGACTATTGTTGTGTGTCCTTGTGTAACCACAAAAGAAGTAAAGTTCCCTCACGTTCTACATTTTACACTATTTCAAAAGAGCCCAACAGTCGCATTCTAGGATCAAACGGAGTTATAAGGATTAAAATGACAAACTTAAGCCATGGATACCCACAGACAACTGATGAAAAAACAGACAACTATCTTCCATCTCAAATGTCGACAGTCTGGAAAAATTTGTACGGTCTTCCATATTTCCAAACAGACGGCATATGCTTGTTTTTCATGTTTAAGTCTTAAAATAGAATAAATGTATTCATCTGAGATATCTGAATTAATATATAAGCATCATTTTCAAAATGTACCTTTATGGAATTTTTACGCATCTAATCCATTAAAACAAATCTAACCACAATTTTATCTTTTCTTAAAAATAGGTTTTGCTTATTTAACCTATATAAAACTAACATTGAAATAAAGAACTGACATAAAAGTGAACATTTATTAGTCTCTTTTTTATATCAGAGACGAATGATAATGAGACGCAATATGTATATCAACCATCACGGAGATTGTGATCGGTGGGGATTCAAACTCGTGACCCATGTATTAATATTCAGACGCGCTTACGACTGAGCTAATCGGGCCCAGCAGTCATTACAAAAGCAAGCATGATTGAATTTATAAAATATGAAAATAACCCTCCGCTTGATAAAGAAAATAAAATAATATTGCAATAAGTGTCGATGTAGACCCAGATCAGCCTGCACATCCAAGCCGTGTTATCAAGGTATGCACTGTTTGCTACGCAGTCAGTAAATTATCAAATTCACCATTTTTAATCAGGAATGGAATTTAAGCAAAAAATGGTCCATTATATATTTAACGGGCTCATAGAGAATAATAAATAAAACCTTATTTAGCGAAAAAAAGAAAACGTATTTGACAACGTTTTTATTCATTATCATGTTAAACTGGTGCATCCAATGCTGTACACTAAGAAATGACTGATAATATGTTAATTTCATACCCTTTTAAAGTAAATTTAGATGAAGCATTGTTTAGTAGTATTTTTTAATATTTGCATAACTTGCACTGTTTTTTGTTTTATCATATTGTGTATTTTACCTATAACTAGCCCATTTGACATCGTTACCCAGTCAACTAGTTACCTGAACAAATATGATTTTTAAACCATTGATGGATAGTGTCATATGGAATATATTTGCCCACAGGCATATTGCACAAAATGTATACTACTGTCCAGTTACTGGCATCCTGCTGAGCTTTCATTATTCACTAACACTACAGTCACGTCATGTGGTAATGAGAAAAAACATGCATATTGTACCCCAATTTACATAATTCACCACAGGTTTTATGACCCCAGGGTTTAAGATAGGATGTATGTTATATTGCATTGTATTATGGACAATTACTTAATTTAATTATCTAATTGTGTCCGTAGTATATGGTGTAAATTTATAATAAATATATCATATTTCTCGTTAATACAATAAATGTATAAACAAAATAAAATCTATTTTAGTTACGTTTCAACCCCACAAAAAAGCATCCAATACTATCACACATTAATTAAAAACAAATACCGTAAGTTTATGATTGTGACACCTAATCATGGTGTGAAACACTGTACAGTGTTTATGCATAAACCTACGTGTGGTAGGAAATCTAATTTTTATTTGTACGAAACGTCTGTAATTTATTCAAAGCTCTCTTAAATAAATGAAAATCATAGTTTTTTTGGCAAAAAAAAAAGAAAAAATACATTTAGGTTATATTGATATGTTATAGTAATAATGTTTTTTTAAAAATCGTTTACCTACGTTTTAAACAAAAAGGCCCATTAACTGTGCAACATGCATGTCGTCAGTTGGGTCCGAAATTTGGTAGATTATACATCTATAAAAAGACACGAATTTTAATAAAATCCGTCATGTCGCATGAACTATTTAACAAATGAAATATAACCATTCCCTATTTGTAAATGATAGAAGGGATATTGATAAAAAAATAATACTAAACTTCTCAAATTTACAAATTACCCCACCCATCACCAGAAATCAAGCATTAATTAAAGTATACAGACAAGCACAAAACGATAAAAAGTAATTTCATATTATCATGAGAAACTTATTTTTTTCTTTTCTTTCATATCTTGTATTGTTTTCATTCTTTTCATGGCTGTTTTTTGTAACTTTGTTGTAATTAACTACTGTCAGAAACACCACTGCAGTTTGTTATGGTGTGACGCGATTCCCCTGAGCTCAAGTCACGCACATATCTCGTCACACACGAGAGTGAGATTTCACCTTTTCGAATTGGAGAATTGTATGATGACGTAATTTTCATTTATCTTAATAAAATACATATTCTGTTTTGTTCTGTTCTGTTCTAACAGCCGGGTCCGATTAGCTCAGTCGGTTACGCGTCTGACCATCAATCAAGGGGTCGTGAGTTCGAATCCCCGCCCGCCAACAGTTGATGATTGATATACAATATTGTGTCTCATTATCATTCGTCACTCAGTGCTGATTCAAGTGGGAAACTTTCAGTTATTTGCGGAGATGTGGTGTGCTCGAGTACTGGTTAACCTTTCAGGATCCCAGGAAACAGTGGTTAGGTTAACTGATCGTCTGTTAGCCTTCGATGGCATAGAAATGACGCTTATAATTCAATCAGTCATTCAATCAATCGATCAATCAATCAATCAATCAATCAATCAATCTGTTCTAATAAATAAATTAAGTAACGGTGACATTATAGACAGGGTGCCTGGCGAGCTATTGGGGCAAATGTATATTTAATGGAAATATATCAGGATTTTTCAAAATTTTAAAATTAGTTTAAATATTTGTCCCCATACATCATGCCTATATGTATGTACTCACTGGCCCGGTATTACCAGTAAGATGTATATTTAAACATGCCAAAATAAAATATTGGAAAGATATTTCCTAACTTGAGCTACGTGACAATGTTAGACCAAAATAGATTTTCCGCTTAATTGATGACGTATTAAATGAGTCACGTGATTTCATTTTGATTTAAAATTGATAGGTCACACATATGTTGTTAGATTTGTTTTATCTTAGAAAGAGTCTGAATGACGATGTGAAGGTCGTCAAAGTGTTATCCACCTTGTATGGGGAAGGTCTTGGGTTCGATCCCCGACTGGGCCATACCAAAGACTCGAACAATAGTAATAGATGTCTCCTTGCTTTGCGCTCAGCATGTATAGGATATCTTTAGGTCTTGTCGACCCAGTGTCAGTATAATGTGACTGGGTTGGGTATCATACCATGTGTCTGCGGCATGATACTCCAGTGTGGCAGCGCTCGGACTATTGTTTCAAGTAGATACCGTCGCGACATAACTGAAACCTTGTTGAAATCGACGCTAAACACCATACAACAACACCATTATCACAAAAAATCATAAACACGCATTGTCGTATAACAGTGTTTTAGAATGCATCCCCATGTTTAATAAAGTGTTAGACTTACGAATATAGTATTAAAAAGAAATACATATGTGAATATTTGCCAGTTCGATACATTCAACAAAGAAAACTATATCTTTTAATTTAGTCAAATAATTATCAGATGCATTTATTATATTATGTTTTATCCCTTATATCACCACTGTGTCTTAAACCTGTTTCTGTCTTTGACTTATGTATATTGTATTCTTATTATATGTAGATTATATGTAGATTATATGTGATTTTTTTGTTTAAAGTGGAGTATGAAATACATTCTTATCCGGCGTCACCTTTAAGAGACTGCAATTTATTATTTATCCACTGTTCGTAGCGTATGTGTCAAAACATGCTTTTTATCAATAGGAACGCGAATAGACTTAAATAAATAGAGATAAATAAATATAAAAAATATATTGAAACTATTATGCAAACCTGTCACTTGATAATAATTATGTGTAACTTTGTATTGTATAAAGGTGTTCAACTGTAACGTTTATATCGGCCAATTTATAAAACAACGCGTAAACCACCGCATATTGCATACGGATTTTGATAATCAATATCGAATCTAAGCTTGAATGGTATTGTAATTAGACGAGGCGAAATATGCTTCCGCTTTTTAATTGAAGTTTCCTATTTTCATGAAATTTTGTATAAATGTGTCTAAGGAAAAATTACAGCTTGTTATAAGTTTGAAATAAAGTGGGTCAATGTAAAGATACATCAATTATGCTATAGATACATCTCTTATATAGATACATCACTCAAAGATACATCATCTATAATATATAAATAATCCTTACAATATAGATACATACATACACCTCTCATAAAATAGATGTATCACTTATAATATAAATACACCTTTTTTAATATAGATACACCACCTATAATATAGATACATCACTTATTATAAAGATACATCACGTATAATGTAAATACACCACTTATAATAAAGATACATCACTTATAATATAGATACGACACTTATAAAAATACACCACTTATAATATAGATACACCTCTTATAATATAGATACATCACTTATTATAAAGATACATCACGTATAATGTAGATACACCACTTATAATATAGATACGACACTTATAATAAAGATACACCACTTATAATATAGATACACCACCTATAATATAGATACATCACTTATGATATAGATACGACACTTATAAAAATACAACACTTATAATATAGATACACCACCTATAATATAGATACATCACTTATAATATAGATACTACACTTATAAAAATACACCACTTATAATATAGATTCACCACTTATTATATAGATACACAACTTATAATATAGATCCACGACTTATAGTATAGATACATCACTTACAATATAGATCCACAACTTATAATATAGATACATCACTTATAATATAGATCCATAACTTATAATATAGATCCACAACTTATAATATAGATACACACATTGTAATATAGTTACACCATTTATAATATAGACACATAATTGATAATATAGATACACCACTTATAATAAAGATACATCACAAGGTATATAGATACACCAGTATTAATAAAGATACACCACTTATAAAATAGATACACCTCTTATAATATAGATACACCTCTTATAATATAGATACACCATGTTTGATATAGAGTAATCACTTATAATAAAGATACACCATTTATGATATAAATTAATCACTTATGATATAGATACACCAGGTATAATATAGATACACTGCTTATAATATAGATACATCACTTATAGAATAGAGATAAAACACAGCGTAATACTATGGCACCATCGGTACAACAAAGTGTATGACACATCGCACCACCAGTACTACATAGTGTATGACACATGCCACCGCCAAAACTACATAGCGTATGACACCGCCAGTTCTACATAGTGTATGCCACATGACACCGCCAGCACTATATAGTGTATAGCACCGCCAGTACTACATAGTGTATGACACATGGCACCGCCAGTACTACATAGTGTATGCCACCGCCACTACTGCATAGTGTATGACACATGGCACTGCCAGTACTACATAGTGTATTACACCGCCAGTACTACATAGTGTATGGCACATGACACCGCCAGTACTTCATAGTGTATGACACCGCCAGTACTACATAGTGTTTGACACCGCCAGTACTGCATAATGTATGACATATGACATCACAATACTACATAGTGTATGACACCGCCGGTACTACAAAGTGTATGACACAAGACTACGCAAGCACTACATAACGTGTGACATATACACTGCCAGAACTACATAGTGTTAGACATCTCCAGTGCTACGTTGCATATGACATACAAGTATGACACCGACGGTACTACATAGTGTATGGCACCGCCAGTGCTACATAGTGTATGACACATGACACAGCCAGTTTTACATAGTGTTTGAAACCGCCAGTACTGCATAGTGTGATATATGACACCGCCAGTACTACATAGTGTATGACATATGACACTGCCAGTATTACATAGTGTATAACATATGACACCGCCAGTACTACATAATGTATGACATATACACCACCAGTACTACATAGTGTATGACACCGCCAGTATTACAAAGTGTATGATATATGACACCGTCAGTACTACATAGTGTATGACACATGACACCGCCAGTACTACATAGTGTATAACATATGACACTGTCAGTACTACAAAGTGTATGACACATGACACTGTCAGTACTACATTGTATGACACATGACATCCCAAGTACGACATAGTGTTTGACACATTACACCACCAGTATTACATAGTGTATGACACATGACACCACCAGTACTACATAGTGTATAACATATGACACCACCAGTACTACATAGTGTATGACACCGTCAGTACTACAAAGTGTATGACATGACACCGCCAGTACTACATAGTGTATGGCACATGACACTGTCAGTACTTCATATTGTATGATACGTGACACCGCCAGTATTATATAGTGTATGACACATGACACCGCCAGTACTACATATCGTATGCCATATGCCACCGCAAGTACTACATAGTATATGACACATGCCACCAAGAGTGCTACATAGTGTATGACACCGTCATTACGACGTAGTGTATGACACTGCCAGTACTACATAGTGTATGACACCGCCAGTATTACATAGTGAATGAAACATGACACCGCCAGTATGCATAGTTTCTGACACAGCCAGTACTACATAGTGAATGACATCGCCAGTACTACATAGCGTATGACATCGCCAGTACTACATATTGTATGAAACATTACACCGCCAGTACCACGTTGTGTAAGAACTGGTAATGCTTTTCGGAACATGAAATGTCAGATAGTTCCCCATCTCCACATATACGTTGTGTACAGCTTGATTATGATTTCAGATAGTTCCCCATCTCCACATATACGTTGTGTACAGCTTGATTATGATTTCAGATAGTTCACCATCTCCACATATACGTTGTGTACAGCTTGATTATAAGCAAAACGTATGAATTTTGATGAGTTATTACATATGAAATCTCAGGAAGTAAAAGTTGAAGACGAATAAAACCTTAAGTTAATTACGTCCATTGATTGTTTGGTATGATATTGATTTTATACGGGAACCTCGGTAAAATCGCTTTCAATATTTGCACTGTTGGCCTTTAAATCTATTTTCGCACGTTTTGTAGGGTTGTAAACTATATAATTATGAAATTTCCAGTTTGAATAACATATTTACATAATAGTCCTGCACACATGGCTATTTTGAATGAGAACGAATCGAATGATCGTGTGAGCCAATTAACTGAAAAGATTTGACAACGCGGAAGTTCTCCATACAGCACGGCGTTATGATTATTATTTAAACCGAGCTGTGTTATTCGCTTACAATGGATTTGACATATAGGACTACTGCACAAAATATGGACGCCTTACTGGTTCTATGGACCTTATTTCTGATGGTTTGTTTATCTATTTTTGTTGTAAATATTGTAAATGTTACCATATACTAAATCTTAATATTGTAGATATTACAATAGATACTGTAAATATTACAATAAATATTGTAAATATTACAAAAGATACTGTAAATATTACAATATATACTGTCAATATTACAATAAATACTGAACATATTACAATACATACTGTAAATATTACAATATATACTGTAAATATTACAAAAGATACTGTAAATATTACAATAAATACTGTTAATATCACAAAAAAATATTGTAAATATACCAATACTGTAAATATTACAATAAATGCTGTATATATTCCAATAGATACTGTAAATATTGCAATAAAATCTGAAAATATTACAAAAATACTGTAAATATTACAATAGATACTGTAAATATTACAATGAATAAAATAAATATAAGCATGAATACTGTAACTGTAAATATCATAATATTGTTATATTTGTTTTGATACATCACTTATTTTATACGTACTACGGATACCTCATGTATAATATAGCTATTTCCTTTATAACATAGCTACGTCACTTAAATTGCTTCTGACGTGCTTTTTACTCCTTCTTTAAGTATAATAAAATGCCATTGCTTAAAAACCGTCTTCTGTTTAAGTACAAGCAAAACTGAGACAGGGGCATCCATGTCCCATCGACACATTTCTAGTTTTTAATGTTATTTAATTTTCCCTTTTCAGCTTACAAATGCAGAGCTAAGTTCAGCAGGTAATGACCTTCTCCTTCTTGTTTCCCCTTTCTGACCTTCTCCCTGTTGTGTCCCCTTTCTGGCCGCCTCCCTGTTGTGTCCCCTTTCTGGCCGTCTCCCTTTTGTTTCCCCATTCTGACCTTCTCCCTGTTGTGTCCCCTTTCTGGCCGCCTCCCTGTTGTGTCCAATTTCTGTCAGCCTTATTTAAACATAAATTATACACTGTAACATTATTCTTGCTGTGACGAAAATAACTAAAACGAGCAAACTTCGTACACTTTTAGGAATGTGCCGAGTATTGCTTTGGTTTGATTCATAACGTCTGCGGTTGTAGAAAAGGGCGTTAACTAGAACAAATATGTTAAACGTTTTTTGTTAGAAAATACAGCTGTCATTTTGTCTCTGTCATAATTATTGTTGACTGAAACTACTGCATCGACAACTATAATAGGGTCATATCCTATAAAAGTTATTTTGTTTTAAACGGGAAGTTAATGCACGCAGATATATGTATTGTCGGTTTGTTGAAGTATTTTAAAGCAGTATTTCAACAATTTTAAAGCAAACCGTTCATGGTTTCCACCGGGCGATTAACCAATACCAATATCACTAAGTGTTTCTCCGCACAGTCAGGCGTGAGTGACTCAAGGTCATAAACCGGACAGAGATTCGAACACGCGATCCTTGGATTGGCAGTCAGACACGTTGACGGCTGAGAGCTAGCCCAGTCCACATCATTTCATGTGTATTGTAGTTTAAAGCTATCAGTTAACTTATAAAACAAAAATTGATAACAATAGGACCGGTCTCTTTAAAGCACCGAAAATTGAAATGTGTATTGTAAAATTTCCAGTTTGTGCAAATATTGGTGCACCTTTAAATGGAGAGGTTAGCAAATCGTTAGAGAACAACAACGGAAGTGTTGCCACATTCAGCTGTAACACTGGCTACACGTTGTCAGGGAGTTCGTCCAGGACATGTTTGGCTTCGTCCCTTTGGAGTGGTTCAACTACATTATGTAATATATGTGAGTACGAGTTTGCATGATATTAACCAAACTTTTTAAATGAAGAATTTAAAAAAAAATAAATAAAAAATTAAGAAATCCAGCACATAAAGAAATAGTAAAACTAGAAAGCTAATCTGTTTGTATGTACCGTTACTTTGCACAGTTATTTTGCTATATATACCCATGAATATAATTATGTGTGAAATATGTCACACGTGTAAAATTGATTTTTTGTATACTACTCTCTCTCTTTCTCTCTTTCGCTCTCGCTCTCTCTCTCTCTCTCTCTCTCTCTCTCTCTCTCTCTCTCTCTCTATGTATCATAATAATCCATGCAATATGTATATAATGTTTTTTTGTTTCTATTCCCTGAAAACATATATACTTGTTCACATTGAATGCTTTATAATTTATACATTTCATTTTGCTTTGTTAACATTCCATGTTCATAATCTCCTTAAGGGAGGAAATAAAGAGAATATATATTCTTTTAACACCAAGCGCGTCAAACTACATTATTGTATTTGAGTGTTTGCTTACTTAATATGTAGGTTACATTTGTGGATTAGAATATGAGTGTTTAATAAGGATATATAAATATATATTTGATTATCGCAAACAGCTTATATATTTTTTAAATATCTTGAAAAACTTTAAAACTCCATATTATCTGTAATAAAGAACCAGTATTTTGTAAAAAGTTCTTATTATTTTAATTTTTCCTACCGATACAAAGTTTTAATGATGATGCATTTTGGAATGTCTGGCTAGGAGGTGATGATGCGAAAATATGACATCAAATGCCTTCAACTGTACCATAATATATTTGTGTTGATATGTGTAGCATGTCCAAACATCGGCAGTCCGAGTCACGGTTTCGTCACCAAAACTAACACGAATTACTACGGCAGTGAGGCTGAATATCGATGTTACACGGGTTATGTATTGTCCGGAAGTTCAAAAAGAACGTGCCAGGCATCCGGGTCATGGTCGGGGAGTACACCGTCTTGTAACCCAAAGAGTAAGTACAACAACGACTTCGTTTAATGCTTATCATGTATGGTATTCTGCTGGGGTTATAACCACGTGCTAAACCTGCGATAAGATATTATATTACAGTAATAATCCAATTCGTTTGTAAACTCAAATTAACGAACTTTTCCGTTATGCATCAGAGCTTAATTATATTCTGCAATCATATGACATTGTGTAATTATTTCTAAATACTATGGAAAGTTAAGACAAACGCATAAGTGTCAAGATTTTTAGCCAGTTCTTGACTAAACTGCCTGATGTATATAATGATATTCACACATTTATCTATACTAAGTTTTAACCTGATTTCTACATAAGCTTAGAGATTTTGTTAATCATTCTCAAATCCGGGAAAGTGTGTTGGTTTTTAGAGCCTTGAATTGAATTCGCGATATCTGGTGTGAGCGGCCGTTACACCATCGTTCCACTTCACTTTTATTCATCTTCATCCATACGTAAGTAATTATTAACAGTAATGTTTTCGCTGACCAGGTTGCGGAGGACTCACTTCTCCCCAATACGGACGTGTAACTCTTACAGGAACCACATACAGAAGTATAGCCACATACACGTGCAATGAAGGATATGAGGTGGATGGTAGTACTTCACGGACGTGTGGTTCTGACGGACGATGGACCGGTGACAACACACTTTGTAACATAACTGGTAAGGCTTTTAGAGTGGGAATTTACACTTTTTTGATGAAAATATGAATTGTGTCCAATTGCATCTGTTTATATTACGACGAAGAAAATCGTGTAGTTTAACTGAAAAAGAACAAAATATTAATCAATTAAGTTACAATGATTTCATGTTTGTATTTCACGTAACGCCATCATCTTTGTGTTACCATTTGTTACTCAGAACGCAGTAAATTGACAAGAAAACACCGATTGGTGTGTTTTTTTTAAATCAAATAAATGATTGATGGGAATAGCAACACGCAATTGTATTGATAAGACAAACATATGTGTATGCGTTAAAAATGTAGACAATTGCATAGTGGTTAATTATATATACTATATAAATCATATCATTACTGTATCCTTTGCTTTTTGTTATAAATGCTTCTCCGAAAACTAATATTATTTTACGTTTGTAAATATTAATTCCAGAGCCGTAGTCAAAGTTTTTTTACAGGAAGCACAAACCAAACTATGCTAGAGGTGTCCGGGGGGTGCTTGATCCCCCGAAAAACTCTGATTTCCTAGAATACATTTCCTATGTTTTCTTGATAACCGAGATAAATGCCTTTCAAATCAATAACATCAACTGCATTTGATACAGTTGCCCATGATTTACATCATTATATTGAATGCACATTGGTAGCCTTTTAAACTTGATACAATTGTACATATCAACTCTTAGTAGGTCTAATAAGAATAATGTTTTCTAATTATAATATAGTAGGACTGAAAATAAGATATGTGAAGGATATGCCAGTTTGTTGCAAGATCAATTCAGATTTTGGGGATAACTATATATTATAATGTAACTAGATATAATATAATGGTGATTAGAAATTACACTGAAACCTTGGTAATTAAAAATTACACTGAAACCGTGCAGATAGGAAAACAAAAAAAAACTTCGAACATCAAGTGCCCTAGAAAGGAGTTGACTGAATAAGGTGAAAACTCTTCAAAATTAAAATAATTGAGTGAAATCTTATAATCAAAGATTTGATAGGGTGATTTTCACTCAGTAAGTTTGCAGTAACTGAGTAAAACATGGAGAATTCTCTAAATGAAAGTAATTCAAATGTTTTATTTTGATTAAACTAATCTATTTTAAATACACAGTATTGTAAAATTGTTGCTGCCTGCAACTCTTGATTTGCATTATCAGTATTGTATCAAATAAATATGACTGAACAAACTACGGTAGTTTCTTCTTGCACAAATGCAGCTGCCTGCAACTTAAACTGTCTGGTTTTGGTGTTAACAATGGTAAATAATATTGTTTTAAAACTACTTATTGAGGAAATTGGTGTTGAGGGCAAAACGTAACTAAAAATTGTACTTTGATTCGGTTAAAACATGTTTTGTCTCTTTGCAAACTGAGATTTTCGTTCTCATTTTGACATGTGTGAACTTGATCATTTAGACGCTTTCATTAATACCTACGAATAATATGCAAACTCCAGTATGAGACGATTGAATAAACTGGTACTCATCTCTACTTTCACTCTGCTAATAGCTTGTGATGTACAAACCGTGGTAACCGTTTACCAGTTTTTTTTTGGCTGTTTCCTATTTATCGAAATACAGAAAATGTGAAACAGCTGTTTGGATACGCATTGTATTAACAATATTTTGCGTGTAGAAAAAGTATTTGCGAACCGCTTAAAACAAAATTGCTTGCGTTTTTCATGAATTAATTTGAGTGAAATACGCAAATGCGCAGCTTATCTGGAGCATTGATTACATCTACAAATTCTACAGGAGGCAAGTGCCTCCGTTTGCCTCAGTGTGGCGACGGCCCTGATTTTATGCTTGTCCCTTTGATGGAACACTACCTCGTAAATTTAGTTACGTAGTTTTGCCATTAGTATCTGTACGAGACTTTAAGCAATAAAATGTATTAAAATTGAACTGAAAAATCGTTTGCTCTTATGGAATGATTCATTACCTTGAACCCAAAACTGAACTATTTGCCCTTTATGTTATGGATCGTTTATATATCTAGAGACGTTCATATATCATAACAATGATACAACTAGCAATCCGTATAGGCGCAGTCTATTCACAAGAAAACATGTGACTAAATGACCAATGATTGACAACTCATTAGGGTAGAATACATCTATACTCGAAACAAATATACAATACAATTTTTATATAATCAAAATTACGACAATACATTTATAAATATATATAATGCAAACAAAAAATACCAGTTTACGAATGTCCTAACACAGATTTAAACATTGCCACTTCTCAACAAACTCTTTTACGTGTCAACCTTCATATCCTCCCGTTTAACTGATGTCGCGTTACATCTATATGCTACATTTGCTATAAAATAATTTAATCTCCAATGTCCAGTCGTCCTTTATGGTGATGGATGTGTCAACAGGATGATTCTTGTGGTGAATAGCACATCACATTGTACAGTTGAAAAGTCCATAATAGTATAACATTACATGTATTCCTTACCGTCTATCAGTCTCATGATAGTTTTATCAATAACAGTACACTTAATTCTGACCACCTATCAGTTACATGGTAGTAATCAATATGAAATAACAGTACATTTATTTATTTATTATCGTCTCTCAATGTCATGGTTAATGTAGGAAACCATTCTACATCCAGTACTAAAGGTATGAGTTACTGTATATTTGTTTTTCACTCTACATATCATTACTGTTGTAATAGAAAACTGGCGGATACCATTCTGTAACTTAGTCACCTTGTGAATATCAGGATAAACTAATGGTACAATAAAATGATCAATTCTAAAATGTCGGACGTTTGCATTATAATAACATCAATAAATAGTACTTATCTATAATACCGTGTGTAACAGGACAGCTTAAACGCTGGCTACAACTTGTCTTAACATTCTCTGTCATGATGGTAAATATGCAAACTGACCCAAATTCTCATTTTACCATGCTTTATATAGCCACATATTTACCACATGCTACATGTAAGAAATCACTAAACGTGAATATTCACTGCTAAATATGATATAACAAGAAAAACTTAACCCGGATGTTTGTAAAATAAACGTCGAAATGGCGTATTATTTATACCAAAAATGAATATAATGAACTGTCTGTAAGTCGCTTTACTTTAATCTACCGATAAGTTTACCACAACTGTACTTACTACCCGAAACAATGCATTCCGCACACTTACAATAGTGTTGTACCTGCTGACACCGATAATTTAGGCCACGTAAACTATGTATTTTGTAACGTACTGAAGAAGTGTAAATAGTTAAACAAACAACATGAGATCAATTTTTCATTACAGTATGTCCGAATATCGGTGCACCGTCAAATGGGATCATCAGTAAGAGCGCCGGAAATAACTACAACAGCGTTGCGACATACAGCTGTAACACAGGTTACCAGAAATCGTCTGGGAGCACAACGCGCGCGTGTTTGGCGACTAAAATATGGAGCGGATCAGAAGCAAATTGCGAAAGAATAAGTAAGTATATGTCATTCATACACTTTTGAAAATTGATAGTTCATGCTAATTGTGAATGTTAAAAAGGACTCACACTACTATTACCTCCCTTGAGTTCTCCGGACCTACAGATGAAGGAGTTAGAAATAAAACTTTAGTTCTCTTTTTTTCTTTTTTCAGGGCTTTGTACTGCAATGTTTTTTTTTTTTGCTGGCATGAGACACCTTTTCATTTTACCGTGTAATTGTGAAAGTTTCAGACCTTTTTAGACACAATTGGTCAAGTTATCATAGAATTTAGACTGTAGGGTTGTGAATTCTTGCTTTTTTACAAGAACTAGCAGCATTTTGACTGAAACCATGTGTCACTAAAACTTATTTTATTTCAGAACTAGTTCAGATATGGGGATGCATTTAGCTTTATTGAACTTGTATTGAGTATTGTTACATAATATGTAAATTTAGAATCTTAAATTTAAAAAAAAGTCCTCTTCAGGACTCACACTACTATTATCTCCCTTGAGTTCTCCGGACCTACAGATGAAGGAGTTAGAAATAAAACTTTAGTTCTCTTTTTCTTCTTCTTTCAGGGCTTTGTACTGCAATTTCTTTTTTTTTTTGCTGGCATGAGTTAAATGGTCAGTATTTTAGAAATCACCACTGAAAATTTGATGCTGATACCAGCTTTCTGGACAATTCTGTGTCATTTCAGAATTGTTGGTTCGAACCGCATCTAGGGCGAATAGTTGACATATTATTACTCTGGAAATTGATAGGTCTCACAAAAGCATTGAATTTAAAAAAAAAAAAAACCTGGTCAAGGTATACTTTTTTTTCTTTATAATTGCACACTTGAACCAGTGAAGAATTTGAGCCCAGACACATGCTGCAAATTTAATTTTTCACTCTGTTTTGGACATAAATGTTACAATGGAGCCCTATGGGAAATGTAATAGTGGTGTGAGACGTAAACAGTCGTTATAGGTGTAAACTCACCATTGATTTTTGTTCTTTATTCTATAGTTAATAATAAAAGTTTGAAGGCTTGTCATTCATAGAGAAACCCAAATGAAAAAAATGAAACCTACATTTTACTGTTTGTCAACCTCTGCACTATCAAAATATGATGACAAAAGTAGGGGTCATGTGTCATATAAGAGATTTTACCCTGCTCTGTGTGTACACTGGTGACAAAGTGAACGTAGACTTCCGAAATCATGTATTCATACCCCAATTTCCAAGCATCATTTTTCCCCCCTCTAAATTCACAATTCAAACATGACAATGCTATCAAAATGTTCAAAATACATCAATAATGCCATTCAAATAAAAAATGAGCATTAAAATAAGGAAAATGCATTTTTAAAGAAGAAGAAATGAGGATTATTTATAACCGCCGTTATGCGACTACCCCACGGAAGCACTTCCTTTTTGCAATGGTGGTACTATGCCTATACTAATAAATCTCTGATCTATATACGTATAAACATACACATTATATAACATCACGTTTTGAAAACATATATTAACAAACATCATAAACTATATCAATATGGAAATGTGTAATTGTAGCATGTACAAATATTGGCGAAATTTCAAACGGTCAGGTGAGCAAATCGTCAGGAAATTACTACGGCAGCGTAGCAACTTTCAGCTGTAACACGGGGTACGCTCTATCAGGGAGTTCCTCTAGAACATGCGGATTGAGTGGTTGGAGTTGGTCAAATCCGTCGTGTAATATAATATGTAAGTAGTTACGATTTTCTACAATGTTGATTTACAACACATCATCATAAATACAACATACGAAACACAAAATTACGTTCCTAGATTTCTCAGCCTGCGTCCTAATAATACAACTACTTCGGACATGAATATAAACGAACAACTTTCTCCACTGAGTAGAAATCAACAATTTTACAATTGACATTTACATTATAACAACACAAATCAATAATACTAATCCACAATACCATGTGTAATGGTACAGCTAAAACGCTGGTTATAACATGTCACAACGTTCTCTTTCATGATGGTAAATTTGAAAACTGACAGGAATAAGAATTGACTGAATTTTTTTTCATATTTTAAACATATTTTATTGCTTTTTCATATATATTTGGTAGCAAAAGGGTTGGGCCACAAGTTATCTTCATTAAAATTGCCCCTTCCCAACAACATATTATTTACAAATAAACAATCAAGATGGCACCGAAAGCTTTCTCGTCTTTATAAAAATCAACAGTTTTTCACCAAACAAAAATAACTGGATTAGATTATGTAGAAATATCGCTATCGAACGTTTGCATTAGAATAACATCAATTATTAGTACTTACCTATAATACCGTGTGTAACAGTACAACTTACCATAATCTTGTACCTGCTGACACCGATGATTTAGGCCACGTAAACTATGTATTTTGTTACGTACTGAAAAAGTGTAAATGGTAAACAAACAACATGAGATCAATTTTTCATTACAGTATGTCCGAACATCGGTGCACCGTCAAATGGGACCATCAGTAAGAGCGCCGGAAATAACTACAATAGCGTTGCGACATACAGCTGTAACACAGGTTACCGGCTATCGTCTGGGAGCACAACGCGCACGTGTCTGGCGACTAAAAAATGGAGCGGATCAGAAGCAAATTGCGAAAGAATAAGTAAGTAGTTGCCATTCATATTCTTTTGACATTTTATATGACATGCTAATTGTGAATGAAATAATTGTAAACGTTATAAACAGTCGTTATACTAATAAATCTATGATCTACATACATATAAACATACACATTATATAACATCACGTTTTGAAAACATATATTAACAAACATCATAAACTATATCAATATGGAAATGTGTAATTGTAGCATGTACAAATATTGGCGAAATTTCAAACGGCCAGGTGAGCAAATCGTCAGGAAATTACTACGGCAGCGTAGCGACTTTCAGCTGTAACACGGGGTACGCGCTATCAAGGAGTTCCTCTAGAACATGCGGATTGAGTGGTTGGAGTTGGTCAAATCCGTCGTGTAATATAATATGTAAGTAGTTACGATTTTCTAAAATGTTGATTTACAACACACCATCATAAATAAATACAACATACGAAACACAAAATTACGTTCCTAGATTTCTTAGCCTACGTCCTAATAAAACAACTACTTCGGACATGAATGAACTTTCTCCACTGAGTAGAAATCAACAATTTTACAATTGAATTGACATTTACATTATAACAACATAAATCAATAATACTTATCCACAACACTATATGTAATGGTACAGCCAAAACGCTGGTTATAACATGCTACAACGTTCTCTTTTATGGTGGTAAATTTGCAAACTGACAGAAATAAGAATTGACTGAATTTTTTTTTCATACTTTAAACATATTTTATTGCTTTTTTCATATACATGTGGTAGCAAAAGGGTTGGACAACAAGTATCCAACATTAAAATCGCCCCGTCCCAACAACATATTATTTACAAATAAACAATCAAGATGGCAATAAAAACATATTCATATAGGAAGAAGCGGTAAAAAATGAAATAAGGTGTATTGTTTGAATATACGTTTCCTATGCTGACCTTAAACGAGGGGCTCCACTCTGAGGTAAATACTAAAAATGAATAAGATCTATTGTTTATCAAAACGTTTAGTGTCTTTAATGTTAGTTTGGGAATTGTTAAATATAACGACATTTCGTTGTCTGAGATATCATCACTCCCGTGTAATAAGGTTTTATCACTTAAAGGATGAAAATGACGTATAGCATGAAAGAGAAGAGGTCGATCATTTGAAAAAAGAAGGACATTGCATGAAATAGTGTTCTGCGTCCTCTTTTTCATGCCTACATTTTTCACAAGCTGAAAATAGTTTTAATTTGTTAACAAATAAATCATAATTTAGGTTACTGCGACCATTTCTTAAACGTGCATGAAAAATAGATAATTTATGAGGACCTATTAAAAATAAACAAGGTATTTTGGTTGTTCTTTTTATTTGAGTGATAATCTACGACAATGTGCTAAACGTATATAACTTGTGGTAACAGTGATGGTTTGATACAATACATATAATGAGTGTTTGTTCTAGAAAAAAAACATAATAAAAAATTATATACTTTTTCTTTGTCTTCCACTTTAATACAATACATATAACATTATGTGATTAAAACATTTCATGTGTTCAATTCATATTTAGAATATTTAACGCTGGTAGGGTTTTGAATAAATAAGACCACAAATTGCAATATTTAACCAATTTTACAGCATGTCCTACCATTGGTAATCCTGCTAACGGTTCCATCATCACTTCTGCTATGTATCAGTACGGTAGTGTTGCTGTATTAAGTTGCAACACGGGATACACACTGACCGGAAGTACACGTAGAACTTGCCAAGCCTCAAAGTTATGGTCCGGAACTACGACACTTTGTAGTCCTAAACGTGAGTATTATTTATTTAAACTTATTAATTTTACTTCGAGTGAGAAACAAGTAATTGCAACTCAGACAAATCATGCTTGAAGTCTTCTTGAATAGAACCAATTCTTAGCATATGCAGATAAAGGGTCTTGCTCAAGGACACCACACATAACCGTGGCGGAGGATCGAACCAACGACCCTACGATCCGAGGTCCGATACTCTACCACTGGACCACGCACTCGAGTATTTATTTTTATGAAACTTGCAAAAGCGGTTGCACATTTAGGATGTCTGGCTTTTATAATTTCGTCTTTTGTCGTTTTTATTGCAATTTCACATGACCAACAAAACGTATTGATGATCAAAAGGACATAAATTCATTATATTGCCGCTCACGCATGTTTGTTTTCGTGGACCAGTTTGTGGGGATATTCCCTCTCCAGCAAACGGACAGGTGCGTCTTACAGGAATCACATACGGGCACAACGCCTCATATACATGTGACACTGGATACGAGATAAATGGTGGTTCTGACAGAACATGTGCCTCTGACGGACAATGGACCGGTAACAGCACAGTTTGTGAAATAATCAGTAAGTAGTATCTTTTTCTCTTCACGTAAAATAAAAAAAACACATGTATGTTTCGAAGGACAGACAAATGAACTCAACTGTTTTATGTCTTAAAATCGTCCTTCTTATTTTAATACAATTAATTGCACTCAAAGAATCTTCTTGAAAACTGTATAACTCCTTTTTTGACGGTTCATCTAAATATATTTGGTGTTTATTATGATGTAATACATTAATATCATTTTTGCAAGGAAATGCATTCAATATACACGCGTGTGTTTCAATTTTGAACTTTTGACTCATTGTTCGTGTGATTAAGCTAATTCTGGATGTATTAGAGTGCTCTATTTTAGTGCTCCTGATCTGATGTTTACTAAATTCTGTTTTCTTTCAGGTTGTGGAATTTTACATCCACCAAACTATGGCTCTGTTCAAGTAATCTCATACACTTACGGAAGCCTGGCATTGTTGTCTTGCGATGTGGGCCACACATTAAGTGGGAGCCGCAGCAGAAAATGCAACAAAAACAAGAAATGGAGTGGGAACAAAACCTCGTGTACAGTTGTCTGTGAGCATGAGCTATACTATGGTGCAATAGCAGGATTTGTCAAACATTTAATTACATTTCCTTAATAACTTCAAGGCGATAAAAACGAGTTCACGTAAAGAGTTTTTGTGTCAGATCTTTGAAAACAGAAAATTAAATAGATCCCACATCTATAAAAACATGGTCAGGTCTAACTATACATACACATTTTGCTTTTTGTCTTTAATAATATAAAATCAAGGATTTTAAATGTAACACTATCACACAGAAAAGTATTTTTTCCATAGCAGGAATGTACCTTCTCATAAAAATGCACAATGACTGGTTGGTTGACCAGCGCGTTATTGTTTAATGACTGTGCAGTTAACCCATATATATTTTATTTTTAAAAATGAAGACCTAAAATTCTCTAATATACACTAACTGGTAAAATCCAAATTAAAGTCAATCTTTAAAAACCAGCGATGTCTGAAACCATTTTGAAAATATTTCACAGTACATTTTTAGCGCACAAATTGAGTAACAGTCATTAAAAATTAAAAACGCAACGCAACTGTGTAGTGAGACGTTTTCTGTTTTAATATATATTATATTATCAATTTAATAAATAAGAATCTACTGGGGGAAATAGATATATCACAATATCCTTGTACTGCACATACAAACGTAGCAAATGTAAACACTAGTAGCCAATACGCTTCACACACAGTGAATATTACATGTATGTAACATATGAAGCGCATGATCTATGTCTGTTTATTCACCAGCATGTGACCAGCTATCACCTCCAACGAATGGGGACATTTCTCCTGAAGGAATTACATACGGCAATGTCTCTATATTTAGTTGTAACGCAGGCTATGCACTAACTGGCAATGTAAGCAGAGTGTGCGGTCATGACGGCCGATGGAGTGGGGATAATGTGACCTGTGTGGGTGAGTCTTTTTTTTATCGATTTATATTACTTTATTTTGAGTAAAATTACGAAATAAGCTCAGAGTTTTTGTTAAGGTCTCGAGCCCGCTTCCTGGGTAGAACCAGTGATGGATCTCAAGGTCTGGCCAGGAGTCAGATCCATGACGTGAGCGACCATCTCAACCTCCACCACGATCATGTACTGCATGTAACTGTTAAATCAGTTTAAACGATAACTTTAACAAGAACATATTCTCTGGCAACGATAACAACTTTAATTTATTTCCCTTATTTACATGTAATTCTATGTAAAACTATTGAACAACAATAAACTTCCGATAGCATACACTATTTGTCACCTCCCAATGTTGTTCTAAATTATCATTTATCATTTCTATTGCAATACCTTCCAGTTATTTAACAGTTTCATATAATCCTACTACTTGTCTTCATCTGTCCGTATATTCTCTTATTTAAATGATTTATTAGAAACAACAGAAGACGATAAACCACAGATCGTTGCAGTTGTTGGCGGGGTCCTTGGAGGGGGAGGTCTTATTGCCATTATTGTTATAATACTGATACTGGTGAGAAAGTACTGGGGACTGAGATGGTCTAAACGTTCAACATCTGTCTTTTTCGACTTTGAAATGACGCAAAGGCAGACGGTATGCATTATAAACGGATATATATTTAACTTTATAAAGAAAGAAAAAAATATACATGTTTAAGCAGGAGTTTCTAAACGTATGCTTTACTTCTGTTACACTTAGAACTATGAAATGAACAATTGGATAATATCATAGAATTATAAATGTAATGCCTTTAAGATCGACAATTTTATTTGTATTTAAAGTCTCATCGTTTTATAATGTCTACCTCCGTTAATAAACACACATAGACGGGAATGTACTCTATTATAGTTCTTACATCAATTTATCAAGTAACTGATGAATAGAACAATTCCTGATCAATATCAACAGCACTGAAAAATCAATATGGACTGGAACTCAATGTAGTCAATATATATCATTTCATTTATTCACATATGTCGTAGCAAGAGATTAGCAACACCTACTGGTCGGATTTTGTATTAGGATAAGTTTTGATGGAGTTGTCGACTCTTGGACGTAAATACTCGTTCTACATGTACAGTCACACAAAGTATATAATTATATGTCTATTTTAGGAAGAAAACGAAAATGTATATAACGTAATTGAATTTGATTGTAAATTGGACCTTGCGTGCATTACCATATTGGAGGAAATACTTGGTCATGGTCGCTTTGGTGAAGTGAAAAAAGGCACAGTTGTCATCGGAAGGGAAACATGTGATGCTGCCATAAAGATGATAGATTGTATGTAATCATTGGTTGAATCAACATTCCTTTTATGTTTTCATTTAATAATTCTCAGTAATTAAAATTCGATTCGACCATTTGTTTTCTATTGTTGTTTAGTTAAAACATTTTTTATTCATATATACATGTTAGTCAAACATTAAATATACACATTAAATAACAAGTAAAAAGGATCCAGAAGAAAGCTGTTATAGCTTATATATATCTGCTTCCTAGTTATAGTAAGGTGCTATTACAATACTTAGTAATGGTTAAATGGTGATATGTTTGTTACTGAAGTACAACTTTTCCTTTTTGGCCCATACCTTCATATGGTATGATTCAATAGAAGGAAATAATCAAGAAGTGGACAATAGGATCATCTGTTTTATCCCAGTGACAAGTCTTACATTTTATATTATGGTAGTTTTAACCCTTTACTTCATATCGACACCTTTGGACACCTCTAATATAGACACCTTTGGACACCTAATATTGAAGGCTTTTGAATTATTGGGTGAATTATGTTTATATTAACTGACAGAGTGGATGTTTTCTAAAGCCTTCTGTGATTGGTGCGGGAAAACGCGTATCTATGGAGTAAACGGTTGACCGACTATTTCACAAAGTCCAAACTATTTTTCTACAGTGTGCTGAGATTTAATTCAGTGGTTGTTTTAAGTTAAGTTCTTGAAAAATAATTCGAGAGATGTTTCTACTCTTGGAAAACTTTTTTATTGCAAAACAACGCTTATATACACACTTTATTACATTTATTTCATAATTATAAGTATAAAATGACACTTTATTTATACGATCATCATTTGACAAAACGAAACAGATACATTAAGGTAAATCAGACTGATTGAATAATTTCCTCAATATGATTAAATAGTTGCCTGTAATGTCAAGCTCAGCAGGATGGACGGATAATGTATAATGTGTGATACTATGTGTATTTATATTACTGTGTTCATTTTCGACTGTAAATATGAATTTTAAAGGTGAACAGAATGGTACAAGATTTGAATATATAAAACACGAAGTTCAATCGTTGAAACGAGTTGGAAGTCATCCGAATGTCGTGAAGCTACTTGGCTATTGCATTAATGAAGGTATGGAAGGGAGTTTATATTACTTAAATAATTTCTTATTGCTGCTGTTAATGAGAGTAAAGAAGTGGAAATCCTTTATAACCATTTTGATGCATAACCTCCTGATATTCATGGTGATAATGATGAGGATGATAACAAAAAGGGTGCAAATATAATTTTCTACGTACCAATGGGTTTGATCCTCTATGACTGAGTGCTGTTACACGTCGCAGTCTAAAGATCACTTAATTCTCATTATTGAGTCATGGGTTTGAACCAAGCTTGGTCCGACAACTTTATGTGCGGAAGGAGTGAATTGAAGATATGAGGATAAAGACGATATAATGGTGACCCTAATTTCTTTTTTCTTTTCATATAAAGGCACTGTGTACATTTGTAAAGAATTTATGGAAAGCGGTGACCTATTACACTACCTAAGAAGAAGTCGCGAAAATCTTAGAACAGGATATCCTCTCCCATTCTTATCCGAGACAATGATGTTTGGGTTTGCAATAGACGTTATTAAAGGAATGGTACATATATCAAGCTCCGAGGTGAATAATTTAATGTGTATTGGTTTTGTTTTACCCTATATATTCTTATACTATTTAAATCAAGAATACCGAGCTACAAGAGGTAGAACTCTCGAGGATGGACTTGCACATATCTATTGATTTCATGACTTGTGAATTAAATCTGCTTCAACTGCATTATAGTTCATGTAAAACCTTTTACATTTGTATAGGTATGTTGATATTCTATTCAACCTCAAACTGGGGCTCCTTTGTACTGACTTCAAATGCATTTATGAGAATGATAAATCCTTTACATGGTTAAGATGTATTGTTTGGAAAGTGATAAACACTTTATATTTCTCTACATGTATTGTTTCGAAAGTGATAAACACTTTATATTTCTCTACATGTATTGTTTCGAAAGTGATAAACACTTTACATTTCTCTACATGTATTGTTTGAAAAGTGATTAATCCTTGACATTTCTTTACATGTATTGTTTGGAAGGTGATGAACACTTTACATTTCTCTACATGTATTGTTTGGAAGGTGATGAACACTTTACATTTCTCTACATGTATTGTTTGGAAGGTGATGAACACTTTACATTTCTCTACATGTATTGTTTGGAAGGTGATGAACACTTTACATTTCTCTACATGTATTGTTTGGAAGGTGATAAACACTTTACATTTCTCTACATGTATTGTTTGGAAGGTGATGAACAATTTACATTTCTCTACATGTATTCTTTGGAAGGTGATAAACACTTTACATTTCTCTAGATGTATTTGTGTTTCCTGATACTGAATTCAACAGCGTTGAGGATAATGATACGCCGTTCACATTTGTTTAACTGCATTGACAAAAGAATGATAAACCCATTTACATGTATTGGTAGAAGAATGATAAACCATTTACATTTATTGGTAGGAGAATGATAAACAATTTACATGTATTGGTAGGAGAAATATAAACCATTTACATGTATTGGTAGGAGAAATATAAACCCATTTACATGTATTGGTAGGAGAATGATAACCCATGTACATGTATTGGTAGGAGAATGATAAACTCATGTACATGTATTGGTAGGAGAATGATAAACCCATGTACATGTACTGGTAGGAGAATGATAAACCCATGTACATGTACTGGTAGGAGAATGATAAAACCGTTTACATGTACTGGTAGGAGAATGATAAACCCATGTACATATATTGGTAGGAGAATGATAAAACCGTTTACATGTACTGGTTGGAGAACGAAAAACCCATTTACATGTATTGGTAGGAGAATGATAAACCATTTACATGTATTGGTAGGAGAATGATAAACCCATGTACATGTATTGGTAAGAGAATGATAAACAATTTACATGTATTGGTTGGAGAATGATAAACCCATGTACATGTATTGGTTGGAGAATGATAAACCTATGTACATGTATTGGTAGGAGAATGATAAACAATTTACATGTATTGGTAGGACAATGATAAATCATTTACATGTATTTGTAGGAGAATGATAAACCCATGTACATGTATTGGTAGGAGAATGATAAACCATTTACATGTATTGGTAGGAGAATGATAAACCCATGTACATGTATTGGTAGGAGAATGATAAACAATTTACATGTATTGGTTGGAGAATGATAAACCCATGTACATGTATTGGTAGGAGAATGATAAACAATTTACATGTATTGGTTGGAGAATGATAAACCCATTTACATGTATTGGTAGGAGAATGATAAACAATTTACATGTATTTGTAGGAGAATGATAAACCCATTAACATGTATTGGTAGGACAATGATAAACCATTTACATGTATTGGTAGGACAATGATAAACCATTTACATGTATTGGTAGGAGAATGATAAACCCATTTACATGTATTGGTAGGACAATGATAAACCATTTACATGTATTGGTAGGAGAATGATAAACCATTTACATGTATTGGTAGGAGAATGATAAACCATTTACATGTATTGGTAGGAGAATGATAAACCCATGTACATGTATTGGTAGGAGAATGATAAACAATTTACATGTATTGGTAGGAGAATGATAAACCCATTTACATGTATTGGTAGGACAATGATAAACACTTTACATGTATTGGTAGGAGAATGATAACCCATTTACATGTATTTGTAGAAGAATGATAAACCCATGTACATGTATTGACAGAAGAATGATAACCCATTTACATGTATTAGTAGGAGAATGATAACCATTTACATGTATTGGTAGGAGAATGATAACCCATTTACATGTATCAGTAGGAGAATTATAAACACATTTACATGTATTAGTAGGAGAATGATAACCCATTTACATGTATTGGTAGGAGAATTATAAACACATTTACATGTATTGGTAGGAGAATGAAAACACATTTACATGTATTAGTAGGAGAATGATAACCCATTTACATGTATTGGTAGGAGAATTATAAACACATTTACATGTATTGGTAGGAGAATGAAAACCCATTTACATGTATTGGTAGGAGAATGATAAACCCATGTACATATATTGGTAGGAGAATGATAAAACCGTTTACATGTACTGGTTGGAGAATGATAAACTTATTTACATGTATTGGTAGGAGAATGATAAACCATTTACATGTATTGGTAGGAGAATGATAAACCCATGTACATGTATTGGTAGGAGAATGATAAACAATTTACATGTATTGGTTGGAGAATGATAAACCCATGTACATGTATTGGTAGGAGAATGATAAACAATTTACATGTATTGGTAGGAGAATGATAAACCCATTTACATGTATTGGTAGGACAATGATAAACCATTTACATGTATTGGTAGGAGAATGATAAACCCATGTACATGTACTGGTAGGAGAATGATAAAACCGTTTACATGTACTGGTAGGAGAATGATAAACCCATGTACATGTATTGGTAGGAGAATGATAAACCATTTACATGTATTGGTAGGAGAATGATAAACCCATATACATGTATTGGTAGGAGAATGATAAACAATTTACATGTATTGGTAGGATAATGATAAACCCATTTACATGTATTGACAGAAGAATTTTAACCCATTTACATGTATTAGTAGGAGAATGATAACCCATTTACATGTATTGGTAGGAGAATGATAAACCCATTTACATGTATTAGTAGGAGAATGATAAACACGTTTATATGTATTGGTAGGAGAATGATAAACAATTTACATGTATTGGTAGGAGAATGATAAACCATTTACATGTATTGATAGGAGAATGATAAACCCATGTACATGTATTGGTAGGAGAATGATAAACCCATGTACATGTATCGGTAGGAGAATGATAAATCCATTTACATGTATTGGTAGGAGAATGATAAACCCATTGACATGTATTGGTAGGACAATGATAAACCCATGTACATGTATTGGTAGGAGAATGATAAATCAATGTACATGTATTGGTAAGAGAATGATAAACCCATTTACATGTATTGGTAGGAGAATGATAAACCCTTTACATGTATTGATAGGAGAATGATACACCCTTTACATATATTGGTAGGACAATGATACACTATTACATGTATTGATAGAATAATGATAAACCCTTTACATTTATTGTTAGGAGAAGGATACACCATTTACATGTATTGATAGAATATTGATTAACCCTTTACATGTATTGATAGATGAATGATACACCATTTATATGAATTGATAGGAGAATGATACACCATTTACATGTATTGATAGGAGAATGATAAGCGCTTTACATGTATTGATAGGATAATGATAAACCCATTACATTTGTTTAGCTCTATTGAGGTTTCCTGGAATTTCAGTTTCATTTTGGAGGCTGATATACTCTTTACATTTCTGTAGATGTGTTCCCTGATACTGACTTTCAATTGCATTGAGGATAATAATACGCCATTTACATTGTCCAGATATATTGCTGGTCCTCGCTAATGACTTACCATTCACGTTTAGATAATATTTTCTCGTATACCATATTAAGACAAACTGCAATATTTGAAATATTCTACAAAATGTACATGTGCATTTCTGTCTCAACCTAGTATCAAGCTATAACACGCGCACTTATGAAATGCATGTGCTGTCATGACATCAACATCAATTAAATAATCAAACAAACAGAATTCTATTATCTCTGTACTATGGTACTTGTATGATTTTACAGGTAGTGCATCGGGATTTGGCAGCACGAAACGTACTTCTGGATAGCACCATGACTGCCAAGATATCTAATTTTGGCTTGTCGGGCGAAGAGGAGGAATACTGCAATATACGTCAGGTGAAGTTCGAGATGACAGACACAGTGATAGCTTGTCTCAATATCGAGATGACAGATACAGTGATATTTTGTCTGAGTATCGAGATGACAGGCACAGTGACACTTGTCTGAGTACCGAGATGACATACAGACAGACATAGTGGTAATTTGTCTGAGTATCGAGATGACAGACACAGTGATACTTTGTCTGAGTATTGAGTTGAGAGATACGGTGATACTTTGTCTGAGAATCGATATGACAGACACGGTGGTAATTTTTCTGAGTATCGAGATGACAGACCTACTGATAATTTGTCTGAGTATCGAGATGATAGACAGACACAGTGATACTTTGTCTGAGTATCGAGATGACAGACACAGTGATACTTTGTCTGAATATCGAGATGACAGACACATTGATAATTTGTCTGAGTATCGAGATGACAGACACAGTGATATTTTGTCTGAGTATCGAGATGACAGACACAGTGATACTTTGTCTGAGTATCGAGATTACAGACAGTCACAGTGATAGTTTGTCCGAGTATCGAGATGACAGACAGACACAGTGCTACTTTGTCTAAGTATCGAGATAACAGACACAGTCATTCTTTGTCTGAGTATCGAGATGACAGACAGACACAGTGCTACTTTGTCTGAGTATCGAGATGACAGACACAGTGATACTTTGTCTGAGTATCGAGATGACAGACACAGTCATTCCTTGTCCGAGAATCGAGATGACAGACAGACACAGTGCTACTTTGTCTAAGTATCGAGATGACAGACACAGTCATTCTTTGTCTGAGTATCGAGATGACAGACAGACACAGTGACACGTTGTCTGAGTATCGAGATGACAGACACTGTGACACGTTGTCTGAGTATCGAGATGACAGACACAGTGTCACGTTGTCTGAGTAACAAGATAACAGATGACTAATGATTTTAATGCCAACCAGGACAGAATGGATGTATCATGAGCCTGTACTTTGAAGCGGAAAGTTTAAATTTCCATTCACTCGAAGAGTCTCAAATTAAATGTAAATATCATCATCGGATTGGAATGATAAGGATTAAATTCATTCTTTTTTGTATTTATGCATGTGTAAAGAATGTCGAATCACGCACAAAACAAATAAAGTTCTTTGTTTGTTTTTTTGTGTGATTCGACATTCTTTACACATGCATAAAAAAACCCAGAAAAATGAATCCAATCCTATAAAAATACCGTGTATCCTTTTCATGATAACAATGAATACTCTCACTATGCCATAACTCTTTGTATATGTTTTCCGTTGTTTCTTTTTCACACATGCATCAATTTGTTGTATGTTGTATGATTGGCTTCAGTAAAATATAACATATATGTTGTGTTCTATATTTATTATGTTTTTGCTATTAATGTCACTGTTTCCTTGGATTGATGCGGCTCCTGTCTGTCATTTCAAAATTTAATTTCATGGAAACATTGTCGACGTCATATCTAGCACATTTGTTGTCATTGTCGCCGTCATATCAACATCTAGCACATTTGTTGTCATTTTCGACGTCATATTAAGCACATTTGTAGTCATTTTCGACGTCATATCTACATGTAGCACATTTGTTGTCATTTACAACCAATTTTTTTTTTGAAGGAATACATCAATGTGTAATTTTTACTCACTTTTCAAAAACTAACATTCTAAATAATATTAAAAAAAAACACCAAACCCACCCAGTTAATACTTATGCAATACGAGCTTTTCCAAGTGAATGTTAAAGTCATTCTGTTTTGTAAATACTGTTTGGTGTTTGGTGAGCATCCTTTAAATAAATACATAAATGCATCATTTATCTTTTCAAGGCAACAAACCACGTGCGGTGGATGGCACCAGAGAGCATTTTGATTAACCTACATACTCCCGAAAGTGACATGTAAGTATCAACAATAACCTACATACTCCCGACAGTGACATGTAAGTACCAACAATAGCTTACATACTCCCGACAGTGACATGTAAGTAACAACAATAACCTACATACTCCCGACAGTTACATGTAAGTACCAATAATAGCTTACATACTCCCGGCAGTGACATGTAAGTACCAACAATAACCTACATACTCCCGAAAGTGACATGTAAGTACCACCAATAACTTACATACTCCCGACAGTGACATGTAAGTACAAACAATAACCTACATACTCCCGAAAGTGACATGTAAGTACAAACAATAATCTACATGCTCCCGACAGTGACATGTTAGTACCAACAATAACATACATACTCCCAACAGTGACATGTAAGTAACAACAATAACTTTCATACTCCCGACAGTGACATGTAAGTGCCAACAATAATCTTCATACTCCAGACAGTGACATGTTAGTACCAACAATAACCTACATACTCCCGACAGTGACATGTTAGCACCAACAATAACCTACATACTGCCGACAGTGACATGTAAGTACCAACAATAGCTTACATACTCCTGACAGTGACATGTAAGTACCAACAATAACTTACATACTCCCGACAGTGACATGTGAGTACCAACAATAACCTACATGCTCCCCACAGTGACATGTAAGTACCAACAATAACCTACATACTCCAGACAGTGACATGTAAGTACCAACAATAACCTACATGCTCCCCACAGTGACATGTAAGTACCAACAATAACCTACATGCTCCCCATAGTGACATGTAAGTATCAACAATAACGTACATATTCCCGACAGTGACATGTAAGTTCCAACAATAGCTTACATACTCCCGACAGTGACATGTGAGTACCAACAATAACCTACATACTCCTGACAGTGAAATGTAAGTACCAACAATAACCTACATACTCCAGACAGTGACATGTAAGTACCGACAATAACGTACATACTCCAGACAGTGACATGTAAGTACCAACAATAGCTTACATACTCCCGACAGTGACATGTAAGTACCAACAATAACTTACATACTCCCGACAGTGACATGTAAGTACCAACAATAAACTGCATACTCCAGACAGTGACATGTAAGTACCAACAATAACATACATACTCCCGACAGTGACATGTAAGTACCAACAATAACCTACATACTCCAGAAAGTGACATGTAAGAACCAACAATAACCTACATACTCCAGGCAGTGACATGTAAGTACCATTAATAACCTACATACTGCCGACAGTGACATGTAAGTACCAACAATAACTTACATACTCCCGACAGTGACATGTAAGCACCAACAATAACCTACATACTCCAGACAGTGACATGTAATTACCAACAATAATTTACATACTCCCGGCAGTGACATGTAAGTACCAACAATAGCTTACATACTCCCGACAGTGACATGTAAGTACCAACAATAACCTACATACTTCCGACAGTGACATGTAAGTACCATCAATAGCTTACATACTCCCGACAGTGACATGTAAGTACCAACAATAACCTACATACTCCCGACAGTGACATGTAAGTACCAACAATAACCTACATACACCAGACAGTGACATGTAAGTACCAACAATAACGTACATACTCCCGACAGTGACATGTAAGTACCAACAATAGCTTACATACTCCCGACAGTGACATGTAAGTACCAACAATAACTTACATACTGCCGACAGTGACATGTAAGTACCAACAATAACCTACATACTCCCGACAGTGACATGTAAGTACCAACAATAACCTACATACTCCAGACAGTGACATGTAAGTACCAACAATAACTTACATACTGCCGACAGTGACATGTAAGTACCAACAATAACCTACATACTCCCGACAGCCACATGTAAGCACCAACAATAACCTACATACTCCCGACAGTGACATGTAATTACCAACAATAATTAACATACTCCCGGCAGTGACATGTAAGTACCAACAATAACTTACATACTCCCGACAGTGACATGTTAGTACCAACAATAACCTGCATACTCCCGACAGTGACATGTAAGCACCAACAATAACTTACATACTCCCGACAGCCACATGTAAGTACCAACAATAACCTGCATACTCCAGACAGAGACATGTAAGTACCAACAATAACTTACATACTCCAGACAGTGACATGTAAGTACCAACAATAACCTACATGCTCCCCACAGTGACATGTAAGTACCAACAATAACCTACATACTCCCGACAGTGACATGTAAGTACCAACAATAACCTACATGATCCCCACAGTGACATGTAAGTACCAACAATAACCTACATACTCCCGAAAGTGACATGTAAGCACCAACAATAACTTACATACTCCCGACAGTGACATGTCAGTACCAACAATAACCTACATACTGCCGACAGTGACATGTAAGTACCAACAATAACCTACATACTGCCGACAGTGACATGTAAGTACCAACAATAACCTACATTCTCCAGACAGTGACATGTAAGTACCAACAATAACCTACATACTCCCGACAGTGACATGTCAGTACCAACAATAACCTACATCCTCCAGACAGTGACATGTAAGTATCAACAATAACGTACATACTCCCTAAAGTGACATGTAAGTACCAACAATAACCTACATACTCCCGAAAGTGACATGTAAGTACAACCAATAACTTACATACTCCCGACAGTGACATGTAAGTACAAACAATAACATACATACTCCAGACAGTGACATGTAAGTACCAACAATAGTCTACATGCTCCAGACAGTGACATGTTAGTACCAACAATATCTTACATACTCCCGACAGTGACATGTAAGTACCAACAATAACCTACATACTCCAGACAGTGACATGTAAGTACCAACAATAACCTACATACTCCAGACAGTGACATGTAAGTACCAACAATAACCTACATACTCCAGACAGTGACATGTAAGTACCAACAATAACCTACATACTCCAGACAGTGACATGTAAGTACCAACAATAACCTACATACTCCAGACAGTGACATGTAAGTACCAACAATAACCTACATACTCCCGAGGGTGACATGTTAGTACCAACAATAACATACATACTCCAGGCAGTGACATGTAAGTACCAATAATAACCTACATACTCCCAAAAGTGACATGTAAGTACCAACAATAACTTACATACTCCCGACAGTGACATGTCAGTACCAACAATAACCTACATCCTCCAGACAGTGATATGTAAGTATCAACAATAACGTACATACTCCCTAAAGTGACATGTAAGAAACAACAATAACCTACATACTCCCGAAAGTGACATGTAAGTACCACCAATAACTTACATACTCCCGACAGTGACATGTAAGTACCACCAATAACCAACATACTCCCTAAAGTGATATGTAAGTACCAACAATAATCTACATGCTCCCGACAGTGACATGTTAGTGCCAACAATATCTTACATACTCCCGACAGTGACATGTAAGTACCAAATACTCCCGAAAATGATATGAAAGTACCAACAATAGCTTACATACTCCCGACAGTGACATGTAAGTACCAACAATAACCTACATACTCCCGACAGTGACATGTAAGTACCAACAATAACCTACATACTCCAGACAGTGACATGTAAGAACCAACAATAACCTACATACTCCAGACAGTGACATGTAAGTACCAACAATAACCTACATACTCCAGACAGTGACTTGTAAGTACCAACAATAACCTACATACTGCCGACAGTGACATGTAAGTACCAACAATAACCTACATACTGCCGACAGTGACATGTAAGTACCAACAATAACCTACATACTCCAGACAGTGACATGTAAGTACCAACAATAACCTACATACTCCAGACAGTGACATGTAAAAACCAACAATAGCCTACATACTCCAGACAGTGACATGTAAGTACCAACAATAACCTACATACGCCCGAAAGTGACATGTAAGTACCAACAATAACCTTACATACTCCCGACAGTGACATGTAAGTACCAACAATAACCTACATACTCCAGACAGTGACATGTAAGTACCAACAATAACCTACATACTCCCGACAGTGACATGTAAGTACCAACAATAACCTACATACTCCAAACAGTGACATGTAAGTACCAACAATAACCTACATACTCGTGACAGTGACATGTAAGTACCAACAATAACCTACATACTCCCGACAGTGACATGTAAGTACCAACAATAACCTACATACTCCTGACAGTGACATGTTAGTACCAACAATAACGTACATACTCCAGACAGTGACATGTAAGTACCAACAATAACCTACATACTCCCTAAAGTGACATGTAAGTACCAACAATAACCTACATACTCCCGACAGTGACATGTTAGTACCAACTAAAACCTAGATACTCCCGACAGTGACATGTAAGTAACAACAATAACCTACATACTCCCGACAGTGACATGTAAGTACCAACAATAACCTACATACTCCCGACAGTGACATGTAAGTACCAACAATAGCCTACATACTCCCGACAGTGACATGTAAGTACCAACAATAACCTACATACTTCCGACAGTGACATGTAAGTACCAACAATAGCTTACATACTCCCGGCAGTGACATGTAAGCACCAACAGTAGCTTACATGCTCCCGGCAGTGACATGTAAGCACCAACAATAACTTACATACTCCCGACAGTGACATGTAAGTACCAACAATAGCCTACATACTCCCGACAGTGACATGTAAGTACCAACAATAACCTACATACTTCCGACAGTGACATGTAAGTACCAACAATAGCTTACATACTCCCGGCAGTGACATGTAAGCACCAACAGTAGCTTACATGCTCCCGGCAGTGACATGTAAGCACCGACAAAAACTTACATACTCCCGACAGTGACATGTAAGTACCAACAATAACCTACATACTCCAGACAGTGACATGTAAGTACCAACAATAACTTACATACTCCCGACAGTGACATGTAAGTACAATAAATAACCTACATACTCCCGACAGTGACATGTAAGTACCAACAATAACCTACATACTCCCAACAGTGACATGTAAGTACCAACAATAACTTACATACTCCCGACAGTGACATGTAAGTACCAACAATAACCTACATACTCCCGACAGTGACATGTAAGCACCAACAATAACCTACATACTCCCGACAGTGACATGTAAGTACCAACACTGCAGAGTAGACTCTATGTAAGACAGATATGATGTAGGGTTCTTTCAAATTTCCAATATATTACTGCCCTCATCCAATACAATACCTTGATTAACATGATGATACAGTAACTGTAATTAGCTGTAAATCATTTAAAACCATTCAGCCTCAATGGTATTTGAATACATGTCATTTAGTCCCCCAACAAAAAAGCAAAGAAAGCAGCGGATGACCAGAAAGGTCACATCAACAGGAGTGTAACGTCATAGTCGCCAATGTTCTTGATACACGAGGACTTGTTGGTTTCAAGCAGGACAAATATATAAAACTGCAATAGTCATTTTGGAGAATATAGATAGAGATCAAACTTTTGTTATTGACAGCTAGTTTTGCACCATACAGCTTTTATAAAAAATATCTTGTAAAAAAGTTTAATGATTAATACTAGCAATAAAAGGGTACTACACTGTTTGGACTGGGTACATAAATAAAGCATTAAAAACAGTATTTTGCATGTGCATTTATTTGATTGTGATCAACTGCTGGTAAAACAATCATGTAAACTAACACTAAGCACTAAGCTATATAATCAGCCACATGTATATACTTAACGCTTTATAATCAGCCACATGTATATACTTAACGCTTTATAATCAGCCACATGTATACATTTAACGCTTTATAATCAGCCACATGTATACACTTAACGCTTTATAATCAGTCACATGTATACACTTAACGCTTTATAATCAGCCACATGTATACACTTAACGCTTTATAATCAGCCACCTGTATACACTTAACGCTTTATAAACAGCCACCTGTATACACTTAACGCTTTATAAACAGCCACCTGTATACACTTAACGCTTTGTAATCAGCCACATGTATACACTTAACGCTTTATAAACAGCCACATGTATACACTTAACGCTTTATAATCAGCCACATGTATACACTTAACGCTTTATAATCAGCCACATGTATACACTTAACGCTTTATAAACAGCCACATGTATACACTTAACGCTTTATAAACAGCCACATGTATACACTTAACGCTTTATAATCAGTCACATGTATACACTTAACGCTTTATAATCAGCCACATGTATACACTTAACGCTTTATAATCAGCCACATGTATACACTTAACGCTTTATAATCAGCCACATGTATACACTTAACGCTTTATAATCAGCCACATGTATACACTTAACGCTTTATAATCAGCCACCTGTATACACTTAACGCTTTATAAACAGCCACATGTATACACTTAACGCTTTGTAATCAGCCACATGTATACACTTAACGCTTTATAAACAGCCACATGTATACACTTAACGTTTTGTAATCAGCCACATGTATACACTTAACGCTTTGTAATCAGCCACATGTATACACTTAACGCTTTGTAATCAGCCACATGTATACACTTAACGCTTTGTAATCAGCCACATGTATACACTTAACGCTTTGTAATCAGCCACATGTATACACTTAACGCTTTGTAATCAGCCACATGTATACACTTAACGCTTTGTAATCAGCCACATGTATACACTTAACGCTTTGTAATCAGCCACATGTATACACTTAACGCTTTGTAATCAGCCACATGTATACACTTAACGCTTTGTAATCAGCCACATGTATACACTTAACGCTTTATAATCAGCCACATGTATACACTTAACGCTTTATAAACAGCCACATGTATACACTTAACGCTTTATAATCAGCCACATGTATACACTTAACGCTTTATAATAAGCCACATGTATACACTTAACGCTTTATAATCAGCCACATGTATACACTTAACGCTTTATAATCAGCCACATGTATACACTTAACGCTTTATAATCAGCCACATGTATACACTTTACGCTTTATAAACAGCCACCTGTATACACTTAACGCTTTATAATCAGCCACATGTATACACTTAACGCTTTATAATCAGCCACATGTATATACTTAGCACTAAGTAATAACTCTATATAATCAGCCACATGTATATACTTAGCACTAAGCAATAACTCTATATAATCAGCCACATGTATATACTTAGCACTAAGTAATAACTCTATATAATCAGCCACATGTATATACTTAGCACTAAGTAATAACTCTATATAATCAGCCACATGTATATACTTAGCACTAAGCAATAACTCTATATAATCAGCCACATGTATATACTGAACCCTTAGCAATAACTCTATATAATCAGCCACACGTATATACTTAGCACTAAGCAATAACCATATATAATCAGTCACATGTTTAAACTTAACACTAAGCAATAACACTATATAATCAGCCTCATGTATATACTTAGCACTAAGCAATAACTCTATATAATCAGCCTCATGTATAAACTTAACACTAAGCAGTAACTCTATATAATCAGCCACATGTATATACTTAGCACTAAGCAATAACTCTATATAATCAGCCTCATGTATAAACTTAACACTAAGCAATAACTCTATATAATCAGCCTCATGTATAAACTTAACACTAAGCAAGAACTCTATATAATCAGCCTCATGTATAACCTTAACACTAAGCAATAACTCTATACAATCAGCCTCATGTATAAACTTAACACTAAGCAATAACTCTATATAATCAGCCACATGTATATACTTAGCACTAAGCAATAACTCTATATAATCAGTCACATGTTTAAACTTAACACTAAGCAATAACACTATATAATCAGCCTCGTGTATATACTTAGCACTAAGCAATAACTCTTTATAATCAGCCTCATGTATAAACTTAACACTAAGCAATAACTCTATATAATCAGCCACATGTATATACTTAGCACTAAGCAATAACTCTATATAATCAGCCTCATGTATATACTTAACACTAAGCAATAACTTTATATAATCAGCCACATGTATATACTTAGCACTAAGCAATAACTCTATATAATCAGCCACATGTATATACTTAACACTAAGCAATAACTCTATATAATCAGCCTCATGTATATACTTAACATTAAGACCCTACTTTATTCTTCAGTTGGTCGTACGGCGTACTTCTGTGGGAAATAGTTACGCTTGGCGGAATGCCATTCAGTGGAATGGATACCGGAAAACTTATGAAAAAACTTCAATTTGGGTACTCCATAAGGAAACCAGTTAACTGTTCACAAGAACTGTAAGTATAAATACAATATTTAATCTTCTCGTTTTCAGATGTGAAGACGGGGGAAGAGCGAGGTTGGGTGAATCTGTATAGCCAGGTTTAACTTCCACAGTGGCGTATATTGTTACTGACCGTTCCAATGTGGTGTCCCTTCTTGTTACTGGTTATGTATATGGTTTTGTATAACCATGTTAAACTTCCGCAGTGGCGGAGATTGTTATTGACTGTTCCAATGTGGTGTCCTTTCTTGTCACTGGTTATGTACATGATTCTGTGTAACCAGATTTAACTTCCACAGTGGCGAGATTGTTACTGACCGTTCCAAGGTGGTGTCCCTTCTTGTCACTGGTTATGTTGATGATTCTGTATAACCAGGTTTAACTTCCACAGTGGCGGAGATTGTTACTGACCGTTCCAAGGTGGTGTCCCTTCTTGTCACTGGTTATGTAGATGATTCTGTGTAACCAGGTTTAACTTCCACAGTCGCGTATATTGTTAGTGACCGTTCCAAGGTCGTGTCCCTTCTTGTCACTTGTTATGTAGATGATTCTGTATAACCAGGTTTAACTTCCGCAGTTGCGTAGATTGTTACTGACCGTTCCAAGGAGGCGTCCCTTCTTGTCACTGGTTATGTATATGATTCTGTATAACCAGGTTTAACTTCCACAGTGGCGTAGATTGTTACTGACCGTTCCAAGGTGGTGTCCCTTCTTGTCACTGGTTATGTAAATGATCCGTATAACCAGGTTTAACTTCCACAGTTGCATAGATTGTTACTGACCGTTCCAATGTTGTGCACCTTCTTGTCACTGGTTATATACATGGTTCTGTATAACTAAGTTTATCTTTCACAGTGGCGGAAATTGTTACTGACCGTTCCAAGGTGATGTCAGTTGTTGTCGCTGATTATGTAAATGAATCTGTATGACCTGGTTTAACTCCCACAGTGGCGTATATAGCTACTGACCGTTCCAAGGTGGTGTCCCTTCTTGTCACTGATTATGTACATAAATATTTATAACCAGGTTTAACTTCAACCGTGGCGGAGATTGTTACTGACCGTTCCAATGTGGTGTCCCTTCTTGTCACTTTTTGTGTACGTGATTCTGTATATCCAGGTTTCACTTCCGCAGAGACGTATATTGTTACTGACCGTTCCAAGGTGGTGTCCCTTCTTGTCACTGATTATGTACATCATTCTGTATAACCAGTTTTATCTTCAACAGTGACAGAGATTGTTACTGTCCGTTTCTAGGTGGCGTCCCTTCTTATCACTGGTTATGTACATGATTCTGTATAACCAGGTTAAACTTCCACAGTGGCGTATATTGTTACTGACCGCTCAAAAGTGGCGTCCCTTTTTGTCACTGATTATGTACATGGTTCGGTATATTAATCATTCTCATACTGCTTTTGGTTGCTTATTATTGCTTCGTCTCCTGTTGTTTATTTCTGATATTTAATCAAACAGCTGAGCTGAGATTGTCAAAGTTCTGTTAGCTTAAATCTTCGCTATAAAGTTTTACAAAAATTTAAAGTTATTTTGATTCAACAAAAACAAAAGTACAAACAGCCTTTTTTAACCAACCGGATACAGTCAATGTCTCATTTACGAATAACCCCCTAACATAACGGTAGTAAGCATATTACGACCAAGGAATTAGAGCTGTTTAAAGTGGTTGGGCATTTTTTTTTTTGAAAATGCATAAATTGTCATATTGGGGTATTGTTTTATGAAGCTATAGCAGTTTAAAAATGTGTCTTGATAAATTACAACGAATGGGCAGAAATACAAAAAAATGAAGGGGTGTCATCAAACCATCATGTTTTTTTCTGCATATTTGGACCAACTGAGGACTATTTATGGGAATAAAGCACTTTTAGAACCATTGGTTATGTATCCAGTGTTCCAGAAGTGCATGTCTCTATATGCAGAACAGTGTCAAATTGATTGGTGTGTGATACATATATGAGAAAGGCGGAAAAAGCCACACTGTACTTATCTTATGCTGACTATGAAAACAACGCCGGCTCACGTTATGAAAATCAGCAATTGAATTGAAACTGGTATATTTCTTTTTGCTTTACCACGGTGTTCCGTTAGGACCATCGACCAGGTAATATAATAATTATGTCAGTCAACAATGATTTAATATATCATACTTTTAAGGTATGACGTAATGTCCGCATGCTGGGAATACGAGCCGGAGGAAAGACCTGCTTTTGAAAACATTCAGAACAAGTTGGAAGAAATGAAAAGCGACCCGTATGTAAGTCCTTTGTGAGATTAATTTCTTTATTGAATAATTTTAATTTCACAACACAGCACCGCACTGCATGTCGGGTACAGCGGGGCATGCAGCATTGGGAATATACCCTATAAAACGTTTGAGATGTAATGAAAAATAGGTATTTTCTCAGTTTTTAATCATAAAAAAAAATGATTGGTTTCAAAGAAATATGAAATTCCACATATATACTGAAATTAGCATGGTCGCTCATTTCAGTGCTCACTCGATGACATAAATAGATATTTCACCAAATGAAGGAGGTTCAGAACCATATTTCGGGTTACATATGGCAAACTCAGTTTGTTGGACCAAGCAGGACTGAAACCTACGACCTAGGCGATGCAAATTAAGTGCTGCTGAAATGCCGCCTAAGGCCATCCAGTCATGGAAAATCTATATAATTCCCTGAAACCAATAACTGTTTTCAATAGAATACATCCCAATTGAGTGTAACATAATTTACGGTAAATACTACGAACAAAGTATTATATATACATGTACTGTTTTTTTAAACAACCGTAATCTGAGTAATTCTCTATTAAACGAGGAAACAATATACATATTCATATTCAAGATACTTATACTAATCGCTTTAAGTAAAATACAATCAGGTTAGCTCTTCCTTTCTTGTTTTATCATTACAGGAGCACATTGCCTTGGTGGGCAAATATGGGCAGTGTTTAGAATTTCCAAGCGTCGACATATGAACAGCATTCACAGATATATGTGATACTTTCGAATGTTAAAACATTAATTTTAATTCACTTTAAAGAAAATCAATTGTTATTCTATTATTTTCCTATTAACATCTTTTATTCAAATTTTTATAAAAAGCTACGTTCGTGGGTTGTCAAAAAATACAAATATTGATTTTTACTTTGATGTTTAATATCTTACTTTTAAATGTTTAAAATTATTTATAGTCTCTTATAGTTCTTTCTGAATAGATTTGTACGAATGTAGGTCCGTGTAATATGTCCTTTGATAATCCTCAAAATCCCCATGGTCATAATCCCCATGGCTAAAAAATGACAAGGTAGTCAAAATCCCCTCGATAGAATTAAAAAGGTGGTCAAAATCCTCTTGGTCAAAAATAGAGGGGTAGTCAAAATCCCCATGATGGGTGGTCAAAATATATGGGGGTGTTCAATCTGGAATGTAATTTTTGTTTTATTTTCTTAAAAAACAAAAGAGGCAGATTCATAAGCATTTATAAAAACGGCAAATTCACAAACAACTTTGTTATTAATTATATTTTTACAGTTTTTAATTTTTCAAAAAAAACTTGTTTGTCACAGTCAATTATTTATGTGGTCATGTTAATTATTTGCTGATAATTAGAGCAGTTTATTGTATTTTTTAACAAAAACTTGTTTGTCACAGTCACAGTTATTTAAGTGATCATGTCAATGATCACCCCTTTATTAACTAAATTGACTGCATATTGGCGTAAGATCTTTAAATGATTATTCACAATTATTGACAAATGCCACTCACCATGGGGATTTTGACTACCCTATCATTTTTGTCATGTGGATTTTGACTACTCATCAATGGGATTTTGACCACCCTGTTAATACTGTCGGGGGGATTTTGACTACAATGTCATTTTTTAGCTCATAATCCCGGTTATAAAACAGTTAAGGCTTATGTAATATGTCCTTCAGTTATATTAAAATACATTCTAGGCCCGTGTAATATGTCATTTAATTATATTACTATACATTTTAGGTCCGTGTAATATGTCATTTAATTATATAACGATACATTTTAGGCCCGTGTTATATGTAATTTAATTGAATTACTGTACATTCTTGGCCCGTGTAATACGTCCTTCAATTATACTATTACACCTTTTAGGCCCGTGTAATTTGTCCTTCAATTATACTATTACTCATTTTAGGCCGTGTAATATGTCCTTCAATTATACTATTACACATTTTAGGCCCATGTAATTTGTCCTTAAATTATACTATTACACATTTTAGGCCCGTGTAATATGTCCTTCAATTATACTATTACACATTTTAGGCCCATGTAATTTGTCCTTAAATTATACTATTACACATTTTAGGCCCGTGTAATATGTCCTTCAATTACATGATTACACATTTTAGGCCCGTGTAATATGTCCTTCAATTACACGATTACACATTTTAGGCCCGTGTAATATGTCCTTCAATTATACTATTACACATTTTAGGCCCATTAGTTGTCCTTAAATTATACTATTACACATTTTAGGCCCGTGTAATATGTCCTTCATTTACATGATTACACATTTTAGGCACGTGTACTATGTCCTTTAATTATACTATTACACTTTTTAGGCACGTAAAATTTGTCCTTCAAATATACTATTACACATTTTAGGCATGTCTAATTTGTCATTCAAATATACTATTACACATTTTAGGTCCGTGTAATATGTCCTTCAATTACACATTTTAGGCGCGTGTAATGTGTCCTTCATTTACACGATTACACATTTTAGGCCCGTGTAATATGTCCTTCAATTACACGATAATACGTTTAGGCCGATGTAATATGTCCTTTAATTATTTCATTATATAAATCATTCATAAGTAATAAATTATTATACAGTTCAATGTACAAAATGTTTTTTTTATCATTACTCGGCGTCTTGTACAATACAGGTTTTATAAGTTTTAAGTTGGCTCTTTTCAAATTAACTTAAATAAATATATCAATATAAATATAATTCTATTGTCATAGCTATTTATTAGTTTTCTTTTTAATTTATAGAAAAAGTAATGTGTTTTTAATTATATCTTTAGGAATAATGTGTACTTCAATTTCTTATATATATGTTGCTTGTTGTTTCACACGACACAATATTCATTATGGGTGCTTCAGTGTTAACTCTTATATGTTATATCTGAGATATGTGGAGTATTTATTGGTATAGCTGTTTAAGGAGGATAATAATACATTTTATGCCCGTGTAATATGTCTTTAATAATACTATAATTATACATCAATATGTAACATCAATATGTAACATAGTTCAGGTCAATGTAATATGTCTTTAATAATACTATAATTATTCATCAATATGTAACATAGTTCAGGTCAATGTAATATGTCTTTAATAATACTATAATTATTCATCAATATGTAACATAGTTCAGGTCAATGTAATATGTCTTTGATAATACTATAATTATACATCAATATGTAACATAGTTCAGGTCAATGTAATATGTCTTTAATAATACTATAATTATTCATCAATATGTAACATAGTTCAGGTCAATGTAATATGTCTTTGATAATACTATAATTATACATCAATATGTAACATAGTTCAGGTCAATGTAATATGTCTTTGATAATACTATAAGTATTCATCAATATGTAACATAGTTCAGGTCCGTGTAATATGTCTTTGATAATACTATAATTATACATCAATATGTAACATAGTTCAGGTCCGTGTAATATGTCTTTAATAATACTATAATTATTCATCAATATGTAACATAGTTCAGGTCCGTGTAATATGTCTTTAATAATACTATAATTATACATCAATACGTAACATAGTTCAGGTCCGTGTAATATGTCTTTGATAATACTATAATTATACATCAATACGTAACATAGTTCAGGTCCGTGTAATATGTCTTTGATAATACTATAATTATACATCAATATGTAACATAGTTCAGGTCCGTGTAATATGTCTTTGATAATACTATAATTATACATCAATACGTAACATAGTTCAAGTCCGTGTAATATGTCTTTGATAATACTATAATTATACATCAATACGTAACATAGTTCAGGTCCGTGTAATATGTCTTTAATAATACTATAATTATACATCAATACGTAACATAGTTCAGGTCCGTTCAGGTCCGTGTAATATGTCTTTGATAATACTATAATTATACATCAATATGTAACATAGTTCAGGTCCGTGTAATATGTCTTTGATAATACTATAATTATACATCAATACGTAACATAGTTCAAGTCCGTGTAATATGTCTTTGATAATACTATAATTATACATCAATACGTAACATAGTTCAGGTCCGTGTAATATGTCTTTGATAATACTATAATTATACATCAATACGTAACATAGTTCAAGTCCGTGTAATATGTCTTTGATAATACTATAATTATACATCAATACGTAACATAGTTCAAGTCCGTGTAATATGTCTTTGATAATACTATAATTATACATCAATATGTAACATAGTTCAGGTCCGTGTAATATGTCTTTGATAATACTATAATTATACATCAATACGTAACATAGTTCAAGTCCGTGTAATATGTCTTTGATAATACTATAATTATACATCAATACGTAACATAGTTCAAGTCCGTGTAATATGTCTTTGATAATACTATAATTATACATCAATACGTAACATAGTTCAGGTCCGTTCAGGTCCGTGTAATATGTCTTTGATAATACTATAATTATACATCAATATGTAACATAGTTCAGGTCCATGTAATATGTCTTTAATAATACTATAATTATACATCAATATGTAACATAGTTCAGGTCCGTGTAATATGTCTTTGATAATACTATAATTATACATCAATACGTAACATAGTTCAAGTCCGTGTAATATGTCTTTGATAATACTATAATTATACATCAATATGTAACATAGTTCAGGTCCGTGTAATATGTCTTTAATAGTACTATAATTATACATCAATATGTAACATAGTTCATGTCCGTGTAATATGTCTTTAATAGTACTATAATTATACATCAATATGTAACATAGTTCAGGTCCGTGTAATATGTCTTTGATAATACTATAATTATACATCAATATGTAACATAGTTCAGGTCCGTGTAATATGTCTTTCATAATACTATAATTATACATATACGTAACATAGTTCAGGTCCGTGTAATATGTCTTTGATAATACTATAATTATACATCAATACGTAACATAGTTCAGGTCCGTGTAATGTGTCTTTGATAATACTATAATTATACATCAATACGTAGCATAGTTCAGGTCCGTGTAATGTGTCTTTGATAATACTATAATTATACATCAATACGTAGCATAGTTCAGGTCCGTGTAATGTGTCTTTGATAATACTATAATTACACATCAATACGTAACATAGTTCAGGTCCGTGTTATATGTCTTTGATAATACTATAATTATACATCAATACGTAACATAGTTCAGGTCCGTGTAATATGTCTTTGATAATACTATAATTATACATCAATACGTAACATAGTTCAGGTCCGTGTAATATGTCTTTGATAATACTATAATTATACATCAATACGTAACATAGTTTAGGTCCGTGTAATATGTCTTTGATAATACTATAATTATACATCAATACGTAACATAGTTCAGGTCCGTGTAATATGTCTTTGATAATACTATAATTATACATCAATATGTAACATAGTTCAGGTCCGTGTAATATGTCTTTGATAATACTATAATTATACATCAAAACGTAACCTAGTTCAGGTCCGTGTAATATGTCTTTGATAATACTATAATTATACATCAATATGTAACCTAGTTCAGGTCCGTGTAATATGTCTTTGATAATACTATAATTATACATCAATATGTAACATAGTTCAGGTCCGTGTAATATGTCTTTGATAATACTATAATTATTCATCAATATGTAACATAGTTCAGGTCCGTGTAATATGTCTTTAATAATACTATAATTATACATCAATACGTAACATAGTTCAGGTCCGTGTAATATGTCTTCAGTAATACTGTTATTAAACATCAATATGTAACATAGTTCAGGTCCGTGTAATATGTCTTCAGTAATACTGTTATTAAACATCAATATGTAACATAGTTCAGGTCCATGTAATATGCCATTTAATTTATATTAGAATACCTTTAGACACCGCGCAATACTGCTTTAATTATACTTTCATGATATATGATAGGCCCTTGTAATATAATGTATGCTCTTTAATTATTCTTTTATACAATTAATGCCCGTGCAAAATATTCTTTGATTATACTATTACAATATACTTTAGGTCTGGAAAGAATGTCCTTTAGTTATATGAAAATACATTTTTGGTCTGAATAATATGTCCGTTATTTATACTAATATAATACATGTAAGGCCCGTGTAATATGTCCATTAATATTATTATGACACCCTATGTACTATGTCTTTTAATACTACTTGTGTAATTTTTCCTTTAATAATAATAGTATAAGTCTATGTTATGATTACTATTATTTTATCAGTTACTGCACTGATATTCATTATTGTAAAATGCAACGTTTTCCACGCTCTGTGTTTTATTGATAACTTGATGTACCTAATAGAAAGGTGTAAAAGTTCTGTAACTGAGCTCGAATTCGTTTGGAATGTAACATGTTACCACGCCCCACCTTCCACCCCTCACACACGTGGTATATGAATAAATTCACTATGAATAAACATCTCGCATCTTAATACCACCCTTTCTCAGAACATATTATAAACGTGGACAACAATGTTATATCTGGATTAAATGTAATATAATTTGCTGCTAAACGTTTCGTCTTCAAGTAATATATTTTTCATACTGTGATTTGTAATAGAAAGAAAATGTCAAGGATATATCGGATGCTGCGTTCCTTTTTTGTATTTTTTTTTATAAAGAATATTTTCTTTATTAATTGTGATAATCTTTAGAAAACAATAAATGTTTGTTTTATTTTTTGTTTCTATTTGATGTTATACCGAGCAATAACGCGACATTTACATTCACGTTGTTTTAAACTTATTTATTTTACTTCGATTGTCGCACACTATACAAATAAGCCAGCAATGCATAACAAACCAAGCTACATGTAGCAATCCAGCAAACACACTTAGCTATCAATCTAATTGACAAACACAGCTACCATTCCAATAAACAAATTCAGCTATCAATCTAATAGAGAAACAGAGCTACCATTCCAATAAACAAACACAGCTACCAATCTAATAGAGAATTAGAGCAACCATTCCAATAAACAAACTCAGCTATCAATCTAATAGAGAAATAGAGCAACCATTCCAATAAACAAACTAAGCTATCAATTTAATAGAGAATTAGAGCAACCATTCCAATAAACAAACTCAGCTATCAATCTAATAGAGAAATAGAGCAACCATTCCAATACACAAACTCAGCTATCAATCTAATAGAGAAATAGAGCTACCATTTCAATAAACAAACACAGCTACCAATCTAATATAGAATTAGAGCAACCACTCCAATAAACAAACTCAGCTATCAATCTAATAGAGAAACAGAGCTACCATTCAAATAAACAAACTAAGCTGTCAATCTAATAGAGAAACAGAGCTACCATTCCAATAAACAAACTCAGCTATCAATCTAATAGAGGAATAGAGCAACCATTCCAATACACAAACTCAGCTATCAATCTAATAGAGAAACAGAACTACCATTCCAATAAACAAACTCAGCTATCAATCTAATAGAGAAATAGAGCTATCATTCCAATAAACAAACTCAGCTATCAATCTAATAGAGAAACAGAGCTACCATTCCAATAAACAAACTCAGCTATCAATCTAATAGAGAAATAGAGCTACCATTCAAATAAACAAACTCAGCTATCAATCTAATAGAGAAACAGAGCTACCATTCCAATAAACAAACTCAGCTATCAATCTAATAGAGAAATAGAGCTACCATTCAAATAAACAAACTAAAATTAAACTAACAATCAAATGAACAAATTATAATATCAAGGCATTAAACAAATTAAGCTGTCAATAAAATAAACAAACTAAACTCTCGATAAAATAAACATACATCATTCAAATAAACAAACTAAAAAAACTAAGCTATCAGTCTGATAGGCACTCTAGCAACCAATACACCATCTATATAAAATAAGCGATCATAAAGCTATCAATCCATTTAAAACAAACTAATCTATCTAATCCTAGCTACCAATCTTATAAACAAAATTTGAATATTAAGCTATCAGTCTTATGAACAAATTTTAATTCCAAAACAAACTAACGTAACTAATCTCAACTACAATTGCATATTAAGCGATCAATCCAAAAACAAACAAGACTGTCTATCCAACAACAACTTAGCATGTTAATTAAAAAACAAACAAGGCCATTTATCTAATAAACAACTAAAGATATCGATCAAACATTTTTAATACAATAAACAATTAATATTTAATTAAACAAACAAAACTACCAATCCGGTAACAATATATTCAAACATGCAAATTCAATAAACGAACTAAAAAATATTCACATGATTGTCATCCGTACAAAGCTCAAAATTTTAGAAATAAATTTTCATATTAATATTTCAAGATATCATAAGTAATTTAGCGGACATGTTTCAAGATACGTACATTGGAGCGTACATTGGTATGTGTACAAAGTGACGATTGACTTCCAATATATATAATTTATTCTATACCTGTTAAGTGTATAGCCAATCACCTACCCTAGATGTTACCACGTGACTGTACACTATTGGCTCTAATAATTTTTATATTGTACATTTCAAAATTTAAGATGTCAACAACAAAAAAAAAAAGAAAAAGAATATAAATTAAGTAGAAATACCAACGATTAAAAAAATAACCGACAAAATGTTCCGCATAGCGAGGACGTTAAAAAAATCTGAATATCTATAACTGCAACTTCCTTCATCTGCCGCTTTGAACTCACGGTTTATATTTACTAAATTTTTATTAACTATTTTTATACATTTCTTTCAGAATGAGTTTAGAAATATCGTTTTACAGTGTTAAACGGCGTCTCGTCTAATATGGTTTTCATCACAAAACATACTCGTACAATATAGTCCAATATTTTACAAAACACTGCAAAATAACATAATAATATTTTGATCATTATATTTGTGAGCAGACCCTTAATTTCATTTTTAATTTGTAAATGCGTATAAATAACTATTATAAATATTTGAAATATATCGTATTTCTCAAATCCGTGGCCATATATACTTAACGCTTTAAAAAACACGAGTGTTTTGATATTGAATGTATTTTTCTATCCCATATTTGCCATCATTTTCATCGGTTTATATATGTCGACCGCCCATTTATGTCGACAACCCATATACGTCGACCGCCCATAATTAATCAAGGTAAGAAATTTGTGTCATTCATGTTCAATCTAGTTTTGATACAAAACACGTACAATACATTTTAAAGGCGTTGACTATATATGGATAGGACAAAACTTAATAATAATGTTGTGATATAATTTGATTTTTTTATCTTTTTTTAAATACCATTATATAATAGGGTTTGATATCATTATACTGTTACATGTATAATACCGAATAATGCTTTTTTATGTTGTTTTGAAGTCGGGACTGAATAGCTCAGTCGGTTACGCGTCTGACTATTAATCCAGGGGTCGTAAGTTCGAATCCCGGCCCGGCAACAGTCTCCGTGATGATTGATGTACGACATCTCATTATCATTCGTCTCTCACCACTGATTCAAGTAGGAAATTTATTAGCTATTTGCAGAGATGGGGTGTGCTGGGGTACAGGTTAACCATTCTGGATCTCAGAAAACAGTGCTTAGATTAACTGATCGTCTATTAGCCCTCGATTGCATAAAAAATGACGCTAAATATTCAATCAATTATGTTGTTTTGCAACACACGTGCCCGTACATGTATTGTGTGCCTACTTGGCAAGAGACGTCCAAAATCACACTTCAAGTCATTTTCTTATAACACTATGTGTGCTAAATGAGAAAACAACCGTGAGATCAACCGCGTTATTCTTTATTACGATACATACATTTAAGTAATAGATCTTTAATTGTTACGAAATTAAGTTTGCGAGAACGAAGCGTAGCGGAGTGAATCCGTTGAAGAAATTATAATGATGTCCAACATGATATGTAAAATGTAAAGGACAAAGTCACAACACTGTAACAACAATAAATATATTAACTAAACAGATGCTAAGTGCAACAAAACATACAGAAGAAAAGACAGCATGTTTGCCCTCTTTACTAGTTAATTACATAACGAAAATAGTATAAAAATGCGGAAACAATATCAATAAAATGAAAACGGTATAAAATACGCTTAAACGTTCATATTCAGCTTCTGGAAGACTTCGCTATTTTTGCAAGTTTAAAGAGTCCAGTGGGCGTAAAACCGGAGGTAGCAGTCTGGTGTTGCTTCCCGGCTCTACAATATACTTGGGAACCAGCTGCCTAGAGTGCACATGCAGAGAGAAAGGATTATCGTGTTGTAGGTTTGTAATGTTCAATATTCAAGAGTCGGTACATATCTATCACATGATTGTTTCAAACATTCTTTTGCAATCTGATTATTGGCATGATTATTTAAGAGGTAAAATACTCGATATTAATAGAATATATTCAACCTGGGTCATACAAGTAGCCGCATAACACCACAACAAACAAGTACCAATGCTTCCCTTTTGTGGCGTAGGACCACTACATACATATAATACCAACACAACCTAATCTCAACACCAGTGTATATCGGTGTAACGTTAAACTACCACAAACACAACTACAACTACAAAAAAAATATCAACTTAACTAACACTAGTGGCTAAATATCACTACAAATACAAAATACTACTACAACTGAATTTCAATATCACTTAGTAGCGATGTAACACCATTAAATACACAAAATACCACTACATCCGGATCTGAACATCACTAAGTAGCGGCGTAACACCATTAAATACACATAATTCCACTATAACCGGACATCAACATCACTCATTAGCGGTGAAGAACCACCTCAGACATTTCAGACTTTAACAACAAACTTCATGATAGCACTACAAAGGAAGATAGATAATGCCACTATAAAGACACCTCGTATAGCTATACACAAGGAAGGCCATACACTTTTATAAAAGAGACGTAATATCACTGCATACGAGTCATAAAACCAGAGAAAAGATGACCTAATACCATTACAAACAGGAATAAAAAACACTTCAAGTGTAAAATAGAAATTTCAAAAGTGACCGAATAACTCTACAAACAATAAAACAACACATTCGATCAATAACCTCTACAAATAAGACTCAATAAATCTGCAATACAGATACATGTATCAATAAACTTACTACAAATGTACCTCTAGAAACGAGCATTAAGACATGTACCACCTAACAAAGACAGTATATCTAAAGTCACACAAGGTTTGATACCATTTGCAAACGATACTACATACACTGTACACGAGATTTGATACAATTACAAACGGTACTACAAACACTGTACACGAGTTTTGATACCATTTGCAAACGATACTACATACACTGTACACGAGATTTGATACAATTACAAACGGTACTACAAACACTGTACACGAGTTTTGATACCATTTGCAAACGATGCTACATACACTGTACACGAGTTTTGATACAATTACAAACGGTACTACAAACACTGTACACGAGTTTTGATACCATTTGCAAACGATACTACATACACTGTACACGAGTTTTGATACCATTTGCAAACGATACTACATACACTGTACACGAGGTTTGATACAATTACAAACGATACTTCATTCACTGTACACGACGTTCGTTACAATTACAAACGATACTACATACACTGTACACGAGATTTGTTACAATTACAAACGATACTACAAACACTGTACACGAGTTTTGATACCATTTGCAAACGATACTACATACACTGTACACGAGTTTTGATACCATTTGCAAACGATACTACATACACTGTACACGAGATTTGATACAATTACAAACGGTACTACAAACACTGTACACGAGTTTTGATACCATTTGCAAACGATACTACATACACTGTACACGAGTTTTGATACCATTTGCAAACGATACTACATACACTGTACACGAGGTTTGATACAATTACAAACGATACTTCATACACTGTACACGACGTTCGTTACAATTACAAACGATACTACATACACTGTACACGAGATTTGTTACAATTACAAACGATACTTCATACACTGTACACGAGGTTTGATACAATTACAAACGATACTTCATACACTGTACACGACGTTCGTTACAATTACAAACGATACTACATACACTGTACACGAGATTTGTTACAATTACAAACGATACTTCATACACTGTACACGAGGTTTGATACAATTACAAACGAAACTTCATACACTGTACACGAGATTTGTGACAATTACAAACGATACTACATACACCGTAGACGAGGTTTGTTACAATTACAAACGATACTACATACACTGTACACGAGGTTTGTTACAATTACAAACGATACTAAAGACACCGATTACGAGCTTTGTTACAATTACAAGCGATACTTTCTTGTTTTTCCATACATGCACATGCTTTGTAATATGCTTAAATCTAAAATAAACTACCCAACATTTTGTAAATAAGACATAAAAACATACCAGTAGCAATCCCGAGAAAGAAGGTTTGATAAAATTACAAACAATACTACATATACTGTACACGAGGTTTGATGCAATTACGAACGATTCTACATACACTGTAAACAAGATTTGATACAATTACAAGCTATACTTCATACACTGTATACGAGGCTTGATACAATTACTAACGATACTTCATACACTGTACACGAGGTTCGATACAATGACAAACGGTACTACATACATCTGTTACAATTACAAACGATACTACATACACCGTACACGAGGTTTGTTACAGTTACAAATGATACTACATACACTGTACACGAGGTTTGTTACAATTACAAACAATACCAAATACACCGTACACGAGGTTTGTTACAATTACAAACGTTACTACATACGAGGTTTTTTACAATTACAAACAATACTAAATACACAGTACACGAGGTTTGTTACAATTACAAACGATACTACATACACTGTACACGAGGTTTGTTACAATTACAAACGATACTACATACACCGTACACGAGATTTGTTACAATTACAAACGATACTAAATACACCGTACACAAGATTTGTTACACTTACACGCGATACTACATGCACCTTACACGAGACTTGTTACAATTACAAGCGATACTTCATGCACCGTACGAGAGATTTGTTACTATTACAAGCGACACTACATGCACCGTACACGAAATTTGTTACAATTACATGCGATACTACATACACTGTACACGAGATTTGTTACAATTACAAACGATACTAAATACACAGTACACGAGATTTGTGACAGTTTCAAACGATAGTAAAGACACCGTACACGAGCTTTGTTACAATTACAAGCGATACTACATACACCGTACACGAGGTTTGTTACAATTACAAACGATACTACATACACTGTATACGAGGTTTGTTACAATTACAAACGATACTAATTACACCGTACACGAGATTAGTTACAATTACAATCGATACTACATACACTGTACACGAGATTTGTGACAATTACAAACGATACTACATACACCGTAGACGAGGTTTGTTACAATTACAAACGATACTACATACACTGTACACGAGGTTTGTTACAATTACAAACGATACTAAAGACACCGATTACGAGCTTTGTTACAATTACAAGCGATACTTCATACACCGTACACGAGATTTGTGACAATTACAAACGATACTACATACACCGTAGACGAGGTTTGTTACAATTACAAACGATACTACATACACTGTACACGAGGTTTGTTACAATTACAAACGATACTAAATACACTGTACACGAGGTTTTTTACAATTACAAACGATACTAAATACACCGTACACGAGGTTTGTTACAATTACAAACGATACTACATACACTGTACACGAGGTTTGTTACAATTACAAACGATACTACATACACTGTACACGAGGTTTGTTACAATTACAAACGATACTAAATACACTGTACACAAGATTAGTTACAATTACAAACGATACTACATACACCGTACACGAGGTTTGTTACAATTACAAACGATACTACATACACTGTACACGAGGTTTGTTACAATTACAAACGATACTACAAACACCGTACACGAGATTTGTTACAATTACCTACGATAGTAAATACACCGTACAAAAGATTTGTTACACTTACACGCGATACTATATGCACCGTACACGTGATTTGTTACAATTACAAACGCTACTACATACACCGTACACGAGCTTTGTTACAATTACAAGCGATACTACATACACCGTACACGTGATTTGTTACAATTACAAACGCTACTACATGCACCGTACACGAGCTTTGTTACAATTACAAGCGATACTACATACACCGTACACGTGATTTGTTACAATTACAAACGCTACTACATACACCGTACACGAGGTTTGTTATAATTACAAGCGATACTACGTACACCGTACACGTGATTTGTTACAATTACAAACGATACTACAAACACCGTACACGTGATTTGTTACAATTACAAACGCTACTACATGCACCGTACACGAGATTTGTTACAATTACAAGCGATACTACATATACCGTACACGTGATTTGTTACAATTACAAACGATACTACAAACACCGTACACGAGATTTGTTACAATTACCTACGATAGTAAATACACCATACAAGAGATTTGTTACACTTACACGCGATACTATATGCACCGTACACGTGATTTGTTACAATTACAAACGCTACTACATGCACCGTACACAAGCTTTGTTACAATTACAAGCAATACTACATACACCGTACACGTGATTTGTTAGAATTACAAACGCTACTACATGCACAGTACACGAGCTTTGTTACAATTACAAGCGATACTAAATGCACCGTACACGAGATTTGTTACAATTACAAACGCTACTACATACACCGTACACGAGATTTATTACAATTACATGCGATACTACATACACCGTACACGAGATTTGTTACAATTACCAACGATAGTAAATACACCGTACACGAGATTTGTTACACTTAAACGCGATACTACATGCACCGTACACGAGATTTGTTACTATTACAAGCGACACTACATGCACCGTATACGAGATTTGTTACAATTACAAGCGATACTACATACACCGTACACGTGATTTGTTACAATTACAAACGCTACTACATGCACCGTACACGAGCTTTGTTACAATTACAAGCGATACTAAATGCACCGTACACGAGATTTGTTACAATTACAAACGCTACTACATACACCGTACACGAGATTTGTTACAATTACATGCGATACTACATACACCGTACACGAGATTTGTTACAATTACAAACGCTACTACATACACCGTACACGAGATTTGTTACAATTACATGCGATACTACATACACCGTACACGAGATTTGTTACAATTACCAACGATAGTAAATACACCGTACATGAGATTTGTTACACTTAAACGCGATACTACATGCACCGTACACGAGATTTGTTACTATTACGAGCGACACTACATGCACCGTATACGAGATTTGTTACAATTACAAGCGACACTACATGCACCGTACACGAGATTTGTTACAATTACAAACGCTACTACATACACCGTACACGAGATTTGTTACAATTACAAACGATACTACATACACCGTACTGGAGATTTGTTACAATTACAAACGCTACTACATACACCGTACACGAGGTTTGTTACAATTATAAACGCTACTAAATGCACCGTACACGAGATTTGTTACAATTACAAACGCTACTACATACACCGTACAAGAGATTTGTTACAATTACAAACGCTACTACATACACTGTACACGAGATTTGTTACAATTACAAGCGATACTTCATACACCGTACACGAGATTTGTTAAAATTATAAACAATACTACATACACTGTACACGAGGTTTGTTACAATTACAAACGATACTACATACACTGTACACGAGATTTGTTACAATTACAAGCGATACTTCATACACTGTACACGAGATTTGTGACAATTACAAGCGATACTTCATACACTGTACACGAGATTTGTTAAAATTATAAACGATACTACATACACTGTACACGAGATTTGTTACAATTACAAACGATACTACATACACCGTACACGAGATTTGTTACAATTACAAACGATACTACATACACTGTTAGATATTCAAACCACATGCTTATTCTATTAACGTACATATAGATAACACAAATGAAATATTACTTCTTGTTCGTGTATTTAATTCTATCTCTATTACTAACATGTAACTTCGACTGAATGGTATGCCATTATATTGAAGCAAATACAATTTAGATATATGACTGATATTTAAATTGAATGCATATCTTAAAATATATTATCTTTGTTGGCCATTGAGGCGGTATGGGGTCCTAACTTGCAAAGATTTGATTTCTCGGTTGCAACTGAGAAATTGAGGATGAGTTCCATTTACTAGAAATGCTTCATATCGTTGCTTAACTGTAGTAAAGTTAGAATCTCAAATACTATGACTGGATCATTTAATTGTTATTTTCATTTCCTTTTCATTTCTTGTTTTTCCATACATGCACATGCTTTGTCATATGCTCACATCTAAAATAAACATCTAAAATAAACAACCCAGTATTCTGTAATTAAGACATAAAAACATACCAATGGCAAACTCGAGAAAGAAGGAAATAACTCCTATGTTCAAGTCGGGCTCCGGTCAACTGCATGATGAATATAAAAAATATCATTCTACTTAATTATATGGTCTGCAGCGACGTTTGACCTGCAAAACTAAACTTTTGGATACATCACCTTTTCTCGTGTAGCAGCCGGCAGCAATATTGTACTCAGTCAAATTAACCAAACTGTCACTGCAGGTGTAAAGAACAAATACAAACTCGTGTAATAATTAATAGATATAATTATCGTTGACTAACGGCTAATAAGTACAAGTTTTTCATTATATGATACACATTTAAAGACTGTATAAAAATGACAACACAGGCCACTGAAGTCTCCATTCCGTTTTTAACCCCAACACATCTCGCAGGGTATAAAAATGTTTCCGATCAGAGACGGAGTTTTTGTGTTCTTATTTACCTCTATCTGGATATGTTTGTACACACCTTGTAATGGCTCGTGTTTCGTGGATAAGTTGAGATTTGAAATGACAGGTTAGTATATATATATATATATATATATATATATATCTTTATAGTCATGTTTGATAATAGAACTGTACAAAATGTATTTTATTTTATAATATAGTAAGTACAACATAAAACATAATTTAAAATTGACCATAACAAGTGCTCAAACATTTCAGAATATTGTTATTACAAATACACATTAGATCGCGGATATAATTATTAATTTCAAACATACAGATTCAGTTGTAACATATATGTCATATGTTATATTGATATTAAAAAGTATTACAAACACTGCACCATTTTGGTACCTGTGCTAACATATTTATTTTTAAAACGGATATTCTCATCAAGTACTATTACAATGACATGGGAAGTATATTTTGCATTTTAACTTGTAGATTTGAGCAACATTATTTCATTTTAAGCATACTTGACAATATTAATTTGGAATACATTTGAAAAAGTATATGTATACAGGTTTAACACAAGATATAATGACACCCATGTGGAAATAGTTTTTGACAATTAATAGAAATAAGAAGAAAAATACACAAGATTTTTCAGTCTATTAATTGTGACAAAAATATTCAAATGATTGTCATTCGTACAAATCTCAAAATGTTAGAAATAAATTTTCAGATTATTGTTTCAAAATATCATAAGCAATTTAGTGGACATGTTTCAAGATACGTACATTGGAACGTACATTGGTATGTGGACAAAGTGACGATTGACTTCCAATATATATATAATTTATTCTATACCTGTTAAGTGTATAGCCAATCACCTACCCTAGATTTTACCACGTGACCGTACACTATTTGATCCAATAACTTTTATATTGTACAGTTCAAAATTCAAGATGGTAACTAAAAAAAAACAAAAAATGAATTAAGTAGAAGTATCAACGATTAAAAAAAACAACCGACAAAATGTTCCACATAGCGATGACGCTGAAAAAATCCGAATATCTATAACTGCAACTTCCTTCATCTGCCGCTTTGAACTCACGGGTTATATTTACTTAATTTTTCTTTACTCTTTTGATACATTTTTTTTTCAGAAATATCGTTTTCCAGTGTTAAACGGCGTCTCGTCTAATATGGTTTTCATCACAATACATACTCGTACAGTATAGTCCCATATTTTACAAAACAATGTAAAATAACCTTATAATATTTTGATCATTATATTATTGTGCAGACCCTTAATTTAATGTTTAATTTGTAAATGCGTATAAATAACTATCTCAAATCTCAAATCCGTGGCCATATAAACTTAACGCTTTTAAAAACACGAGTGTTTGAATATTGAATGTATTTTTCTATCCCATATCTGCCATCATTTTCATCGGTTCATATATGTCGACCGACTATATATGTCGACCGCCCGCAATTAAATTTGTTAATTTTGTGGTTCAAAGTAGTGAAAAATTGAAAAAAAAACAAGGTAAGAAATTTGTGTCATTCATGTTCAATCTAGTTTTGATACAAAACACGTACAATACATTTTAAATGCGTTGACTATATATGGATAGGACAAAACTTAATAATAATGTTGTGATATAATTTGATTTTTTTTCTTTTTTTAAATACCATTATATAATAGGGTTTGATATCATTATACTGTTACATGTATAATACCGAATAATGCTTTTTATGTTGTTTTGAAGCCGGGCCCGAATAGCTCAGTCGGTTACGCGTCTGACTATCAATCCAGGGGTAGTAAGTTCGAATCCCGGCCCGGCAACAGTCTCCGTGATGATTGATATTCGACATTGTGTCTCATTATCATTCGTTTCTCACCGCTAATTCAAGTGGGAAAGTTATCAGTTACTTGCGGTGATGGGGTGTGCACGAGTACTGGTTAACCTTTATGGATCAAAGGAAACAGTGATTTAGTTAACTGATCGTCTGTTAGCCCTCGATGACATAGAAATGACGCTAAATATTCAATCAATTATGTTGTTTTGCAACACACGTGCCCGAAGCCCGAAAAAGCTTAATACTTCCATACATGTATTGTGTGCATACTTGGCAAAAGACGTCCAAAATCACACTTCAAGTCGTTTTCTTATCACTTAGTGTGAGAAATGAGAAAACAACCATGGCGATAAACATGGCGATAAACAGCGAAATTCTTCATTACGATACATATATCTGAGTTACAGATCTTTAATTGTTACGATATTAAGTCTGCGAGAACGAAGCGTAGCGGAGTGAATCCGTGGAAAAAATTATAATGATGTCCAACAGGATATGTAAAATATAAAGGACAAAGTCACAACACTGTAACAACAATAAATATATTATATAAATAGATAATAAGTGCAACAAAACATACAGTAAAAAAGACAGCATGTTTGCCCTCTTTACTAGTTAATTACATAACGAATATAGCATAAAAACGCGGAAAAAATATCAAATAAATGAACACGGTATCAAATACGCTTAAACTTTCACTTTCAGCTTCTGGAAGACTTCGCTATTTTTGCGAGTTTAAAGAGTCCAGTGGGAGTAAAACAGAAGGTAGCAGTCTGGTGTTGCTTCCCGGCTCCACAATATACTTGGGAACCAGCTGCCTAGAATGCACATGCAGCGAGAAAGGATTATCGTGTTGTGGGTTTGTAATGTTCAATATTCAAGAGTCGGTACATATCTATCACATGATTGTTTAGAACATTCCTTAGGAATCTGATATTTGGCATGATTATTTAAGCGGTAAACTACTCGATATTAATAGAATATATTAAACCTGGGTCATGCAAGTAGCCGCATAACACCACAACAAACAAGTACCAATACTACCCTTTTGTGGCGTAAGACCACTACATACATATAATACCAAACACAACCGAATCTCAACACCAGTGTATATCGGTGTAACGTTACACTACCACACACACAAACTACAACTACAACCAAATATCAACTTAACTAACACTAGCGGCTAAATATCACTACAAATACAAAATACTAATATAACTGAATAGTAATATAACTTAGTAGCGGCGTAACACCATTAAATACACAGATTACCACTAAAGCCGGATCTCAATATCACTAAGTAGCGGCGTATCACCATTAAATACACAGATTACCACTAAAGCCGGATCTCAATATCACTAAGTAGCGGCGTAACACCATTAAATACACAGATTACCACTAAAGCCGGATCTCAATATCACTAAGTAGCGGCGTATCACCATTAAATACACAGATTACCACTAAAGCCGGATCTCAATATCACTAAGTAGCGGCGTATCACCATTAAATACACAGATTACCACTAAAGCCGGATCTCAATATCACTAAGTAGCGGCGTAACACCATTAAATACACAGATTACCACTACAGTCGGATCTCAATATCACTAAGAAGCGGCGTAACACCATTAAATACACAGATTACCACTACAGTCGGATCTCAATATCACTAAGAAGCGGCGTAACACCATTAAATACACAGATTACCACTAAAGCCGGATCTCAATATCACTAAGTAGCGGCGTATCACCATTAAATACACAGATTACCACTAAAGCCGGATCTCAATATCACTAAGTAGCGGCGTAACACCATTAAATACACAGATTACCACTACAGTCGGATCTCAATATCACTAAGAAGCGGCGTAACACCATTAAATACACAGATTACCACTAAAGCCGGATCTCAATATCACTAAGTAGCGGCGTAACACCATTAAATACACAGATTACCACTACAGTCGGATCTCAATATCACTAAGAAGCGGCGTAACACCATTAAATACACAGATTACCACTACAGTCGGATCTCAATATCACTAAGAAGCGGCGTAACACCATTAAATACACAGATTACCACTACAGTCGGATCTCAATATCACTAAGTAGCGGCGTAACACCATTAAATACACAGATTACCACTACAGTCGGATCTCAATATCACTAAGAAGCGGCGTAACACCATTAAATACACAGATTACCACTACAGTCGGATCTCAATATCACTAAGAAGCGGCGTATCACCATTAAATACACAGATTACCACTAAAGCCGGATCTCAATATCACTAAGTAGCGGCGTATCACCATTAAATACACAGATTACCACTAAAGCCGGATCTCAATATCACTAAGTAGCGGCGTAACACCATTAAATACACAGATTACCACTACAGTCGGATCTCAATATCACTAAGAAGCGGCGTAACACCATTAAATACACAGATTACCACTACAGTCGGATCTCAATATCACTAAGTAGCGGCGTATCACCATTAAATACACAGAATACCACTACAGCCGGATCTCAATATCACTAAGTAGCGGCGTAACACCATTAAATACACAGAATACCACTACAGCCGGATCTCAATATCACTAAGAAGCGGCGTAACACCATCAAATACACAGAATACGACTACAACCGGATCTCAACATCAATAATTAGCGGCAAAGCACCATCTCAGACATTTCAGACTTCACAACAAACTTCACGATAACATTACAAAGTAAGATAGATATTGCTACTATAAAGACACTTCGTATAGCTATACACAAGGAAGGCCATACACTTCTATAAAAGAGATGTGATATCACTGCATACGTGTAATATCACTGCAAACGAGTCATATTACCAGAAAAAAGATGACCTAATACCACTACAAACAGGAATAAAAAAACACTTCAAGTGTAAAATAGAAATTTCAAAAGTGACTGAATAAACACTACAAACAATAAATCTACAAATTCGATAAATAAGACTCAATAAATCTGCAATATAGATACATGTATCGATTAACTTACTACAAATGTACCTCTAGAAACGAGCATTAAGACATGTACCACCAAACAAAGACAGTACCACTACATACACTGTAGACGAGGTTTGATACCATTTGCAAACGATACTACATACACTTTACACGAGGTTTGATACCATTTGCAAGCGATACTACATACACTGTGCACGAGATTTGTTACAATTACAAACGATACTACATACACTGTACACGAGATTTGATACAATCACAAACGATACTACATACACTGTACACGAGATTTGTTACAATTACAAACGATACTACATAAACTTTACACGAGGGTTGATACCATTTGCAAACGATACTACATACACTTTACACGAGATTTGTTACAATTACAAACGATACTACGTACACTGTACACGAGGTTTGATACCATTTACAAACGATATTAAATATACTGTACACGAGATTTGTTACAATTACAACAGATACTACATACACTGTACACGAGATTTGTTACAATAACAAACGATACTACATACACTGTACACGAGATGTTTTACAATTACAAACGATACTACATACACTGTACACGATATTTGTTACAATTACAAACGATACTACATACACTGTACACGATATTTGTAACAATTACAAACGATACTACATACACTGTACACGAGATTTGTTACAATTACAAACGATACTACATACACTGTACACGAGATTTGTTGCGATACTACATACACTGTACACGAGATTTGTTACAATTAAAAGCGACTACATACACTGTACAGGAGATTTGTTACGATTACAAGCGATACTACATACACTGTATAGGAGATTTGTTACAATTACAAACGATACTACATGCACTTTACACGAGATATGTTATAATTACAACGATACTTTTTACACTGTACACGAGATTTGTTACAATTACAAACGATACTTCATACACTGTACACGAGATTTGTTACAATCTCAAACGATAATACATACACTGTACATGAGCTTTGTTACAATTACAAACGATACTACATACACTGTACACGAGGTTTGTTACAATTACAAACGACAATACATACACTGTACCGTACACGGGATTTGTTACAATTACAAACGATACTACATACACTGTACACGAGATTTGTTACAATTACAAACGACAATACATACACTGTACCGTACACGGGATTTGTTACAATTACAAACGATACTACATACACTGTACACGAGATTTGTAACAATAACAAGCGATACTACATACACTGTACACGAGGTTTGATACAATTACACACGATACTACTTACACTGTACACGAGGTTTGATGCAAATACAAGCGATACTACATACACTGTACACGAGGTTTGATACAATTACACACGATACTAAATACACTGTACACGATGTTTGATGCAATTACAAGCGCTACTTCATACACTGTACATGAGGTTTGATACAATAACAAACGATTTAACATACACTGTACACAAGGTTTGATACAATAACAAGCGATTCTACATACACTGTACACGAGGTTTTATACAATAACAAGCGAATCTACATACACTGTACACGAGGTTTGATGCAGCTAAAAGTGCTACTTCATACACTGTACGCGAAATAGATTTGATGTTATTACAAACGATACTACGTACACTGTACACGAGGTTTGATGCAATACAAACGGTACTACATACACTGTACACGAGATTTGTTACTATTACAAGCGACACTACATACACTGTACACGAGATTTGTTACAATTACAAGCGATACTTCATACACTGTACATGAGATTTGTTACAATTACAAACGATATTACATACACTGTACACGAGATTTGTTACAATTACAAACGATACTACATTTGCTGTACACGAGACATGTTACAATTACCAACGATATTACATACACTGTACACGAGGTTTGTTACAATTACAAACGACAATACATACACTGTACCGTACACGGGATTTGTTACAATTACAAACGATACTACATACACTGTACACGAGATTTGTTACAATTACAAACGACAATACATACACTGTACCGTACACGGGATTTGTTACAATTACAAACGATACTACATACACTGTACACGAGATTTGTTACAATTACAAGCGATACTTCATACACTGTACATGAGATTTGTTACAATTACAAACGATATTACATACACTGTACACGAGATTTGTTACAATTACAAACGATACTACATTTGCTGTACACGAGACATGTTACAATTACCAACGATATTACATACACTGTATACGAGGTTTGTTACAATTACAAACGAAACTACCTACACTGTAATCGAGATTTGATACCATTTGCAACAGATATTACAAGCGATACTACATACACTGTACACGAGATTTGTTACGATTACAAACGATACTACAAACACTGTACACGAAATTTGTTACGATTACAAACGATACTACATACGCTGTACACGAGATTTATTACAATTACAAGCGATACTACATACCACTGACCACGATATTAGATAACATTACAGGATGATAAGCACAATACCAAAATGTCCTCGTGTTGACATGTATAAGAACTACTTACTCGACATAGCTACATGTACTCTATAAATGAGTGTAAGAATACGGAAATTGGGATGTTTATATGTTTATGAACTTGGTGGTCTTTTATTAATATTTTTTGAACTTAACATAAATAAATACAGAGCTCCATTTGTTCCAGTTTTGGGCGTAACAGTGGGATTGTGCGTCTCCCGGATGATTGTATGGAGATGGCTGATGGCTGCCAATCCATGTATGTGAAAAAGGTCAATAAGTCGTTAGAGTGTTTTACAGGAGAACCTTTGGATACTACCGGTCAGGATAGGATGCCACACCCAGATAACCAGCTGAGGTTTGTTTTTTTTTCGGTCAAAATTTAAATGGTTTTTAAGCTTACTTCGGTTATGGCATGTGTTCAAATCGGTCAAATACTTTGTCTCAATTCCCCGAGTGCAATACCGGCCTGCTAGACCCCGATAACCAGCTGAGGAGGTATGGTATGGTTTACAAAATAACACAGGGGTATTAAATTTACTTCGATAAAGACATGTGTTCGAATTAATCATACACGCACTTGTCCAAGTTAGCAAAATGTTTTGTCAATAATAATTAACATTTGGTTTTGAAAGATAAATATCTTATACTTTCTAATAACAGTTTATTGTTTACTTGTATATAGACAACTAATTACATACCGTTTATATTGATTTTAGACAATATAGAAGGGTTTGAAATGTTTACTAATCATACGAATACATATTCGAGTAATTTTATCTGAAATTCAATATGTAAGAAATTATTCTTTATAACTAAACTGTAGAAATCAAGCTAGTTTTGATAATGTATTAAAATTCTTAACAAAACTAATTAATATTTCCTTGGATTACTGTCGATCATATTGATATTAGAAAAAGAAATTAAAGTATTCATAGATCTACATTTCTGTCACAAATGTGAAAATTGGTGAGTTTAATCCTTTTTAAGAATTAAGCTCCTTTTTTTTTTTAATGGGGTTTAACACATTTCAGGTTATATATGGCATATCCAGTTTTACTGGTGGAGGAAGACCTCAGACTGAGTAGAACCACCGTCCTTCCGCAAGTAACTGGATACTAAGCTCCTTTTTAAAATAGAAACCAAAAAAGGGTCTGAACACGTACAAGGTATTTAAATTTTACAATTACATCATGCCTATATATATAATTTTGAAAAATGTACACAAAATGTGAAAAAATATCAAACTTGTTGCATTACCACAAAATAAAATGTCTTCTGCTTTACTTTACAGACAATCACGACAAGGGGTCGTAGGTCAAGCGCCAGCCCCAAAGATGATGTTTCCGTCACCATTTCCATTAAACGCTGCAAGAACAATACAACTCCCGGTACGTCTGAATTTAGCAAGTTTCATGAACAGCCTCGGTGTTGATAGGAAATCATCTCCAGCTGGTACCCAGTCTCAAAGTTTAGTGATGAGCAGACGATCACCTACGATGGACATTTTCAAGTCGTCAGCTCCGAGTAGGGGTCAACAATTGAAACCGATGCTTTTCAAAACACAGTCTTCGTCTGCAATAGATACTGCGCCAGACCAAGTCCAACAAGACTTTTGGTTACCATGGCTTCTTATGAATTGATTCCCATTTCAGTAGATTTGATCATTATTTTGTTAATGGGGTTTCACTACTGAACAAATTGATGTCCGTGAAATGGTCCAACTGCATGTATATATAGCCTGTAGGAAAAGATTGACTCATGCAACTTTAATAAATCAATATACTTTTGATGATTCTGACTATTCTTTAAAAAATAATCTATAAACTGCGGCATTTCTGACTGATTTCAGTAAAACCAATTCCGGATAAAATCCGAACCGTAAATGTATTGATGAAGTTAATCCGCCATTGATTTTAAATGCCAGATTTATATAACAGTTTGGACACTCGATGTCTGTTAATTCTTTCTTCTCTTTTCTATTCCTAATATTACCTTTATCCGTTTGGCACATTGTTGTATTACTTTAATATATTTGTATTATGGGCTGGTGACTTAAATTACTTAAATAAACCATTGCCAATGTCATGAAAATACAAAAACAATAATAAGAAAAGATGAGAGAACAGCCAATGCAAAGACTAGTCATGACATAACTAGAATAACGTTTGAGGAATGCACGGACCGTTCGGACAATTTGTTAATTGTACATGTAATGAGACAAATATACTTGCTTCACGAGACAAAATTCGACCTTGACAAAATGTAAGTTATTGTGCATATTTGTTCTAGAATGTTTATTTTTAATTCGTTGACCTACTCATTTATTTTAGCTCGAAGAAAGCTCATAGCAGAGGCAGGTCTTGTTTCCCGCCAAAACAGATATCCATCTGGAAAACATTTTCTATCAAAACATCTAACCCATGTAAGACTTCTATAATCTAACAGAATACCGCCCCGCTTAATTGCATGCTTGAATTATATCTGATAAATGGATCACTTGGAGGCAAGAAACATAAAGGTAGCACACTTGGATATCGTGAGCGTATGATATATGTAATACCCCTCACGCACTCCAGCACCGACGTAAGCAATATTCTATCATCGAACAAAACTGAACAAGCTCCTTGGTTTAACAAAATCAAAAATAATAACACAAAGAATTTGAAGAACAGCATAAACCTTTTGTGCAAATATAACTGCCCTTCCAATTATTTCCAGACATAGACTTGCCAATATTTCAGTGTCATATTCCGATTTCACACACACACACACACACACACACACACACACACACACACACTAAGAGTATCTCAGTTCCACTTCTGTCTATATGCCATTTCTACATCTGCAATTAAACTTAAATACTTTTTGTTTGAATGGGGTTAACGCCATTTTAAACACATTTCATTTCCAATTTTATTGTCTAAGGAATACCTCAGAAAGAATCTGGGTAGAACCCACGTCCTTCTGCAAATAACTGCCACATACAGTTGTTGGAGCAAGCGGAACTCGAACCTACGACCTAAGCGGTGATATGTAAGTGATCTTGAGACGGCGACTTTATGAACAATCCAATAGGTAGAATTGTCTACCATTCTGTTATTATCTTCGCAAAGTTCACTCCTGGAAATACACCTGGCTAGTCATTTGTAATTACCGGCCCGCAACCAGAACTGCAACACTCGATTCACTAGTTACGTAAATACAAATGATCAGAAAAAGTGCATTATTAAAGTAATTGCATTGGTATTTCCATGCTCAACATTTTTACATTGAAATATTTTAAATATTTTATTTTTAAACTGAACTTTAAATAAATGGAGCATACAAACATGTTATTTATATCAACAATTTTGGAATGGAAACAAATATAACAACACACTTTATATACAAAACACGAACAATGAATTACAGCATACAGGATGAGCAGCACATGGTCTAATGTTAAAGCATTGAACCAAGTGTCATGGGTTCGATGCCCTGTCACGGTTATGTGATATGTTCTTGAGCTAAACACTATATCCGTATAAGGGTTAGTGCTGCTGATACCCAGGACCACTATGACGGTTATACATACTGTAACATGTATGTATATATTTAAAACATGCCTTCTGATATAGATAGATAAGTATTGTATATTGCATATATAATTTTAATTATTAATATTTATCTAAGCGAAAATGTATTTTAACAATCGATGTAAAATAAATAAATATAAAAAAAGTAGGAAAGTATATGTATTTAACAGAAACATACAAATATCAGTTAATATCCAATATATGAATTAATAAGACTTAATATAAAACTCAAAGCATTATCCTATTTTTGTAAAAAGCCATGTACAAACTTAAAAGTAATACACAAATACAGTTACAGATATCAAGAATCAATTAAACTTTCTAGGGTATTCTTTAAAATACTTCTTTTATAAAGTTATATATATTAAACAATGTTTTTTTTCCATTTTTGAACGAGATAAGCGAATTAAAATTATGAACTGAGAGTCATGAAGCATTACCAAAATACTTCTTGCGGATATCTGACTATCTTTTTTCCGCATGATCAGTTAAACAGATACACGATCATAGTTTGCTACATGTTCTAATGTTTGTATTAATTCGTCCATCTTTGATGAGTACTCTGGTGTATTGTTAATGGCAACATTTAAACAAATAAGAATAAACATATGAACATGTATTTATAATGAAGTATTGTCTTGTCGCAGAATATATGTATGGGCGTGGTCTCCACTGTTCAAAGTCTCCCGACATGCCGTTGTCAACCTTCTATTGCAAAATATACTCCAGTCTTGTGCCGATTTTAGTATACATTTCCTTAGTTGGAGGGTATAAACCATTTCAAAGCATTGTTAATGTTCAAAATCGTGCAATAAGATATTTCATGGGTTACGTTAGCACTGACGGGTGATACAGGATGGTTACCTAGCGTCTACAGATTGGGCTCGATGATACGATCCCGGAATAGTGTAACATCAACACTAAGGGTCAATCCACTTTATCATAAATTACCAAAATATGGTGCGTCTCTTAATTAATTGATGAAAAATATTCGGTCAGTGCTAATATCAGTTTTGATTATGCAAATAAAGATAACTGTAATATTTGCAAAGCATCACAACACCCATGATGTTCTATATAAACGCTGTATATTTCGCATTTGCCAAAAGACGGCATGAACATCATATAAGCATTTGACTATTTACTTCTCAGGGCCTAACAATGCGAATATCCACTACTTCCATACAGGTAATTGTAGTGCAATAATGTCATTCGATTTCAAAGAAAGTTTATATACATTAAGAATGGTATCTCTAATTAGTATGAACCATTCAGCTGGATACATGCAGCTGTAATTGATACATGTGAATCTTCACTTTTGGGAGTAGCTTCCGAAATGGAAAAAAATGCATAAAAAGTTCAAGTCTCAGTCATGAAATTTTGAGAGTAGAAGACAGAGATGGCACTCTTAATGTATAAACTTTCTTTGAAATCGAACAACATTTTCTGCACTTAAATAACCTGTATGTTAGTGGTACATTTTCAAAGTCCCTGAGTGTAATGTAAAGACGAAAAACCAATGAACTAGGTCGATTGCTTCACAACATCGATACGGATGAAAACGATGTAATTATCGTTAAAAAGGATGATCTACCACAAATTATGGAGATGTCATATACTTTATTGTTACAATAAACCGGTTAATATCGATGATAACAAACTTACAAAAACATATTTATTTATTAATAGAATCTCTCTGCAAATAGTTGGTCATGTGACATAAATCAAATCACGATTGGGAATCTTAAATAGTTATAATGACAAGTTATTAACATGACTCAAGTGTAAGTGTCAATAAACGATTTTATGCGAATATTTGGTCACGTGATGTACAAAATAGCCCACAGCTAATAATAAATAAACTTTTCAAAACTGACTGTAAATGTGAAGCTTATATTGTCATGAATCTTAAGAAATGAGTAGATCAATATTACGTCAGTTTAGATGTGGTATGCTCCCGTCGGAGATTTTCCGGAGCAAAGACTTTGTAAATTATGTAGAATGCCGTCTGTTGAGGACATGCACGTTTTATTGAACTGTGAACTTTACGTTAAAGCATTTCAGAGAAAATATATTCGGTGATATATTTAATGTCAACACTTATAAAAATCTCCAAGTTCATAAAATATGTCATCTTGATCTATATTAGCTTGTTTCGAAAAAGGAGGAATAGATACGTAGTGTACACATATCTAACTAATAAGACATCGTGCTACAGTGTTACACATCACTGGTGATAACAATGATTGTAGGTAATGTTTCAGCCCGTAAGTTCCAGACAGTCCACACGTTTTCGATGTAACCGATGAATGATACCACTTCAAAATCGTATATATGCCCGTGTTACTCCAGTTATTGGGATAGTTTTCGTCTGGTGACATTTGTTGACATCATACTTCGGATATTTCTTTCGTATGCCTGAAAAATGCCGAAAATTTCTTTCTTTATTAGTTTTGTACATGGAGAATGATTCTTTTCTGTTGGCGTTACATATGTGTTGGTACGCCCTAAAACTTCAATTCATGCATAACTTTATTTATCTATTTATGTATGTAAATATATCAAACATTTTAAGTAATGCTAGTACAGAAATAATTGGTAAGAAAACAATTTCCGACTGTATACTTTTAAATTTTGTTTCTTTCATTAGTTCACTGCATTCGTTACTAGTTCTAGCGTGGGTAAAGGATACATATCGATTACCATGAAAATCATCAATATCTACTTCATGCCAGAAGAGGAAAGCAAACTACAGAGTAAAATCATAATAACACTTAGATTGTCTGATATCAGTTTCTAAAGAATTCCATAATGAGATCGAGGATGGGATACAATATGTTTTAAATAAAGCAGCTCGAATTTCAATAGCATTTCTGTTACGTAAATGGGTAACATGTAATAGCACCAACAAGGGCAGACATGATATCGTTATTATACTCGGGGACAAACGATCGGCTGCTTGAAATATAAAGCAACGCTTTTTATTTTCTTTACATTCTTTATATAAATTTACTAAAGAAACAAATATACTTGTGGGTCCGGTACCCAGCTAACGAACAATGCATAGAATAGATATGAATAGAATAGATATGATAAAGGCAGAGCAAACATTCAGAAAAAGCTACAACATGATCATGGTATCGAGGTTTGGGGATTCTTTCAAGCTAAGAATATTGAAAGTGTACACTTACAAGTTGTTAAATCTTTACTTTATGTTAAACATACAACCCAAAATGACGTTATATATGGTGAACTTGGGAGAGTAAAAATATTGTTATTAAATACTGGTTACATGATTGATTTTTAATGATTTGGACTTAATGTCAAATAAAACAAATTGAGTTTCGCTTGTTCGTACGGAATAATTTCATGTAGATTTCAACGAAGCCTGGTATCGGCGAAGTGTTGTTTATGATGAATACTTTTATATATTTAAAAACAACGCCGAAATGAAAAATTTGTACAACACTTGAATGACCGTCTCAATCAACGAAATAGGGCAACTTTTTATCGTAGTATTTTAGATTTGAAGTTTAACCATATCTTAATATTGACAAGTAAATTTAGAGTTACCTTAACAAAAATAGGGTTCCTTCAAATTGTCTAGAAATTGAAGCGGGAAATACGTACATGTGGGGGACACAGGAAATGTACTGTACGTACATGTGGGGGAAACAGGAAATGTACTGTACGTACATGTGGGGGAAACAGGAAATGTAGTGTACGTACATGTGGGGGAACAGGAAATGTACTGGACATACATGTGGGGGACACAGGAAATGTGCTGGACATACATGTGGGGGACACAGGAAATGTACTGTACGTATATGTGGTGACACAGGAAATGTACTGTACGTACATGTGGTGGACACAGGAAATGTGCTGTACGTACATGTGGGGGACACAGGAAACGTACTGGACGTACATGTGGGGGAAACAGGAAATGTGCTGGACGTACATGTGGGGGAAACAGGAAATGTGCTGTACGTACATGTGGGGGACACAGTAAATGTGCTGTACGTACATGTGGGGGAAACAGAAAATGTGCTGGACGTACATGTGGGGGGGGGGGGGGAACAGGAAAGGCGCTGTACGTACATGTGGGGACACAGGAAATGTACTGGACGTACATGTGGGGGACACAAGAAATGTACTGGACGTACATGTGGGGGACACAGGAAATGTACTGGACGTACATGTGGGGGAAACAGGAAATGTACTGTACGTACATGTGGGAAACACAGGAAATGTACTGGACGTACATGTGGGGACACAGTAAATGTACTGGACGTACATGTGGGGGACACAGGTGGGGGACACAGTAAATGTACTGAACGTACATGTGGGGGACACAGGAAATGTACTGGACGTACATGTGGGGGACACAGTAAATGTACTGAACGTACATGAGGAAGACACAGTAAATGTACTGGACGTACATGTGGTGGACACAGGAAATGTACTGGACGTACATGTGGTGGACACAGGAAATGTACTGGAAGTACATGTGGGGGACACAGTAAATATACTCTACGTACATGTGGGGGAAACACGAAATGTACTGGACGTTCATGTGGGGGAAACAGGAAATGTACTGTACGTACATTTAGGGGACACAGGAAATGTACTGGACGTACATGTGGGGGACACAGTAAATGTACTGGACGTACAAGTGGGGGACACAGTATATGTACTGGACGTACATGTGGGGGACACAGTAAATGTACTGGACGTACATGTGGGGGACACAGGGAATGTACTGGAAGTACATGTGGGGGACACAGTAAATGTACTGGACGTACATGTGGGGGAAACAGGAAATATGCTGTACGTACATGTGGGGGACACAGTAAATGTGCTGGACGTACATGTGGGGGACACAGGAAATGTGCTGGACGTACATGTGGGGGGAAATGTGCTGGACGTACATGTGTACATGTTGGGGACACAGGGAATGTACTGGACGCATATGTGGGGGAAACAAGAAATGTGCTGGACGTACATGTGGGGGAAACATGAAATGTGCTGGACGTACATGTGGGGGGAAATGTGCTGGACGTACATGTGGGGGAAACAGGAAATGTGCTGGACGTACATGTGGGGGACACAGTAAATGTACTGGACGTACATGTGGGGGACACAGGAAATGTACTGGACGTACATGTGGGGGACACAGTAAGTGTACTGTATATACATGTTGGGGAAACAGGAAATGTGGTGGACGTACATGTGGGGGAAACAGGAAATGTGCTGGACGTACATGTGGGGAAAACAGGAACTGTACTGTACGTACATGTGGGGGACACAGGAAATGTACTGGACGTACATGTGGGTGACACAGTAAATGTACTGGACGTACATTAGGGGGACACAGTATATGTACTGGACGTACATGTGGGGGACAAAGTAAAAGTACTGGACGTACATGTGGGGGACACAGTAAATATACTGTACGTACATGTGGGGGAAACAGGAAATGTGCTGTACGTACATGTGGGGGACATGTGGGGGACACAGTAAATGTGCTGGACGTACTTATGGGGGAAACAGGAAATGTGCTGGACGTACATGTACATGTGGGGGTGGGGGGAATGTGCTGGACGTACATGTGTACATGTGGGGGACACAGGAAATGTACTGGACGTACATGTTGGGGAAACAGGAAATGTGCTGGACGTATATGTGGGGGAAACAGGAAATGTGCTGGACGTACATGTGGGGGACACAGTAAATGTACTGTACGTACATGTGGGGGAAACAGGAAATGTACTTTACGTACATGTGGGGGACACAGTAAATGTACTGGACGTACATGTGGGGAACACAGGAAATGTACTGGACGTACATGTGGACGTACATGTGGGGGACACAGGAAATGTACTGTACGTACATGTGGGAGACACAGTAAATGTACTGGACGTACATGTGGGGGACCCAGGAAATGTACTGTACGTACATGTAGGGGACACAGTAAATGTACTGTACGTACATGTGGGGGACACAGTAAATGTGCTGTACGTACATGTGGGGGACACAGGAAATGTACTGGACGTACATGTGGACGTACACGTGGGGGACACAGGAAATGTACTTTACGTACACGTGGGAGACACAGTAAAGGTACTGGACGTACATGTGGGGGACCCAGGAAATGTACTGTACGTACATGTGGGGGACACAGGAAATGTGCTGTACGTACATGTGGGGGACACAGGAAATGTACTGTACGTACATGTGGGGGACACAGTAAATGTGCTGTACGTACATGTGGGGGACACAGGAAATGTACTGGACGTACATGTGGACGTACACGTGGGGGACACAGGAAATGTACTTTACGTACACGTGGGAGACACAGTAAAGGTACTGGACGTACATGTGGGGGACCCAGGAAATGTACTGTACGTACATGTGGGGGACACAGGAAATGTGCTGTACGTACATGTGGGGGACACAGGAAATGTACTGTACGTACATGTGGGGGACACAGTAAATGTGCTGTACGTACATGTGGGAAACACAGGAAATGTACTGGACGTACATGTGGACGTACATGTGGGGGACACAGGAAATGTACTGTGGGTACATGTGGGGGAAACAGGAAATGTACTGTACGTACATGTGGGGGACACAGGAAATGTGCTGGACGTTTTGTATTTAGAAGATGAATTTAATTTTATGCTGTATTTTTATTGTATACGTTGTTGTATTATTATTGTATACGTTGTTGTATTAGTATTGTATACGTTTTTGTATTATTATTGTTTACATTGTTGTATTATTATTGTATACATTGTAGCATGTTTAAAACTATACAATTGTTTAAGTCTGAAAGCTGACGACGAGATACGCAAAATCGTGCAATGTATATATCGAAATCTTTAGATTTAAGGAAAAACACAATTCTTAAAAAAGTATTTATTTGGTAAATCTGCTGTTTTGTTTTTATTAGTAAATCTTATTGACATAATATGTTAAACATGTGTAACTAGTAAATGCTTACTCGAGATATTTTTTCTCCCCTATTCTTTTTTATAAATAATAATAATATATGTAATTGTGAAACCATTTTCATTTTGAAACTTTGGAGTATTGTAAGAAGATTCCGCCTTTGAGTATTTACAAAAGACCTTGATACAAATGTATTTATATTCTAGTTTTGCTCATGCATCATAATGACTTGCTGTATAACAACTATCATAACTTGTACGGCTCAGGATGGCTTCGACCGCACTAGACATAATACAGGAAATAAACGTTTCTTCTTCTTTTATGAAGCAGTGATACCATAACATACACATATCATGGTTTCAAAGTAAAAACAAATTGTACAGAAATATAAGTGAGAATGTAGTTCTGAGAAATTGTAAATATATGATTGAATATAAAACTTACCTTTTTTAATGTTTTAAATCGATAGTGTTCTAATATGTATACATCCCCGCAGTCCATATGATGTAAATACAACGACGGTTTAAATAATTCAATGTCTTTTTCTAAACAAACAATTTATTATTTTCCACATTTTTTGTCTCATAAACATTGCCCGATGACTGTAGTAACGCAGCAACTGTTATATGTTTCATTAACGCTGTAATGCGGCCAACCAAATGTTTTGAAATGCTGAATTCAGTTAGTGATATAACAGCAATAAAATGCGTGATATTTAGAACTGCACGTAGTCACATATTAATTTGTAATGAGAGTAATTAGATAAAGTGTATCACTTAATACTTACACAGATTTGGCATTTGAGATAGCTGTAAGAGTTAATAAAAAACTAATTATAAATCAATAGATACTTTATTATCACGAATGGACAACTTAATGATTTTTATATAACTAACCAGCTAATTGTTCAGACAGTTGGGAATTCTTGACTTTATACATCGCTTATCGAAAGTGAGACATTGACAATGTCATACTATTGATATGATATTCAGAAACACATATTATAGCTTGCAATGTTTTATCAAATAAAAGGTTACTGAAATAGTTTTAAAATATGCATGACTTCTCATAGACGACACTGACATTTTCAGGAATTTCTCTCACCCATATGAATGATTCATGGGCAATAATGGCCATTTTTGAGAAAAAAAACACGACCATTGCATTGCCATCGGTAGCATTAATAGGTAATATTAGTAAAAACACTGCTTGAAAAGTACGAAACATTAATTTTGCTGTTTCCTTTTAAAAGTGAAAATATAATAAAAACACCAATCTGCATGCCTAGCTATCGATTAGCCTATTAAAGTACGACTTAAAAACGAACTAGGATATACGACTTAGCCTTTCCATAATATAGTTATACCATGTAAAAGCACGGAATTATATAGAGAAAGAAAAGCAACGGATTAAGATTTTGTGAACGCTCGCATATCCCCGCAATATCTTGCATTATCTCGTTTTCAATTATCTTTACTTCCATTCATCTCAGAGACACAAATCAAAGTTCTTACATTGCAGAATTCTCATCAAAACAGTACCATTCCCAGAAATTTGTGTATAAAAATGTTGAAGTACTTTTGATTACAAAACTTATATACTGCAGCTAAAATAACGGCAAATTATGAGAATTTTTTGTTCAAACCTCAATATCTCTAATTCAAGATCATTTTGCGTGATCGAAACATATTTAACCATCTAAGATTAGATACAACTTACAGTTAATGTAAAAGAAATCAGTTGCCTGTGAATTATGAATGATTAATTGCCAAATAATGAATCCTTCGTGTGCTATTTTATTAACATCTAGTCAGATAGTGCAAGTTTCCTATCCTTCAATTTAAGTCCTTGGTAAAAGTAATATTAAAATGTTTCTGTTCCAACCAATGGTGGCCAAAAACAAATACATAAAAAACATAAACAATATAACGTGCAATTTCATAACGAACTCGACATTTTTGTACAGGATCATGCATGCTATACATAAAGGTCACTAATTCTTCCCCCACAGTCTTTTAACTATTTCGACTGAGATATATTTGTCAATATGTCACCGATTTATCAAAGAAACAATGTAATAATGTCATTTAAAACAGACGCCAGTAGTGTATCTTAATTTCATTTATGCCCATTGATAGATCACAATTACAAACAATGTTAATATGATGATATGTTTGCTTTTACCTGTATGTTAAAACCCTGTTATTGCCTCCAAAATATTTATATTGAATTGATGCCGCCTAAAATGACATTCTTAAGCTAATTTGGTACACACACACACACACACACACACACACACACACACACACTCACTCACTCACACACACACACACACACACACACACACACACACACACACACGTTTTATTTAAACTGTAAGATGAGTTAAAGCACATCTTTGCAGAAAGCTCCAGACCAAAATATGAAGAAGGAAAAACGATAATTTCACAATAAGTATAACATATCAAAACAACAACATCCATAAAACACACACTAACATAATAAAATAAGATAACCAAATACATGTGACCTTGTCAAATATCGACACGTATTGAAATTGATGGTCATGGTAACGGTTAAAGCATGTACAAACAGAATTTGTCAAACGTTCATTTACATTGATTAAATATTCGTATTAACTCGTCGAAATCGAGCTTTGAAGTGTTTTGATGTGTTGTTATTAGCAACAATTAAACAAGGTAAAAATAAACCGCACAATATCCTTTTACTGTACATGTAGTATTGTCTTGTCTTACAGAATAAGTGCATATCCACATGCCGATATCGGTCTCAATTACAGAATAAGTGCATATCCACATGCCGATATAAGTCTCAATTACAGAATATAATTAGACTGTAGCTTAAGGTAAGTTTACAAAGAACTTTCAATTAAATGTATTCTGTCCTAAACATGCAATAATATGCATCCCGTTGAAGGTACACAAAATTAGCTTTCAAAAGTATTATGTGTAAATATTTGTTATAAATGTTTACCAGTGCTATTATAAAAAAAATCAAATATCCTTTCTTTGGACTGCAAATAAAAAGTTTTTTATTTAGCATCTACATGGTCAACCGATAAGTAGGAAATGCGATAGGTGTCTAATAAAGACACATTACTTGCCCAGTTTTGATGCCTCTTTTGCAACTATCTAATAGGGGTCGAAACCGAAATCGCCCGAAAGGCGAGTTCGTTTACGAACCCGTTACGGTATCGCTCGAGCGACATCTAGAACTCGGTGAGAAGTGGTGCATTTTAAAAAAAAAACACGACGACTTTTAACCCATACGTTGCTTCGTGACTATTATTCCAAATAAAATAAAACTAACAAAATCTTGTTTAAAAAAATTACTGAAATAATGATATTAAAATAATTAAACTTTTTTGATAAATAAATTTATTAGCTTTAGTTGAAAATTAAAATACCAAACCAGACGACAAAGTCATCGCTCTGCAGTAAATATGTTTCGCAAAGTTTCGGTCAAAGTAATTGCGGGTAAAATGAAAAGTGTTCCGATTGCTGTTTATATTTTTTTTGCGTTTTCAACAGTTAGCTGGTGTTATCAAAGGTAAATATACGTGTATAGATAATTGTTGCGTAGTATCGTATCATTTTTGTCCTGGAAATGGCTCTCAAAATAATCATGTCCATCTTGCGAGAGTAGAAAATAAATGAACAATTGTTTGATGTTTACAATTGTATGGTGCCGTAACGTATTTTCGATCATGACCTGAATTTGATCACTTCCGAGAATTATGAATATCACTAAACGGACATCGGTCAATCATCCAAGTGCTTATCTTGTACATCGTTGCTTAACCATGTCGCTGTAAAAGCTACCTTCACAGAATTAAATTAAAACAAACTAATGCTAAATATTTTATTACTCATTAATTCTTTTTCAATTACATAATTATAGCCCTAGTTAGTTCAACAGACCATAACCGGTTCTCACCTATCCACAATTGTCAGTGTTCTTGCTGTATATTTGGCGTGCACATAACACTATACTAAATTAAGGTTGACAAAACCACTACCTGTTTTTAACACAAAATTAAAGTAGATGAACTGGTAGGTTGATGAAACCACCAACACCCGTGGGCCAAAGCATGTGAAATTGAAACTACAGTCGGATCCAAACTCACAGTGTGTTGAGAGAGCATAAACTGCAACCAATTTTTTTTATCTGTAGTTGTCATGGTGTGTGGCACAAAAGTCGCTAACTCAACATTTTACAAACATAAACATCTACCATATGTTTAAATATCTGTATTTGTCATAGTGAGTGCTGTGAAAGTTGCTAACCTAAAATTTATAGACATAAACATCAAGTAATTATATAGAGATGGAAAGGCAACTAGGTGAGATTTTGTGAATGCTCATGCCAAATTAGTAATCCTTTGTGTGCTATTTTATCAACATTTAGTCAGGAGATGCAAGTTTCCTATCCTTCTATACACGTCCTTGTAAACATCAACACTTTTTTTAATATCTGTAGTTGTCATGGTGTTTGGCGCGAAAGTAGCTTACCTACTTTTACGGACATAAACATCCCATATTGGCGATTACCCGAGAAGAGTGTTGATCTATTTAGGTTCCAGGGGGATAGTGCAGGTTACAGATTGAAACCAACTGTATGTTTCTTCTGGTTCTTCAGTGTGCTCAGTGTATAGCATCGCCACATAAATACCCATCGGAACGACTGTTTTTAATTGACCAGCCCCGGGGATCTAACCCACAACTTCAATTCTAGAATTTTTATGATTTACTGACTGAGTTTATGAGGCTCACCAGCTTATACTAGTTATGCTGCAATCAAAACAGTTACAGCTATGTATTTTTGGACATCTTATTGACATACCGCCTGGAGATAATTGATCCAGAGTAGTGATTAACTGGTCAGTGGTAATTAATCCCCATGTGTATGTGCACCAATTAAAGTAATTAAACAGACTTAACTTTTGTAAATGGCGACTTGTACAAATTTTTACTTGGCCAGTGACTTGTACAATTTTCTACTTGTTCAGAACATCTGGCTATAGGATTGCACAGGGGAAGGTATTTTAACAACATTATCAGGCATGGTACTAAAAGTCTAAATATAGTATATCTATACTAAATTTTGTCTATTATCACTGTTACATTGGGCATATATTCACATTCCTTGCATAATTGCGATGAGCAGGTCGTAACCGTTATCACTACTCGGAATTCATTTAGGCAGGGCATTATCACTACCCAGAATCCTAATTTTGGTAACAGCGCCGGGCAAGGGTTAATGGCATGGGGGAAAAAGTGTGCATGTGGAAGTTGATAATGGGTGAACAGTGCCTTGTAGTGACAATGTAAGCTGTACTCTAGGTGTAATAATGAACAAAAACATAAAAGGTATCGTAAGGTCTTCTGTATATTCCAGAAAGTAACATCATAAGTCTGAGTAGAACCTTTCAGGGGAAATTGGTTAACTTTAATAAATTGTATGTATATAGCTTGACTTGAACCAACAACTTCACATGTGACAGGTACCTGATCTTTAGCACGGAAGTGCTCTCAGTAATGGAGGGTTGCACTCTGGCATCAAAATAAAACAAGTGGGGCATGTGTTTGCTGTGCTCCTTCTTACTCGCTAAAAATTGCAGTTACTTTAACTTTTTATTGCCTTTCAAAGCGTTAACTTTTTATTTTTTCATGATATCTGTCCATTTGTCTTTAAAATACTGAGTCGAGACACAGCAATCAAACATTCTTTTAGGATGACCTGGCCAAATATGGCGAAATAGCTTGGTCAATCTTGATGATAACAAACAATTGTATTGATACACATGGTGCGTCGGCATATTATAGTAGTTGATATAATAGTTATAAAACTTTAATTAATGACAACAGTGATTTAAATGCATTCTTTTTTTTAATCGGGTTTAACGCCATTTTTAACACATTTCAGGTTATATATGGCTTATCCAGTTTTGCTGGCGGAGGAACTGTCTACTACTGAACTACTGTCCTTCCGCAAGTAACTGGAAACTTTCTCACATACAATTTTTGGAGCAAGATTAAAACCTACGACCTTAACGGTGAGAATTAAGTGATCTTGAGATGTTGCCTTATACCACTCGGTCACAGAGACCCTTTAAATGCATTCAGTCTACCATTATGCCCTCAACTTTAATCTCAGTCGGTCTTTTTAGGTCACCTGAGACTTTGTCTCAATGGACCTTTTGTCCATCATCATGCATCCGTAACAATTTACTTTTTTGAGTTCTTCTCAAAACCGTAACCGTAATTGTAATGATATATTGTATGCAGCTTTGGTACACACGGGTGAATCAAAATTGTGAAAACGGTCATAGTAAGGTAAACTTTGAAAATCTTTTTCTCAATATAGGAGAAGCACTGGGAAACAAATAGTGAGCATGATTATGGACATATATGGGTCATTTATAAAAATTGTGAATTGCATGTCCCTGGGTCACACAGTTTTGCCCTTAGAGTGAGGCCTACTTTTCTAAATCTATAAAAGAGAAATTGACAAAAAGTTATTTCTTACGACTGAATAGATTTATGTGAATGTTTTTTGGATATTCAGATGAGCCTCTTGTTTAAAAACACATTATAAATTACGGTTTCCAGCGATGTATGTATTCATATGATTATATAAATATAAGTCGGTAACCTCCCTGTTCATGTCATGATGTAATTATTTCAATCAAAGAACAGTACTTATAACATACATTTATTGTAAGTTGACCTTTTGCTTTGTTTTCATTAGAGTTTTGGTAAATACATTGTAAATTCTGACAGAGTTGTCTTTGTTACCTGAAACAATTTTCAAATTGTTTTTAGCTCGACTTTTCGAAGAATAAAGAGAGCTATTCTGCTCACCCGGATGTCGGCGTCCCACCTTGGTTGAAGTTTTTTATGCAAGTCCCAATCTTAATATCCATTGCATGTATTGACTTGAAACTTTACAAAACACTTCGCAGTCATCAAACATACTATGATAACTAAGTTAGATAACTCTTGGATTAATATAATGCAAATTATTGCCCTTGTTTGACTTAAAAATTCTGGTTAGTTTTGCTTGCAAGTACCATCTTGTCCATACTTCATCAACCACTCAATGTATTTGATTTGATTTAAACTTAACAAAAGATTTCCCAGTCATAAAACATACTACAATGAATAAGTTAAATAACTCTTGCATGAATAAAATGCAAATTATTGCCCATATTTGACATATTAAAATTTTACCCGCAAGTACCATCAATTGGATCTCACAACCATTGAATTGACAGTCAGATACATTATAGACTTAACGTATAACATGAATAAACTCCAAAGGTGCGATTCATTTTACAAAGTGGGGGTATTTATTTGGGACCGAGATATCAAAATTGAACCATTTTATAAAGTACAGATATTTATGTAAAAAATACCATAAAACACACAGCTGATGCTTTAGATGTTTCAACCTGACTTGAAATCAATACCTGTATATTTCGATTAAAGACTAGCTTCCAGATTGTTGAAGCGTTTTCCCCCATAAAAAAGGAGAAGTCGATCTGATTTTTAATTTCACAAAATTTGTTAATATACTACATGTATATAGTATTAGAAAACAAATATGTAGTGCTGTGTTACAAGAGTGCATTTTATTAATAGAAATTTGGGCTATTTTAAATATTAATTTTTATTAATTTACATAATTTGATTTGGTAAATATTTAAGTCCATTATCTTAGTACAACCTGATATGCTTCTGTGGTGTAACTGGCAAACACATATACACTTTTGTAGAAGTTCTGGGTTCGAATCCCAGCAGTTGCGAACAACATGAAAAGAGATGGCTTAGATATGGTGAAAAAAGAAATGTCTGTTTTATTTTTTAATGAAATTATTCTCTTTTAAAAATGTATATTTTTTTATAATGTTTGCTGCTGCATGGACAAAATGCTACTAACTTATGCTTACTCTTTCTGACTGCCTTACATTCGAAAAGTTTATTTTCCGTGGACTGCAGTTTATAATCATACATGGTCTATATATTTTGTCTATTTTGTTTGTCTTGTTTAGTATTACAACCAGATGGTAGAAGTGTCTGGACAAGAACTGAAGGGAACCTATGTCCAGATTTTATATTTCATATATATTTGGATGCCTCAGCTGCTAATTTGGGAACTTAAGTAAATGTGTTGGTTTATGTATGCAGTCATGCACAATGCTGTTGTTTTTTCTTGGTACATGGGAGATGGAGGTTCAAATTACTGCCATGACTAGAGACTTCTCTTAAATTTTAGTCTAGTCCTGTGTCCTAGACGTTTCCAACATTTGTCCAAAAATATACATTTGGTTAAGACATATTTTAACATTTAAACTGCTAGAACTCTATTTATGCTTTAATACAGTGTGAATGTCTGGTGTTTTGAATTATACAAATGGTTCCTTCTGTGGCAGAGTTGTCCATAGTGTTGTTTTTAAATAACCATTTACTTCTCACTGCCGAAGTTGTCGGATCAATCTTCGCTCTGGTAGTCTAAAAGCATTTTGTGAGAAATTTAAGGTTACTTACAAAAGGACGGTGGCTGCATTGTGATTGGTTCCTTTGTCTTCTAGGTCTGTTTTGAAATTGTTTTGAAACCCCAGTAAAAATACATACTGGTTATCTGCTCAGTGTAAACTATAGTATAGACATGTATTATGTTTATGTAATAAGGCAAGAAAAATATGCAGCCATTGCAGACACGAACTTGGGACCTTTCACTTACAGGTCAAGTGCTCTACCGACTGAGCTAACCAGACAGTTGACATATGTTTCTCTTCTAACAGTTTAGGTACACACTGTGACATTTATATTAGGCAAGAAGCATTTATAACCGAAGAAAAACCCACGTCAAAAGGTATTTTGTGACCAGCATCCATTTATGTAGCTTGATTAAATAAGGCATGAATGGACAGCTTCTTTATTATTTGGATATCCTTTCTGCTGTCCATAACTCGGAAGACGCAAAATAAAAAAACAAACTTTAAAAGGCTCCTAGAGATGTGCAATATGTCGCACTACCATTTATGTTGCTTATAACGTTTGATTTTGTTTTGCAAACCAAGGAATTAGAGATATAGTTCCTTGAATAAAGTTTCAATCATATTATAAGTGATTTATTTATGATAAACATAATACATATTAAATATATAATGGAAACATCTGCAATGTTATCCTAAACATATAATACATGTACTATAAAGTGTATTTAGTATTTGTTTGTTTACTATACTTATAAAATTGAAGTTCAACCCCAAGAGAGACAATGCCTTAGTTCATATTAATGACCTATACACAATGACATGTATTTTAGAGTTATTATTTGACTTGAGTAACCAGTTTTACAACAACTCTTACTAGTACGAGTAAATGACCATATTACTTGTAGATGTTTTTTTACACGCAGTAATTATTTACAAAATGTTTACTTGCAAAACCACCACAAGCATAGCATAAGACAATAATAGATTCAACAAACGTGTCAAATAACTCGTATTTTAGGTTTGCATTAAATATGAGTAAGTGCACTTAAAGCGCTTGGTACTTTACTTATTAAAGATTTTTGATTAAGTACAAAATTACCAGTATAGGGAAAACTGTTCACAAATAGTTCACAACCAATTGCAACAACACATTATCCTTCACCCTTTTCGAGTTATTTTTTTTCTAAATAAAACGATTTGGTTTTTATCAGTATTCAGTTGTAAGACTCGTTTACACATTTTTATTATCAAGACTATGTTGAAGATATTTTGTAGTTTTACCAGAAAATAACCATGTCACCAGATAAACACACATATAAATAAATTATGTTTTACCCAATTTCGAAGTATAATAAGAATTAAAACCCCTTACTCGAGTGTAAATTTTGCAATATGTATCTCGGATAATCCGTTTTGCGCGTGATACTTAAATTTTGTACCATATACTAGTTTACTATCAAAGTATTGAATAAAACCAATGCACTTGCTTCACGTCTTATTTCATGAAGTGTTTGTATCAGTCATAGTTTTTAACACAAAAATTGCTTCAGTGGTTGAACGACCCCTGTACTTAAACCAAATTGTGTATTGCTAACTACATGTATTTTATTATATTCAAATTCATGTAGTGACCATTTTATTTCAAACTACAAATGCAACTTTAAATGTCATTCTTGCACGTAAAACTAGTATTTTATCCAATTGTGTTAACGAACTAAATGTTTGCTAGTACCATACAAGGTCGTTAAAATAGTTGAAATCACACGCACATACTAACAAACATGCATGCATGTATATGAACCACTATTGTGGTCACTACCTGGCCCGCTGTGGGCAATGCGTAAAGAATTGGCTTTGCAGAAACCAAGCAATTTCAAACTCGGGTAAGTACGCTGTTAAATGAAGCCTGTTCAACATGTACATCGGAACAAGCTGCATCATTGTCACAATAACTAACTCCAATAGTTTCAATTCAATATCCTTTATTCACTCAGTTCATATAATACATGCATTTATGAAGTCATGCAAAATTGTTTTGGTCATACAAAATGTTGTGGAGCGCGTGATAGAGCATCCATCCCAAGATTAGAGGGTCCAGGGTCCGCATTCTTGAGCAAGACACGTTGTTCGCATATGCTTAGTACTGGGTCTGCCCAGGAAGACCTAGATTTATCTAATTTGTTAGACCTTGTTTCGCAATCGAGGTAAAATAAATAAGTTTAAAACAAAGTAACTTAAACAGTGCCCATACAGTTCGAATACAATTTAATTCATAATCAAATATAACAGCATCACATTCATCAGTCTCGGTAGGTGGGAGAGTTCCACGAAATACAAAATCAGATTCAATATATTTGTCATTTACTATTTGATAATTAAACGTACATTTCCTAGTTCATTCGCGGTTATGTGTTTGATTCTTTGTTTTATTGTTTTGTTTTTAGAATTTGAATTAAATTTATTTTGTAGGTTTTCACAATATTGTAAGTGTCAAGTGAGTCGATGCAGGAGTTGTAGTAACTTAATGAATAATGAATAGTTTACAGGATTATTTATTATTGAATTAATGAATGAAAAAAGTTAATATGTAAATAATAAAATCATTTGCTAATAAAATATATTAAAAATTGATGTCATGTTATAGTTGTGTATGTCTGTTATTAATCAACGCCTCTTTAATCATGGCTCAAAATGTCAATCAATGTTTTACATAAACAGTCATTTTCATCCATATCTAAGTATGGTTGCAATGATAGTAACATAATAAGGTTAACAACAAAAGCCAAACACACACACACACACACACACACACACACACACACACACGTCAACTCGGCGATATACATAAATCTACCAGTATGCGTATAATCGTGGTATAACTTGATTTTTCAAACACTTTCTCAGTATATCATCGAATTAAATAGCATAATATAATATTCACTTTTCTCTAGTGGATAACAAAGTTATAACAACAAGTACTAAAGCACCATAACTCGAAATCCATGTGATGACAACAAACATTTTAGACAAATGTCTTAAACTACTGTATTTCCCACCGTTGGCATATAATCATACTTTCCAAAGTCTAGTACAAGTCCCGGCTTGTATGCAAAGAATTATACACGTTGCTTAAAATGTAAAGTTTTCATCACGGTGTGGATGTTATGTGAGTTTATCTTTCATGTTAAAATTACTTTTCTCATTAACTGTTTTTGCCTCTGCCGAGTAAGACCTTTTCCAGCCCCATCATTGGAGATTCAAACGCCAGCGATACTACAAATGCCACGGCATACGATAGACATGCATGGGCCAGGAACAGATAAATCTGAAATAGGAAACAAAGCCCATGTCAGTATTTGTATATATATCACATGAAATATATACTGAACGGAACAGCTAACCTGATATCTGACATTTATTTTACCTGACAGTTCATGTATTTTCTAAAACGTTGCGAGGTTTGAACTCAAATAAGAAAGAACATTTGGGCTATGAATGATAATTATCTGTTTAAAATTCAAATAACGCTACTCAATATTTTGACACATGACATGAGTGTGTGTCGGCTCATGTGATATGTGTACATGACTATTTTATTTACTATTTGGATATCCTGCCTGTACATGAGTGTGTGTCGGCTCATGTGATATGTGAAAATGTCTATTCTACTTACTATTTGGATATCCTGCCTGTACATGAGTGTGTGTCGACTCATGTGACATGTGTACATGACTATTCTACTTACTATTTGGATATCCTGCCAGTACATGAATGTGTGGCGGCTCATGTGATATGTGTACATGACTATTCCAATTACTATTTGGATATCCTGCCTGTACATGAGTGTGTGTCGGCTCATGTGATATGTGTACATGACTATTCTACTTATTATTTGGATATCCTGCCAGTACATGAGTGTGTGTCGGCTCATGTGATATGTGAACATGACTATTCTACTTACTATTTGGATATCCTGCCAGTACATGAATGTGTGGCGGCTCATGTGATATGTGTACATGACTATTCCAATTACTATTCGGAAATCCTGCCTGTACATGAGTGTGTGTCGGCTCATGTGATATGTGTACATGACTATTCTACTTACTAATTGGATATCCTGCCAGTACATGCGTGTGTGTCGGCTCATGCGATATGTGTACATGACTATTCTACTTACTATTTGGATATCCTGCCAGTACATGAGTGTGTGTCGGCTCATGTAATATGTGTACATGACTTTTCTACTTACTATTTGGATATCCTGCCAGTACACTAGTATGTGTCGGCTCATGTGATATGTAACATGACTATTCTACTTACTATTTGGATATCCTGCCAGTACACGAATGTGGGGCGGCTCATGTGATATGTGTACATGACTATTCTACTATTTTGATATCCTGCCAGTACACGAGTGTGTGTCGACTCATGTGATATGTGTACATGACTATTCTACTTACTATTTGGATATCCTGCCAGTACACGAGTGTAAATCGGCTCATGTGATATGTGTACATGACTATTCTTCTATTTCGATATCCTGCCAGTACATGAATGTGTGTCAACTCATGTGATATGTGTAAATGATTATTCTACTTACTATTTGGATATCCTGCCAGTACATGAATGTGTGTCGGCTCATGTGATATGTGTATATAATTACTGGATGGACAAGGTAAGCACAATACGTTAGTCGACTCAGCGGAATTATGGCTCGCCACGACAACAGCGTGTTCACAGGACCTGCAAGAGAAGACATAAGAAGATTGTAAACTGATCTACATGTAGTTTTATTGAACAGAAATTGTTTGTGTTGTATATTATCGAGGGATCTCAACACGGTTGAAAAGGGTCACTTCTATTAGAAACAGAACAAAAATAATTTCAATAAATTTGTTTTCCTTTTATAGTTATATTTTTTTTAATTAAATTGTAAAATTAATTTTATAAACATAATTTGAAAAATAAACTAATGTTTTTTAATAATTGTTGTTGCATTGACATAGATTTATCATAATGCATATCAAATACCTCCGTATCCGGTAGCACACGCAAATACCACCCACGCTATTGCAATTCCCCATGCCGTACGCGATGTTGCGTTGTAAAAAGCAGAAGAACTGATTCCAAGACTTGGTACACCGTCAGATGAATACAGGCCATAAAGAGTTAACAACGCCATTGCTGTTGCTATAAGCCACCCCAAAGCGTTCACTACCTGTAATACATGGTCAGATAAGCATTAATAAGTGTCCTGGTAATTCCTTCCTTGGTAACATTATGTGAACCTAAAGGAGTCTTCCATCATGAATATTTATCTATCTTCTATATAGTCAAACCCCTCTCGAGGACATAGACGCGTCAGCTGACAAAGAGAGAAAAAGAATGAAATATACAGGTTGTATTTTAAAGCAGGTTAACAACAGAGCAGGTTTCGAAGAAAGAGGGGGGAGGGGGTGGCACATGTTTAACCTGGCACACTGCCGAGTCAATATTTCCATGGAGCGAGTTACACTGAACAATAGTACAAGCGAAGAAAGGAAACTTGCTATAGACAGAATTTGTAGGCCAGATACTTGTTCTTGTATTGGGGATGAGAAAAAGTTCAGGTGGAATTGCGCCTAGGTTATGGGTGATGTAGTCACGGGTCAATACGACGGAGGTCAAGTCTTCTTTAGTTTAAAATGTCTTTCACAACAGCAGTCTTACGTCATAAAATGTTGTCCCGTGCTTCGGCTCAGTTTTGTTACTACATGTATGACCACGTATTGCTAAAAGGATATATATTTAAAGACGATTGCTATAGTTTTTGTCATAATTTTCCTATGGATAGAAATTTATGAAACTTTCCAGTATTTAAGTTTAATGAATGTTCATACAATATCAGAAAAACAACAACATATGTTACCGTACAGATTTGTTGGTATTACCGCCTCATACACATACACATACCCGCCCACGACATTTGGCGAACAAATGCAAATCAAACAAGCAATGCAAAAACAATATTTAAAATTGTTTACATCTAGTATTTAATAAAAACTAATACACAGATGTATGCATATAATAATGATTGTCATGGCAATAGGAATTACAAGCTTGATTTTAACTGTTTAGGGTTTTTAAAAACAAAATTATTTCAGCAGATAGTCAATTGTTTTGAATTTTGCAATAAAAATATAGCGTTTTTATTTAATATTTTGAGATAGTGTATGGATAAAATTTCCTTAAAACGTCGCAAAATACTCTCTGATACCTATTCTTATGACAATCAATATAAAAAATACATGTTACCACGTAATTTGAGAAAAAAAGCTCCCAGAGTATGCCATCATTAAATAAACTGCGATTGCAAAATTAACGCTTTTATACTAAATGAGCATATTCGTAACATTGACAGAGCATCTAGATTTTAATGTAACTGCAAAAATAGTGGCTCAAAGCGTTGGTCGTGCTCTATGTTTACTTATTGCCAGGTATAAAAGCTTAGGTGGAATGCCCCATAAAGTATTTACAAAGTTGTTTAATTCACTTGTTTGGTCTGTTATATCATATGGAGCTACAATATGGGGCGTTAAATCTTATTCGTGCATAAATTCAATACAAAATAGGGCGATGCGATTTTTTCTGGGAACTGGCAAATATACACCTACTGCAGCCATTTCAGGCGATATGGGTTGGATCCCTCCAATAGTCAAACAATGGAAATGTATAGCCAGACATTGGGTACGCAACATCTATACAATTGATACAAGATTAAATAAAAGAATATTTATTTGGCCACGAAATAAAGCTAATAACTCTTGTAAAAATTGGGTTTTCACAGTTATAAATCAATTTGATAGTTTACAGCTTCATATTCATACATACTCAAACATTAACAAAATTAAATTTGTTGATACTGTATTTGAAAAGATGATGTCTATATATATTACGGAGTGGAAAGCAAGTGTAAATCAAACAACTAGTATACGTGGTAATGGACATAACAAATTAAGAACTTATAGGCTTTTTAAAAATGATTATGAAGTAGAAAATTACTGTAAAATTGTGCTACCAATGAAGCATAGATCAGCGTTTGCAAAATTCAGATGTGGTGTTGCGCCATTAAAATTAGAAACTGGTCGATATGAGGGTATTAATGAGAATGACCGGTTATGTCCTTTCTGTAATGATGCTATAGAAGATGAGTGTCATGTTATTTTAAAATGTGCCTCTTATAAAGATATTAGGACAGATCTGATGCTTAAAGCAGTAAGCATAGATGCAAACTTTAATAATTTTGATGACTGTAATAAAATGAAGTTTCTCTTTTCCAATAAAGATATGATAAGAATATGTGCCAAAACCTGTTTTACAATACTACAAAAACGTAGAAATATTTTATATAAATAATGTATTATATCTTAAATGTAAAACAAATTAATTTTATATTATGTTGAGAAATCGGTGCTAATCAGGTCACTCCAGATCTGATCTGGGGTGATAACTGATCTTTTAAAATATTTTTTAAAAAAGCTTTTGACTATATAGCGATGCATTTGCATTTATTTTTCCTTTCACGATTTAACAAAAGTTATTTTAATAATCTTTTAGGTCTCGAGCCAAGATTAGCGCCGGTGTCTCAATTCTTAGTGTATAATGCTTTATAGTATACATCTTTTTCAAAAATAATGCATGATTAATCTGTGATAGTTGTATATATTTTATGTCAATTAATATTATAGCGATAGTCTCTTGTAATTCTAATATTGAATGGCTATGTACGTTATATGTGTTACTGTATGTTTTATTTATATGTTTGTACATAGATGAGACTTAAATAAAGATATATATATTTGTATGAATATTAAGATTTCTATTATATTTAATAGTTTGGTTCAATTGTTAAAACAATTATTTTATACCATAATGCATAGTTCATATATGGAATGAGCGTGTCATCCGAAATAGGGTCAGTTGTAGTATACAAGTATATATGGCTGATCTCGACAAAGTTGCTTCCCTTTGTGCGCAGAACTTGTACGCATAAAAAACTGTAGTAATCGTCCTTAAACATACCAAAATAATATATTGAAAATGGGTTTCCTCATTTGGGCTACGCGACTAGATTAGACAAAAACAGATTTCCCGTTTGAAATTTCAACATATTTTGTAACGTTTAAAGAGTCAACTGATTTTATTTTGTTTTCAATTTGATCCAATATACAGATTTACAGGTTACCGTAGTTAAAATTGTTTCATCATAGAAAGTTCTAACGACGATACGAAGATCGCCAGTCAGCATTTAAGTACTGTCTATTTTTAGAATGGGGGAAATTTTCAAGTTACCACGCCAAATTAAATATCAAGTCTATCACGTTTTGTTAGATTTTACATAACAATTCACTAGGATCAACTTTATTAATGATAATGAAATGATTTTTATCCATTTTGAAAATAATTTTATCTTTTAAGACATTTAAAGCATCTTTTCCCTGATATATTTCATTTAAAGTACGGGTGGTTTTGACCATCAAAATACGAACATGGTAACAAATACTTTCCCAGTCAAATGATATTATTTTACATCAATCAATTTAATTTTTATACGATAGAGTTCATATATCATGAAGTAGATCTATTTGATATATGCCTGAACCAAAATTTGTTATAATCAATTTAATGTAAAATTTGGTAATTCGACTAAACTGTCATCTTCGAAAATATCAGGACCGAACAATATCTGGTTTGGAGAGGTTTCCGGTTTAAAGAGATTTTCCTAATAAGTCCTGCCTGTATAAAAAAGAAAGTACTATTCAAATATAGTCTTATAACATTATCTTATTCCAGAAGAGAAACTTTAAATACCAATACATATATATACATCAAAACATATCTAGGCATAAAGACCGCCAGATCAGAACTAATGGATATAAATAAAAACAAAAGAGGACATATGTTCTGAAATAACTAAACTTAGTAAAACTGAAAGCAATGACAATTAAAATTAATAAAATTGTAAAACAACAATTACAAAATTATAAATGAGGAAAAAGGGTGGCGGTGGGTAAAATCAAAATGCCAATTCAGCTTTCCTCTAGCTTACGGTTAGAACTGGGAAAGACTGGTACCTCACTCTATTTAAAAATTGGTAAGCGTTCTATGCACGGGTACCAGTAATAAATTTAGAGTCGAATAATATTTAGTAATTTACCAGCCGAAACAGAACATAAATCCTCATACATAAAAACCTTTATCTTCCATATAAACTTCATTTGTGAATTTCGTAAGATGCCAGTCTTCCATTATTTATTATATGGTGTTAACTATGGTGACTATAAAAAACGACAACACAAAAATCCTGCAAATGTCTTTTATCTTTTGTTTTGGGTATGGTTTGAAATTCACCCCAGCTCTTATGCTTTATATTACCACCGAATTACAGATAGTCCATACTGGTAAACCCACCATGGCATGTTACCTAATTAATCATGAATAGCTAAGGTTACGTCGCGGCAGAGCTACCATGATTCGTCCTGTAACTCTGTGACGAGTTGTAAAAGTACATGTTGAAGATTTAGTAGGGGAGAATTAGCAATCGGCAGTTAGTTTAAGTTATAAGCGAGAGTAGGGTGCTTGGGAAGTTAGGACTTGTAGAACTATGTAGGCTAAACAGCTGGACTTGTAGAACTATGTAGGCTAAACAGCTGGGTTTGTAAAACTATGTAGGCTAAAATGTTGGGCTTGTAGAACTATGTAGGCTAAACAGCTGGGTTTGTAAAACTATGTAGGCTAAAATGGTGGGCTTGTAGAACTATGTAATCTAAACAGCTGGACTTGTAGAACTATGTAGGCTAAACGGCTGGACTTGTAGAACTATGTAGACTAAACTGCTGGGCTTGTAGAACTATGTAGTCTAACCAGCTGGGCTTGTAGAACTATGTAGGCTAAACAGCTGGGCATGTAAAACTATGTAGGCTAAACGGCTGGGCTTGTTGAACTATGTAGACTAAACTGCTGGGCTTGTAGAACTATGTAGACTAAACTGCTGGGCTTGTAGAACTATGTAGTCTAAACAGCTGGGTTTGTAAAACTATGTCGGCTCAAATGCTGGGCTTGTAGAACTTTGTAGGCTAAACGGCTGGGCTTGTAGAACTATGTAGGCTAAATGGCTGGGTTTGTAAAACTATGTCGGCTAAAATGCCGGGCTTGTAGAACTATGTAGGCTAAACGGCTGGGCTTGTAGAACTTTGTAGGCTAAATGGCTGGGTTTGTAAAACTATGTAGGCTAAACGGCTGGGCTTGTAAAACTACGTAGGCTAAACAGCTGGGCTTGTAGAACTATGTAGGCTAAACGGCTGGGCTTGTAGAACTATGTAGGCTAAACGGCTGGGCTTGTAGAACTATGTAGACTAAACAGTTGGGTTTGTAAAACTATGTCGGCTAAACGGCTGGGCTTGTAGAACTATGTAGACTAAACTGCTGGGCTTGTAGAACTATGTAGGCTAAACAGCTGGGCTTGTAGAACTATGTAGGCTAAACTGCTGGGCTTGTAGAACTATGTAGGCTAAACGGCTGGGCTTGTAGAACTATGTAAGCTTAAACGGCTTGGCTTGTAGAACTATGTAGACTTAACTGCTGGGCTTGTAGAACTATGTAGGCTAAACGGCAGGGCTTGTAGGACTATGTAAGCTAAACGGCTGGGCTTGTAGAAATATGTAGACTAAACTGCTGAGCTTGTAGAACTATGTAGGCTAAACAGCTGGACTTGTAGAACTATGTAATCTAAACAGCTGGACTTGTAGAACTATGTAGGCTAAACGGCTGGGCTTGTAGAACTATGTAGACTAAACGGCTGGGCTTGTAGAACTATGTAGTCTAACCAGCTGGTCTTGTAGAATTATGTAGGCTAAACGACTGGGCTTGTAGAAATATGTAGGCTAAACAGCTAGACTTGTAGAACTATGTAATCTAAACAGCTGGACTTGTAGAACTATGTAGTCTAAACAGCTGGACTTGTAGAACTATATAGGCTAAACGGCTGGGCTTGTAGAACTATGTAGACTAAACTGCTGGGCTTGTAGAACTATGTCGGCTAAACAGCTGGGCTTGTATAACTATGTAATCTAAACAGCTGGACTTGTAGAACTATGTAGGCTAAACGGCTGGGCTTGTAGAACTATGTAGACTAAACTGCTGGGCTTGTAGAACTATGTAGTCTAACCAGCTGGTCTTGTAGAAATATGTAGGCTAAACGACTGGGCTTGTAGAACTATGTAGGCTAAACAGCTGGGCTTGTAGAACTATGTAATCTAAACAGCTGGACTTGTAGAACTATGTAGGCTAAACGGCTGGGCTTGTAGAACTATGTAGACTAAACAGCTGGACTTGTAGAAATATGTCGGCTAAACAGCTGGACTTGTAGAACTATGTCGGCTAAACAGCTGGGCTTGTATAACTATGTAATCTAAACAGCTGGACTTGTAGAACTATGTAGGCTAACCAGCTGGACTTGTAGAACTATGTATCAAAATGTAGAAATTTGATTTGTCTTGTGATTATTATATATATATATATATATATGTATCACTACACCAGTACATGGTGCGACAGTCTATCTAAGAAATTTAACAAAATATTCATTTACTTTTAATAAAAATATAATTATAGAACACCAACCTTATTCATCTTCACTTTACAATCAGTTATATAGAGTAAATATCCTGTAAAGAAGCCGACGGCGTATGGACCAACTCGGGTCCAAGGCTTCACATATAACTTGTCGAAAAAGTCCCCTCCATTTGTTCTGAAATGATGTTATTGAAATGACTCGCATTATTGTCATTACATTTTTTAATGACATAAAAAAAGCATGTAAAACATTCATAATTCGTATATTTATGATAGAAAACATATACAAGGTCTATAACTAGTTAGATCAAACACAGTTTGCAGCTGTATAAGTTTTGTACTACATGTTATCAGCAATAACCAACTAAAGTTAGTACACAGAAATAATGGATGCAGTTAAAAAGAATGACAAAATTTTTTCTTCATCTACCTTTATTTAATATATTCTAACACTGTGTTGAAAGCCTGTGGCTTACCTAGGAAAAACAGGCCCATATTGTTTTATCGTACCTTCTGTTCTCAACACACATATATATACAAGTCGACGAGAATACAACGACTAGATGCGAGATACAGACTGGTTATGGACATTAACAAAAGTAGGCAACTATAAAGCTTGGCGTCACTATGGCCAAGAGGCCCAGATCAGCTAATGGGCAAATAAATTTACATTAAAAATATACCGAGGACGTATCTATTCGAAACGAAATAATGATACAATTTGACTGATTGTTGTCTTAGTTTACGACGTGATTATAAATATCAGGCACTGATCACAGCTAGCTACAAGAAATGTGTCTATAGACATTGCTTAAGTTTTGACAGATGACTGTGTAACCGGAGAAGGTGTTTAAGTCACATAACCTCAAACTATTCATCGATTCCTCGTACTCTATTTTGCACATTTTTAACGTTTGTCATACATTGAACACAAAACATCGATGTGTCTTGTGTTCTATCTATCCCAAGGTAGGTATATCTTTATACGAACCACTGTGTTTACATTGGAGGTCTACACAAAAGTTTTACACAAAGAATGTCCACACAGTATATGTACTCAATGTCGACACAGAAGGTTTACTGAATGTCCACACAGAAGGTTTACTGAAGGTCCACATAGACGGTTTACAGAAGGTTCACACAGGCTTACTGAAGGTCGACAGAGAAGGCTAACAGAAGGTCCACACAGAAGATTTACAGAATGTCTAATCTAAAGGTTGACAGAAGGTCAACATAGGTTTACATAAGGTCCACACAGACTATTTACAGAAGATCAACACAGACAGTTTACAGAAAGTGTATAGAAGGTACACACAGAATAATTACTGAAGGTCCACACAGAACGTTTACTGAAGGTCTACTCTAAAGATTTATAGAAGGTCATCATAGAAGGTTTACAGAATGTCTGCACGGACCGTATACTGAAGGTCTTAACTAAAGGGTTACAGAATGTCTACACGAACCGTTTACTGAAGATCTTCACTAAAGGGTTACAGAATGTCTACACGGACCGTTTACTGAAGATCTTCACTAAAGGGTTACAGAATGTCTACACGGACCGTTAACTGAAGATCTTCACTAAAGGGTTACAGTCTGTCTACACGGGCCGTTTACTGAAGGTCTTCACTAAAGGGTTACAGACTGTCTACACGGGCCGTTTACTGAAGGTCTTCACTAAAGGGTTACAGAATGTCTACACGGACCGTTTACTGAAGATCTTCACTAAAGGGTTACAGACTGTCTACACGAACCGTTTACTGAAGATCTTCACTAAAGGATTACAGAATGTCTACACGGACCGTTTACTGAAGATCTTCACTAAAGGGTTAAAGAATGTCTACACAGACCGTTTACTGAAGATCTTCACTAAAGGGTTACATAATGTCTACACAGACCGTTTACTGAAGGTTTAAAAAGGAGCTTTGTGCAAAATGTCTACTTTAAATGCCGTCTAGCAAGATGTGTAAACAGAGCTTGTTTCACAATTTATTGGAAAACCATTTATGCTTAAACTTAAAACTTTATTAAGAGGCAGGCGTGATTTGAAATTATACGTACGTAGAGAGTAAACTATTGGCCAGAAGGTTGTTGTCACTGGAGATGACACCAGCGCTGATAAAGTTGACTAGGATTAAAGCAAAACAAGAAATCGTACCCCACAAAGGTGAGCTGAAAATAAATGAGAAATGTATTTTGATTTTAGTCATATATGAAATAATATGTAAAGTTCAATAAAATCTAAACATTAGTTATGGTGTATACACAAACGTTAAAATAGGTTAATACGGTTTTGCCAAAAGTGACACTTTTCTGGACTTCAATCAACACTTTTATGACTGCATACTAGTACATTTAGTTTATAATGTTAGAAGTAAATTTCTCGAAGTACAATTTTTTGCACATAAATGTATTGCCGTCTATGATAAGATGGAATTTGTTGAAAGTTTATATTGAATAAATATCAATTAATTTAAAAGATTTACAGGCACCGATTGTGTTTTATTTGGTTAAATGATTATACTTACTAGTACAATGGGATCAACATCAAAGGACTTATGATGTAAAACTGCATGTCATTGGCCAAGTACCAAGCCCACGCCATACACTATAATGTAGAAAAAGCGAATTTCAACAGAGAAATTGTGTAACATCTTCATAGAATAAAAATAATACACTGGTGTTAATTACGCACACCTGCGTAAGCGGTCACGGTCATCTCTATCAAGCAGCCGCTTGTCTTAAACAGTGTCATTTTCTATTTCCTATTTATATGCTTTCAGAGCAAACTAATCTTTATTAAGCAACAACTTGTACATGTTTGACTTTACTATGTTAATACTTTGCAGAATTGGTCGTTCCCTAAGCCTGTCACTATTGTCTACTAAGATGATATCAGATACACTACACTACAGCATCATGTTGTCGATAAATTATATCATTCCCCACCCACGGGACTTCCCCTTTCCCCTCATTCATAAGCATATGCAGGATCAGTAAAGTATCGTACTGAAAAGCAGACGACTTAAAGACGACTTCATTTAATATAGATTTCGAAAGCTGTCACTTGAGTGACATAAAATAGGAGGAGTAATTTGTTTTTGAATATGTGAAGAGTTTATTATTAATAGTAGTATGATTTACACAAGGCCTATAGTGACAATGTATAATTGGTGTTTATAACAAAAATATATGGTTAACATTGTTAGAATAGTTTTCTTATTCAAGAAATAACGTCATGTCCTGATCTGTTTGGTTATCGATTATTGGAATATGACTTACTCAAATAAAACTGGAGCAAGAACAATATTGTCTATATTACACGATTACAGAAAATTTGCATAATTGATGCAGCAACTGTTGCTTACGCGGTTTTTGTTTTACGAATATAGCCAGTTTACTTTAGGGCTGCATACATTTTCATATATACAATTGCAGTTGATGCTTTGTTGCAAGCTCCGTGGTGTCCCTACAGATTGCCTCCGTGGTGTCCCTACAGATTGCCTCAGTGGTGTCCCTACAGATTGCCTCAGTGGTGTCCCTACATACTGCCTCAGTGGTGTCCCTACAGACTGCCTCAGTGGTGTCCCTACATACTGCCTCAGTGGTGTCCCTACAGACTGCCTCAGTGGTGTCCCTACATACTGCCTCAGTGGTGTCCCTACAGACTGCCTCAGTGGTGTCCCTACAGACTGCCCCAGTGGTGTCCCTACAGATTGCCCCAGTTGTGTCCCTACAGATTGCCCAAGTGGTGTCCCTACAGATTGCCTCAGTGGTGTCCCTACAGATTGCCCAAGTGGTGTCCCTACAGACTGCCTCAGTGGTGTCCCTACAGACTGCCTCAGTGGTGTCCCTACGGTGTCCCTACAGACTGCCTCAGTGGTGTCCCTACAGATTGCCTCAGTGGTGTCCCTACAGATTGCCTCAGTGGTGTCCCTACAGATTGCCTCAGTGGTGTCCCTACAGATTGTCTCAGTGGTGTCCCTACAGATTGCCTCAGTGTTGTTGTATCAATAAGTTCATTCAATAGCGTTTGACAATAAAATACAACTTCAGACGGTGCTAGGGGCAATGAGGGGCACGTTTCATTAACTCTCATGAACATTCTTTATAAAACAATGTCTGTTTGTTTTTGTTTTCTTTGGCATGATCGTGATTCAAACGGATGGTTTTATGAATTATTAGGATATTGCAAGAAGAAGCAGGAAGAATGAGCAGCAACACTTGAAACAACCAATGCTAGTCGGCTTCAAAACAAAGTTCGGTGAAGTTAATCATAGAGAGTATTGGTAAACAGCACTTTAAAAAAGGTTTTTGAATTGATTCGTCTGTTCTGTTACTCTTATAACGGGCAAGTGTAACAGAACATAAACCGAGGATGCTCGTACAGGAAACACTTATTAAATACAGTCGATTTCAAATGAGAAGATAATCAAGACGGCTATATCACGCTTATCAGATATAAAATAAGTGGTTCAGCAGTGTACGATTACTTTATTACTGTTGCTGTTATACGTAAGCTGTTTTTATATCATTGAATGCTTAATTTGGAATGTCAACCCAGACAAGCAATTATAACCGTTATTATGAAGAAAGTTAACAGATTTGATAAATTTGCACTTTAGTCTCGTTATAAGCGTATCACACTCAAAGTATCTGATTTGTATGGCACAACAAGTTTGGTTATGTTTTATACATAATTATAGACATCAGACACGTATTGTTGTTGTTGTTGTATGGTATTTAGCGTCGCTTTCAACACTTTTTCAGTTATATCACGCAGGTGTCTACTTGAGGCCGTATTCTGAGCGCTGCCACACTCAGTATCATGCTGAATACACATGGTATGATACCCCTGCAAGACACCAGGCCAACCAGACCTAGAACTATCCTTTAAATGCTGAGCGCCAAGCGCGGACGTTTCTAGTACCAGTTTTTAAGTCTTTGGTATGACCCGGCGAGGCGAACGCTTTACCCCTACACCACCGCTTTGGTATATCAAAAGAAAAACTCCATAACACTGAGACGGTTAACTTTATGAGTTACATGTACAAATGCAAACAATCAATCAAGTAGTAATTACTTGTTGTCCAGTGGAACAACATCGGCTCTATGATCGGAGGGTCGTGGGCTCGATCCGCCGCCACGGTTATATGTGGTGTTTTTGAGCAAACCATTCTTTCCGCATATACTTAGTAATCACTAGTTCTACACAGGAAGACTTCGAACGTGTTTTTTTTAAGTTGTAATAACTTGTTTCACAATCGAAATAAAATAGATAAGTTTAAACTAAACAGTTGTTGTACCTGTTTACCGGCTGGATAGAAATTGTTGATATATAAAATGTTTTGCCACCAAGTGTCGCGGCATTCGTCAACTTCAACACCAGTCTGGCTCCACAGCGGGCCTTCGTACCAGTACTTTATTGTGACGACATACACCATCAACCAGAGCATGTACGGTGGAGTTAGTCTGCAATAAGTGGTATCATTTATACATCTAGGTATCATACAGGCAAACATGTTAAAATGGGGAAGAACAGTGTCACTGTAACAATGTATCCTATTTTACTATAGCTCAATTATAACAAGAGCACCGCAAGCGGGTGCAGACGTTCGTTTTTTCCCAAATCTATTTAGGACGTTTTCTATAGTTTTGTCCTTATTTTCCTATGGATAGAATTTATGGAACTTCTCAGTTTTTAAGTTTAATGTATGTTCTTGCAATATTAGAAATAAAACAACACACGTTACCGTAAAGATGTTTTGGTATTTTACCTCCTCATAAACATACCCGTTCTTGAAATCTGGCGAAATACTCTAGATTTTACAAGCAATGCGGAACAATATTTAAAATTGTTTGCATCTAATATTTTAATTTATAGATGCGTGTATATAAAAATATTAGTCATGGAAATGGTAATTATAGGCTTAAATTTAACTGTTTAGTGTTTTTAAAAACAAAATCATTTCGACAGAGTGTCTATTGATTTTCAATTTTGCAATAAGATGATAGCGGTTTTTTTATATTTTGATATAGTGTATGGATAAATTTTGCTTACAACCTTACAAAATACTCTCTGATACGTATTCTAATTACAATTAAACTAAATAATACACTTAACCGCGTAACTTTAAAAAAAATAGCTCTTAAGGTATGCCATCGGTGATTAAACTGCAGATGCAAAACTAAATGAGCATATTTGTATAAATATTTGGATTTCTATTATATTAAGGGTAAATTGCTATAAATAATTATTTTATTCCAGTATGCATATTTCATATATTAAACACAATATAAGTGACCGATTTCAGGCGTACCCGTAAATGAGTGTGTAATCCGAAATAGGATCAGTTGTAGTATAGAAGTATGTAGTGACACTGGCAGGTCTCGCCAAAATTGCATCCATTTGTGCGCAGAATTGGTGCGCATGGAAAACTATAGAAAACGTCTTTAAGTATGTCAAGGTCAGTGTAAACTTTTTTATACATGATGGCGATTACTTAACAGAATTTATACTATTACTGAAAAAAAAATAGATTTAAAAAAACAACAAAAAACAAGAGCTGTCGAAGAACAGTGTTAACTCGGCTATTCTAGCCTTGTCACAGTACAGTATATTATATGTACTATCAGAAAAACATGCATCTTTATCAATGAAACCATCTTTAATGTTAGCAAAATAGTAAATACATGTATATGCAAGTAGATACATGTATGTTTGGCTACGGATAGCTAGCCAGTAATTAATTTAAAATGGGGCAGGTATTTAATTTGGGGTGGGAGTGGGCGTGGTGGGGCATATGTGCCAAAATTTGATAAACAGGTATGTGCAGTTTTAATACAACAAAAAAAGTTCGAGGAGGTGTCTTTGGGTAAGAAAGTTAAAAAGGAGCACTACAGAACAAAAATAAAAAAAACGGCTGGGGTGGTTGGTCTTGGGGTTGGTAAGAAAGTGGAGTAGTATTAAATTTAAAACAAAACACAATTTAAAAAAAAGAAAAAAATGGGCTGGGTCCATTGGGTTGGTAACAAAGTTGAAATGGGGAAAAGTATTTAATTTAAAACAAAGAGTGGGGGAGGGGGTCTTGTCCTTACGGTCGGTAACAAATATGAAATGGGGCAGAGTATTTGATTTCATACAAAACAAAATATAAAAAAACTCATAAAAAGTCCCTTAAATAGGTCAAGGTCAGTGATGTGTTGTAAATCTTTTACATAATCAATAGTATTACTATAAAATAAAACAGATTCAATAAAAAAGTCAAACCCGAGCTAAACAAAAAAATTCAACCTAAAGTTTTAGAGCCCAAACTTTAGTATTGAAATTTAGGAAAGTTCGGTATATAATATTATACACATTGTTTCTATAACATAATATGAATGTGTTTGAAGTTTTAGTCACCATAATATGAGTAGTTTGTTTAGAAACAGTAAAAGTTGAGCTAAACATAACACTTTAACCGGCGGATGACGACGACAACGACAACATAGCTCTTCGTTTTTTAAAAAAAGACGAGCTAAAAATGATTCATTTTCGTTAAGAAATGCACTGCTTTCTTGCTTCTCTTGTGACCTTTTATATCCTACATAGGTCATTTCTGCAGGTGGTTGTATCTCGTACTTGTACATCAGAGATGTGTGGTATGATAATTAGCCTACTGTCATATCATGTTACCACGTAAGTATCAACCAATCAGCACTCACCTCCAGAATCTGTGGAAGTAGTACATCCCCCAGTTAAACTTGAACATGCCTCCCCTCTTCTTCATTTCCTTCAGTGATAAATACGACACGAGTAGCCCACTGAAAATATTATAAAGGCTGTATATAGAATGTTCTAACATGAAATATTTACATACTAAAATAATATTTCGATATTAAGTATTTCCTCGCTGTATCATGAAATTATGCTCACTCACAAGATGGATCATTACTAAATCGTGATTGATCCTATATTTATCAAATTTAACCATTATTTTCAATCCAATGTTGATCCTATATTTATAAATTTTATCCATTACTTTCAATCCAATGTTGATTAACCTAAATAATGAAATTGTTATTATTATTATTATTATCATAATTAACATAAAATATGAAATACTGTTTCCCTTTGTAAAAAATATAATATTCCGGTACCAATTTGCAACGTAATTTTCAATCAACCACTGACAACTTCTGCACGTCATCATGCAAATGAAACGTTCCAGTTCACTGGACTTCATTTCAATTTTATGCATATTGCGTGGTTGAGCTCATAAAGTAATTATTAGTTTTTGCACGTGATGTTAGGTGTGATGTCCAGCTCGCATGCCGCGTTTTTGTCTGACGCACTTATTCAATTGATAAAAATATGAGATAACCTATATTTTATCAAATTTGATTCATGCAAACCTTAAAATGAAACTAGACTTCAACTGACCTCAGAACGAAGAAAGTGTCGACAGCGACTGTTGCATTATCAATGGCTTGAAATGTAAATCTTTTCAACATGGCTGGCAGGAAAACGGCAACGTTATCTGTAATGTTTAGTTTTATGTTTAATTTAAAAAAACGTACTCAACATTCAATTATACGAATGTTTACACAAGTCATACATAAAGGATTTAAAAATATATGTTTCCAAAAAACACTTAATTCATCGCCTTGACCAGTCTGTTACACGTATATGGTGGACTAACTATGCATGCAATAATGAAACCAAAAACATCATTTTGAGGTAATGAATACTTGACCAATACATCGTCAGTGGGAGGGGTAAACACTAACAAGTCATAGGAAGAAGTAAAACTACTGCTAACACATCTACAAGATGAAATCGATTCGATCACTGCTAACCGTCGCCCAATCAACTCATGTTGTAATCGGTAAATTATTGTATATGATTTTGTTAAAAGCAGCACCATGAATTATGTCATTTGAAACTCAATGAACGTTTTTCTCTCTATGCTTAAGTATTTAAAGGGACACAAGATTATATTGAAACCATATTAACGCATTAAGTAATTACAGCCACCTCTTTTAAGCAGGCAATTGTCTTATGCAGCTACATTTGCTGTTTCCATTTCTATGCTTTCAGAGAAAATTAACATGTTTTAAGCAACAACCTGTTTTAAAATGCCTTTTTTGTTCATTCTCTTTACTGGCTGCTTAAGACAGGTTTGACTGTATTTACATTATGAGTGTGTTACCTTATGACGACATTTACTTATACCAAGTATAACGTCCAGTTTTCATTCAATAAAATGCGTCACACCAGTATTAAAAATATCAATAAAAATGTACTTCATTTATGTATGTAAAAAAATCCATGTGACCCTTTAACATACACGTTGAAGCTTAGAGTATATAAAAATGAGTCAAATGGTTGAACTACACGTGGACTTTTTTACCACAAATGAACCGTACATATAGATCTGGTATCACGAACCTTATGTACGGCAATGTTAATGAAATACGTATTTTATAATGAAGATAAAAGCATATATAAGTAAATGTACTGAATAAACGAGAAATTAACAAATTCAAGCAGCTAATATACATTTTGTATTATAAATAATGTAGTAACATATATTGGCTTACCGACGTTTTGCAAACCAAATGCATATGTGTGTCCAAGTATAACCCATGTCATACTTATAAACCGTATACCATTAACTGCTGTAAGGGTACCAGCTGGTTGAGATGTACCCAGGATCTTCGAGGCATTTGTGTATACAGAGAATGAAAGAAGCAGCTTCCCAGCGAAACCTTAAATAACAGAACCAAACATTGAAACTGAGTTCTATACATATAACACTGAGACTAGTTTTACGTAATATTTCTTCTTTGCAATTGTCAACGTTCGTATCTATTTAGAAAACGGTTGTGTAGCAACAGCGCTAAAATATGCATGTTATGGCTACCTGGTGCAGTCCAATCAATGCGTAGCGTTACACATTTGAAGTTATCAAGGATTAGGTGCGGGGGAGGAATATAACTTCTCTTAGGGGGGGGGGGGGGGGGGGGGGGGGGGGGGGGGGGGGGGGGCAGGGGGGGGGGGGGGTCTTCATCTGTTTTTTTTAGAAACAAACGGAGGTGTAAATGGTGACTTTTGATGATGACTTTTCAAACTTTTATGCTTCATTGGGTGGTTATTTTCCCTACCACCGATCCCCTTCTGTTATTTTTATTGGTTCTTTCGTCTCTTTATTTATTTAGGGTTTGATTTCAAATGTTACTCCGCAGAGTAACTGAGTATGCCACGTTACGCGCCTGCCAATGACGTGAACGACGTCAAAAATTTTCGTGCATTTACCGGCTAAATCACATATTGTCGAAGTACCAACCGGGCTCTTGCGTGCACTTCCTGTATGTTTTTTTCATCCAGTTATTATACATATACCTATATACCTATATTACTCTTACTTGAACTTTGCAATGATGCAATTGGTTTTAAAATTCATGCAGATTTGGCCAGTTAAACATTGTGCAAAAACTCGACGTCTTCGGACTGCTCCGGGTAGCCATAACATGCATATTTTCTAGCGATGTTGCTACGTAACACGATATTGAATATCAATATGAATTTTGACAATTGCATAGAGGAAACATCACTTTAAATGGCAATATAATGTTAATTCATGTGCTATATCAAATGCTGAAAATATTACAAAATTCCATGTATTTCTTTTAAGTCCCCTAGACTTCGAGATAACAAGAGTCGACTGTATATTGATAATACTCAGTGTGCAGTGATCTGTGCAAAATACACCTGTATTATACTTACAATATAAATAGCATTCGTTAAAATAAGATTTCAAATATATACCATGCTGGTAAGTGGATTTCTTGGCAGGATTAACTTTTCGTATATCCGACTGATGATAGGAAGAGGTCCCATTTTGAGAGGCATGTTTACCGGAACTTCGTAACAGAGGTGTGGTGTCGCTAGTCATGTGTCCATTTCTCCCCAATAAATTATTTTCTGACCCGTATTTGGAATCAATTGGCTGAAGCGAGAAAAAACATCAATGAGTTCCCATTCAAGTTTAGATATTAAACAGATATAAGTTCCACATTTGCGCAACCAAGATTTATATTTTAAAGTAAGACATCCATGCTATCATTGATAATAAACGAAAGTGAACAAATGGAAACATACGAAACGTGCCCACCATTAATTACACATAGACCGTAATATTAGCACTGTAGACTGTCACGCTTACTTTTTTACTCCAAATACCATGATAATTTCCAGAATTTATATTCAATTCAAGCAGGACACAAACAAATAAATACATACACATCAACTGCTTTAAATTTTGCTCAAAGTTAAAGTAGGTGTCACTATTTCACATACAGGGGTCAAATTACGCAAAATTCTTACAATCTAAGTAATAGTCCCAGCTGAGTATTATAACTACCATTCCACTCAATGTTACACCATTCTTTGGGAAAATATATTCCCTACAAAAGTTGACATTATTATAGTACCTGTGAATTGTATTTTCACACTCACGCCATCTTGAACAACCACTGTCAAATTTCTATGGAACTTCTTTTGAGTACTACTATTTTGATCCCCCCCCCCCCCCCCCCCCCCTGATTCCTGGTCCAAGTCCATACATGATGTGGTTTTAATAAGGCGATTAAGACGGTCTGATGATACTTACAAGGTAACCGTTTTCCATCGATGCGTCCTTTGACAACCAGAAAACAACGATCAAGTCATACGCCGTCGCCAATGCCATGACAGTTAGGAATATACTGCAAACCACGCTGAAATTCGTGAGATTATTATTTTAGCCAACCAAACAGTATAGTCTTCCAAATGTTTGTCAATATTTAATCCAATTAATATTTAACGGTCAAGAATTTACAATTCAGAGTGGTTCAAGTGAGTATGTAACTAAATCCTGCTTAGGACAGGTCAGGCTGATGACTGGTCATGACCTTTGTTCATCTACAGCTGAGAGAATATGTTTAGAAGTAGTCAGTGACTTGCAGAGATAAAATGTATCATGTGACACACATGTCACCACAGCAATGAATGCAATACAAATATACATAGCAAGGACAGGACCGTAGCCAAAGTTTGATTTTACAGGAGGCACAATTTCAACTTTGCTTGGGGCGTCATGGGACATGCTCCTCGAAAATAAAATAATCTCCTAGCATGCATTTCCTGTGTTTTCAAGATATTTCAGAGACATTTTATCGGATGCCTTGCTATTGTGTCTATGGTTTGCATTGTATCTAGGCGCGCCCGCCGTAGTATTGTCTGAACATGTATGTCTGGTTATTCACACATATACATACATATATCGGCCGCAATCAATTTGTTAAATTTGTGTATTAAATGATGAAACTGTTGGAATCAAATTGGAAAACAAGGTAAGACAACTTTGTCTTTGTTTATAATTCATGTCATATCTAGATTTGATGAAATATCCAAACTTGCCTGTTTAAAGTCGTGACGTATAATTAGTATATTATATAGTAAATACAAACACTTTAAACAATACTGTAGTATATGTAGTAATGAGAGTGAATAACATGTCTGGTTGACTAATTATTCCTTAATACCTGCATGAATATATTGAAACAATCAAAATTTCATAATGATGTTACCAATATAATTACCGTTCTTATCTAATTAGTTGTTTGCATTAATCACATATTTTGCATTTTTAATGTTTTAATACAATAAGATGCTAGTTTGTTAAAAAATTGATCGACTCCATAATATAAATGAATTGAGTTTAGTTTATATTTATTATATGAACTCGATTTCGAAGAAAGCTCAAAGATTATATGAACCGCTCTCGAGACTTATTCCTGGGTAGAACCAGTACTGAGTGTTTTTAATGAGGGATATCGGGTCGATCTGGGGATCGAACCCGCAAGCTCTGTCGTAAGCGGCCATCACGCTATACACTACACTACCATCCCGCTTTGAATTTGAACATACGCGGGTTATTGATAAAATATTTCAGAATATATAACTTACGCAGATCATTATGATAAGAACATTAATTTGTATTGTGAATAAAAGTAGATTCGCCAAACCTGTCTAAAATACAACAGAATACACATGCATCATCCTTTAAGTGTTAAAACATTGTTACAAGGGAATAATGATATCTCAGAACATGTAAATATTGTTATAGTTAACAATGTCGAAACTTATATTAAAGACACTAAACGTTTTGATAAACAATAGATCTTATTAATTTTAGTATTTACCTCAAATGGAGCCCCCTCATTTAAGGTCAGCATCGGAAGCGTATATTTAAACAATGAGCACTAATTCATGTTTTCTTCTTTCTTCCTATATGAATATGTTTTACTACCACCTTGATTGTTTTTGTATTAAATATTTTGTTGTTGGGAATTTTGATGTTGGCTAACTTGTGGCCTAACCCCTTTTGCTACTACATGTATAAAAAATCACAATAAAATATATTTAAAGTAAAGTAAATACATGCATACTTGTGTTTACAATTTTAATAATCATTAAAAAATATTTTCAACGCAAAAAGCAATCATATTAGTTTCTATTTCCATTTAGTTAATATTGTATGATGTTTGTAAACAAGCTTACATCACCGCAATGGCCTTGCCTTCGTACTCCAAATTTTCCTTCTGACACACGACATAAGTTGGCGCCATTGTTGTCATATTGATGCCGGGTACCAAACTCACCACTGAAACATATGATATTATGTTATACAATGTACTGTACGGGTACCAATGCCACCAACGGAACATATAAGTATGTTATACAATGTACTATACGGGTACAAACGCCACCATCGGAACATATAAGTATGTTATACAATGTACTGTACGGGTACCAACGCCACCATCGGAACATATAAGTATGTTATACAATGTACTGTACGGGTACCAACGCCACCATCGGAACATATAAGTATGTTATACAATGTACTTTACGGGTACCAACGCCACCATCGGAACATATAAGTACTGTACGGGTACCAACGCCACCATCGGAACATATAAGTACTGTACGGGTACCAACGCCACCATCGGAACATATAAGTACTGTACGGGTACCAACGCCACCATCGGAACAAATAAGTACTGTACGGGTACCAACGCCACCATCGGAACATACTAAGTAGTGTTACATATACTGAACGGAACAGCTAACCCGCCACATTTGTGTTCCAACATCTTTGCCGATATATTTAGTAGCGTTATCAAAATTTGTATACAACATCAACAGTTTTGATTCTTTGATTGCCTAATTGTTCTTTCTTCAAGTCAAAAGTTTCAAGGAAATTGCGCTAACATTTTCTGAGTAAAATAATGAAATGTAGGGTACATAAACTGTCAAGTGGCGGGTTAGCTGTTCCGATCAGTACATATGAGAAGGGTTATGCCAGTCCATACGTTGCAATATTGTATAATTCTTTTTCGTGTTCAAACTTAACATTTATGTTGTTACATTGTACATATATGGTGGTAAATTTATATATTTTTTAAACTTAGAACGTAAATATATAATAAATACACCAAACATCAATATAAATAAAAAGATAAGACTTACCAAAACGGGTTGCGGATGTAGATATAAGATTTTTGTGCAACATCTATATATTCCAAGACTATTCATAACAACAAAATCATTAACGAAGTGCCTTTACATCCATATTCTAAAACTGACTGTTACTATCGCTGACAATAGATTGGTAATGTGGCTCTAAAATACATCTTGGGTTTCTTTGTCCTTCCGGTATACTTAATCCTGTAAACTTGTTTGGAAAAATACGCATCATCTCTGTGTTGAAATTGTACAACTTACGTGTATTGGACAAACCGCGGACATCCGCTTCACTGCAAGAACTTGGGAAGCACATTCCAATCGTTATGGCTGCCACCGGACTGAAAAGTGTAGCTCCCTGCAAAATATAAAACTAAAAGTATAAAACTGGAAAAGTGAAGATACTGTCAGAAAGTTCCGTAAATCTTGGAGGCAGCAAATCAAAGTTTATACGATGTATATGTTTTCTTAGACATTGGTGTCTTAATAAGGGTTATACTGTTTTCAAGTGCTAATATAAATTATTTTCACAAGTAATGTGTATATTATAAGCGATATATTAGTTTATATAAGCACATGTATTTGACTTATAATTTATTAAAGATACTCATTGAACTTTTATGTATTGTTTTTTTTTTCATTCTTCACTACATGAAATATGACAATTTGTTTATATATTGTCCCCCGCTTTGCGAAAAGAGACTAATTTGGGTTTGACCGTAAGTCTATGTCTGTCCGTCCGGCACACGTTGGTTTCCGTGCAATAACTTTAGAATGCCTTAACCAAATGTTTTAAAATTAATACAATCAAAGTGTAAACGAGGCATACATTTTCTTAGATATTAGCGGCTTGATATGGGTTTTATATGTTTTCAAGTGCTAATATAATAAGTGATGTATATGTTATAGAAGCGATGTATTTTTTTCATAATCACGTGTAATTTGCTTAAGTTATACACACCGATCTTGGTATAGGTACATAAGGTCTCGCTTCAAGTTGCATTTTGTTCTATATAAAACAAGCGGTCTAGGATTTAGGTATAATAAGAAATGCACATAGAATTTTTAGGAAGTGTTTTTTTCATAGCATGAATGTATACCAACATAAAAAAGCACAATAACTGGTAGGTTGACCAGATTGTTCTTGTAACACCTTAGAGATTAAAAAAAAATTCCTCAAATGCTCGTAAACACATGAATACTAATACATGTATGTTGAAATCCTATGAAATTCACATTTTTAACAGCAGTGATGTTTTATTGCAGTACATGCTATGCCAACATTTGCTCTTCCCATCTGCAGCAATAAATCACAAACACTATGAACCATTTTGAAAATATTTCAAAACCAAATAACATATGACTTTTTTAAGCGTAAGAATCATTTTACTGTGGGGAACAAGGGGCGTAACTGTGTAGTGAGTCGTAATGGTGTTATATATATACTTACTGTGCCTGTTATGAAGTATGTTTTACAATATTGTCCGGTGTACGGGTACACGGGTGGAGTCTCATTTTTGAAGGCTTCAACTGACACGCACTCATCGTAGGATCCCAGCCACGTCAAATGACCTTCCAGCAACCCGCTGTGTGGCTTACCCATGGCATCTATCACTACATAACAGGGAAGAGTTTAATTTCTGTATTAAGTTCATTAAAATCGGTAATGACACACTTTTTATGATTAACGGCATTCTCACTTGTATCATTCGTGGATTAGGCTTTGGTAATTTTGTCACATACTTGGGAGATTCAGTCGAGGGAAGTCGTTCGATAACTTGGAAGCGTAAATAATAAGTAAACAGTAACATATGCAATCTGTATATGGTGAATGTCAGCTGAATGTTAGGTTTTTTATGTATGAAGATTCATGTTATAATCTGACCGTTTTAGGTTATCGAATATTATTCAGCGTCACCTTTTATATATTGGTTCCCGGGCGAAGTGCGCTCGACCCAAATAATAATAGTAAGCGATAACCAGTCAATTTCTCGTTTATCAATTTCTCAGTTTTTACCGTATATTCAAGGATACTTGACTGGTTGTGTTACGAGTCAACACTTTTAACTTTACCAAAAAACCAACCTTATTCTTCATCGGTTCCTTGTTTATTTTATTCTAGCCTTAGCTTATATATATATTAGGCAGATTAGAACATACTTGTTGTTTCTATGCTTACTTTATATCTGGCGGTTTTGTACGCACATCGTATATATTTATGTATTGGTATAAACGGTATCTCTTCACGAATTATATAATATAATTCCCGGCATTTTTAATTAAAACGTTCATTTCAACTTACATCGTGTTTTGTTGTTACATCTTTACCATACAAAACTTCTTCCTTGGTTGTTCCAGGACACAGTTGGGGAGGTGGGAGAAGAAGGACACAGTCGAGGGTTTTGGACGGGTATAGTTGCATGTTCAATGACATAGTCGAGGGTTTGGGACGGGTATAGTTGCATGTTCAAGGACACAGTCGAGGGTTTGGGACGGGTATAGTTGCATGTTCAAGGTTACAGTCGAGGTTTTGGGACGGGTATAGTTGCATGTTCAAGGACACAGTCGAGGGTTTGGGACGGGTATAGTTGCATGTTCAAGGACACAGTCGAGGGTTTGGGACGGTTTTAGTTGCATGTTAAAGGACACAGTCGAGGGTTTGGGACGGGTATAGTTGCATATGTTCAAGGACACAGTCGAGGGTTTGGGACGGGTATAGTTGCATGTTCAAGGACACAGTCGAGGGTTTGGGACGGGTATAGTTGCATGTTCAAGGACACAGTCTGGGAGGTGGGTGTATAGTTGCTTGTTCCAAGACACAGTCGGGATGATTTGTGTTTATCTACTTGTTCCAGGACACTGTTGGGGTGGGAGAGGTGTATAGCTACTTGTTCGTGGACACAGCCAGGGGTAGGGGAGGGTATAGTTGCTTGTTCAAGAGCACAGTCGGGGAGGTGGATATAGTTCTTGTTCCAGGATAAAGCCGCGAAGATGAGGTTAGAGTTGCTTGTTCCAAGACACACTCGGAGAGGTGGTTGTATAGTTGCTTTTCCAGGTTACAGCCGGGACGAGGGGGTATAATTGTTTTTTTCCAGGACACAGTCGGGGAGGGGATATATTCGCTTGTTCCAGGACACAGTCTGGGAGTTGGGACATAGTTGCTTGTTTTAGGATACAGTCGGAAAAGTTGGTGTATAGTTGCTTGTTCCAGGACAGTCTGGCCCGGAGAAGGGGGTATAATTGCTTGTTCCAGGACACAGTCTGGGAGTTGGCATATAGTTGCTTGTTTTAGGACACAGTCGGGGAGGTGATGTAGGGAATGGGGTGTTGGTCATTCACGACAGAGGTCGTGGGTTCGTTCCATTGGCTTTAAATGTATAACCCCAGTACTGATAATGCCCAGGACACAGTTATGGATCAGGCTACTTTTTCCCACCAAGCTTATCCCAGGTCACTTCTACTATATAACGACTCTAATTCTATAAACTGTTACAAATGTCTGTGATTTAGTTTTTTTTTAAACATTGTCATTTTTTATGTTATAAAGATGCATTAGGGCATTGATAGAATAAAAATAATGGGTTTTAATGACTTATAGAGAGTTCTCGGTGAGTTATTTATGGTTATTTCATTTTTTAAAATAAAATAACCATTTTGTTTTCAATGAACTGAGTTAAACATTGAAATTACCATTGTTACTCGTGTCCTCGTCACTCGTGATAATACTACTTAAAGGTTTCAGTGTTCACTTAGTGAAATAAAAATGATATTTCACTAACAATTTCAATGCACTGTTGATGTTAATGTCGTTATCAAGCGTGAGAACTGATACACCGCACAGAGGTGACTGGCGCGGCCTGATTAAGGATGACTGACAGATAGTGTTATAAAAATACTCATTATCGCCATGTTGAAATGAACATGACTAATAAGGATGAAAGTGTCAATATAAAGGACGTCAATACCTATGATAACCATCCTATAGTTTTACCCTCCTTTTAAAACTGATAATCAGTCGTGGTCAGTCTTATTTTTCGATTAAAATTCATTTTCAATTGTTAAACAAAACCCATAAGTTACCACAGTAGAGGGTTCTCCGTGGCCGTGTGGTCTAAAGCGCCGTCTCAAAATAAATTACCTCTCACCACTAAGGTCGTAGGTGCGAGTCCCGTTCGTTCCAAAAACATTATGTGAGGAAGTTTGCCAGTTACTTGCGGATGGACGGTCCCCGGGTGGGTCTACTCGGTCAAAATCAATGGAACTAGATATGACATATATAACTTGAAATTGTTGAAAATGGCGTTAAACCCCATTCAAATATAAATTACCACAGTAAACCATTTAATCGTATGTTTAACTGATGTATTTGACAATGATTATGACATACATATCGGGTGTCATACGAGTACTTGTAAATTATTACAGAAGATTTTAAAGCGGCACAACCAGTAATTTATATCCTTTCAATGCAATAAAAAAAACTTGTATAATTGTAATATTGAGCATAATCTGAATCCCATCTGATGTAAACTGCCGTGGTGTATTGTTAACAGCAGTTACATATATTCAAAGTCGATATTATCGCCGATAATGGAATTGGACCTAACCATGGATTTAGTATATCCGATCTCTACTATATCTATAAACGTTCGGGAATTTCCAGGTACCAACGATTAAAAAACAATTTAATGTACCTACATGCGTATGCACCAATATCAGTGGAAAATGTACAATAATAATACATTATTATAGTACATATTCCGAATAATGTGGTTGAAAGATGGTGTAGGAGATATAATGCCCAGTTTCGTCAACTTTTCCAGTCGTTTTATGAAGTAGACATAGATAATCTGAGAGATAATCTTAAATCTTAAAAAGGACGAAAATTAATTATAAAAAATAAACAACATTTTATGATAAGAACACATTTGGTGTTTCAAATGGTTAATGATTTATTGAGATACAACTAAAGTCGTCATTCTTTTGTTTATAGTAAATATATCTATTGGTCCATGTTATGAAAGTAAAAGTGATTAATACTCACCTTGTACATACAGGAAGGAAGATTCCACTATACATGTACACATACAACAATTTAACATACAGTTTAAAGATACCCCATCAACAAATGAATTTGCAGAATGAACCTAGAACATTGATACCAGAGTTTCAGGAAATTCTATCGTATTACTCAAATTGTCACTTCTTACGACATGCATGAGCCCCAGTGATCCTTATCTTGCCATCACTCATATGACTCCCCGGAACCACACAGGGGTTGGTTATTTAACCTCAATAAATAACATGACAAAAATGGTAATGTTAACATGACACTCAATAGGAGGATTCCTAACCCTCTGCAGAGATCGACAGTGATTCTATTCTTACCCGGAACCACACGGGCTCGGTTAGCAAAAACATCCATATTAATTACATGTAACTCAGTCGGTAGAACGTCTGACTCAATCCAGGGGTCATGACAATAGTCTTCGTGATGATTGGCGTACGATATTGTGTCTCATTATCATTCGTCTCTCACCGCTGATTCAAGTGGGGAAGTTTCCAGTTACTTGCGGGGATGGGGTGTGCTAGAGTCCTTTCAGGATCCAAGGAAGTAGTGGTTAGGTTAACTGATCGTCTGTTAGCCCTCGGTGGCATCAAAATGACGCTAGATATTCAATCAATCAATCATTTCTTTATTGAAATGAATAATTTCGTTCTGTCATTGTATGTTAATATATGCTAGAGACATAATGTATGTAATAGCTACTTACTTCTTAGTGCCCACGGTTCTTGTCCCACAAGCGCTTCTATAAACAACTTCGTATGGTCCAGGCACGTGCTGCTGACGTCATATTTACTGTTGGTCTCTGCCCCGAGATCCGAATCTAAAAGCATTTCGGCACGTGCAGCAATATCGCTATTACGGTCAGTAAGAAATGCATTTTGCCCCATATTTGCTGATTTACGATAGTTGTGAGAGAAGGTTGTGATATGATCAGCATATTCCAACACCGAAAGTAAATCTTTATCATTTTTCACATTTTGCGACATAGCACCTTTCCACGCCATACTTAAAACTAAAAGCAGAACAGATACCATAACTGTTAAAGATCCCATTGTTAAAGGCGCCGGAGTTGTAACTGAGATTCCAGTGTTTTAGAGCCGTGTTTTACGATCATTTACTAGAGGTGTACACCGTACCTCAATATTAAACTAAAGCGTCCAAATATAATCTCCGGTTAAATGTACTTGTAAAGCTTTATCGAATGATCTAATATGTGAATGTTTCTAGATTGTAACACAGGTCGATATACCCGTATGTGGGTTATTTAAAACAAACTGCATATAAATATCATTCAATCATCGGCCTCGTTATTAACATAGGAAACTCAGTGTTGTGCAATGTATTTGAGGTATATAATTTAGGATGATGAACTACATTGTGGATACAAAATCTACAATCGTACATTTAAAAGATATTGTTGTATGGTGTGTAGCGTTGCGTTCAACAATGTTTCAGTGACATCGTTATAATGTCTACTTGAGACAGTATTCTGAGCGCTGCCACACTAGAATATTATGCCACACACACACACACTGTATGATAGCCAACCAAGTCACATTATACTGACACCGGACCGATCACACCTACAACTATCCTGTAAACGCTGAGCGCCAAGCACGGAAGCGTCTTGTACCATTTTTCAAGTCTATAGTATGACTTGGCCGTTGATCGAACCCATGACATTCCGCATGCGAGGCGGACGCTCTACCACCAGACTACTACTGCGGTATTTCGTAGATCTACACACATTTTTAAAGTATTTAATATTATTTCAGGACACAACTCTTCAGTGGACTAAATGGAATTTTGTCGATGATTTTCAGTGAACGAAAACTGATGAAAGGTCAATTTAGAATCGGTCATATATTGCGCTATGAAGGAAGAAATTAGGACTTGTATTGATGTTGCTGGTACTGACACAAACGATAAATACGCTTGTCAGCCGGATACATGCCGTGTCAAACGATAAATAATCTTGTCAGCCGGATACTGTGTCATACGATAAATACATTTGTCAGCCGGATACAGGCCACGTCAAACGATAAATACGCTTGTCAACCAGATACAAGCCGCGTCAAACAATAAATACGCTTGTCAGCCGGATACAAGCCGCGTCAAACAATAAATACACTTGTCAGCCGGATACAAGCTGCGTCAAACGATAAATACGCTTCTCAACCAGATACAAGCCGCGTCAAACGATAAATACGCTTGTCAGCCGGATACAAGCTGCGTCATACTATAAATACACTTGTCAGCTGGATACAAGCCGCGACAAACGATAAATACGCTTGTCAGCCGGATAAAAACGATAAATACGCTTGTCAACCGGATACAAGCCGCGTCAAACGATAAAAAGCTTGCCAGCCGGATAAAAACAATAAATACACTTGTCAGCCGGATAAAAACGATAAATACGCTTGTCAGCCGGATACAAGCTGCGCCAAACCATAAATACGCTTGTCAACTGGATACAAGCCGCGTCAAACGACAAATACGCTTGTCAGCCAGATACAAGCTGCGCCAAACCATAAATACGCTTGTCCACCAGATACAAGCTGCGCCAAACCATAAATACGCTTGTCAGCCGGATAAAAACGATAAATACGCTTGTCAGCCAGATACAAGCTGCGCCAAACCATAAATACGCTTGTCAACTGGATACAAGCCGCGTCAAACGATAAATAGCTTGTCAGCCAGATACAAGCTGCGCCAAACCATAAATACGCTTATCAACCAGATACAAGCTGCGTCAAACGATAAATACGCTTGTCAGCCGGATACAAGCTGAGTCATACTATAAATACATTTGTCAGCCGGATACAAGCCGCGTCAAACGATAAATACGCTTGTCAGCCGGATACAAGCCGTGTCAAACGATAAATACGCTTGTCAGCCAGATACAAGCTGCGCCAAACCATAAATACGCTTGTCAACCAGATACAAGCTGCGCCAAACCATAAATACGCTTGTCAGCCGGATAAAAACGATAAATACGCTTGTCAGCCAGATACAAGCTGCGCCAAACCATAAATACGCTTGTCAACTGGATACAAGCCGCGTCAAACGATAAATACGCTTGTCAGCCAGATACAAGCTGCGCCAAACCATAAATACGCTTGTCAACCAGATACAAGCTGCGTCAAACGATAAATACGCTTGACAGCCGGATACAAGCTGAGTCATACTATAAATACACTTGTCAGCCGGATACAAGCCGCGTCAAACGATAAATACGCTTGTCAGCCGGATACAAGCCGCGTCAAACGATAAATACGCTTGTCAGCCGGATACAAGCTGCGTCAAACGATAAATACGCTTGTCAACTGGATACAAGCCGCGTCAAACGATAAATACGCTTGTCAGCCAGATACAAGCTGCGCCAAACCATAAATACGCTTGTCAACCAGATACAAGCTGCGTCAAACGATAAATACGCTTGACAGCCGGATACAAGCTGAGTCATACTATAAATACACTTGTCAGCCGGATACAAGCCGCGTCAAACGATAAATACGCTTGTCAGCCGGATACAAGCCGCGTCAAACGATAAATACGCTTGTCAGCCGGATACAAGCTGCGTCAAACGATAAATACGCTTGTCAGCCGGATACAAGCTGAGTCATACTATAAATACACTTGTCAGCCGGATACAAGCCGCGTCAAACGATAAATACGCTTGTCAGCCGGATACAAGCCGCGCCAAACGATAAATACGCTTGCCAGCCGGATACAAACGATAAATACGCTTGTCAGCCGGATACAAGCTGCTCCAAACCATAAATACGCTTGTCAGTTGGATACAACAATCACCTATATACTCCAAACAGTAACATGTAAGTACCAACAATAACCTACATACTCCCGACAGTGACATGTAAGTACCAACTATAATCTACATGCTCCCTGCAGTGGCATGTAAGTACCAACAATAACCTACATACTACCAACAGTGACATGTAAGTACCAACAATAACTTACATACTCCCGACAATGGCATGTAAGTACCAATAATAACCTACATATTTCCGACAGTGGCATGTAAGTACCAACAATAACCTACATGCCCCCGACAGTGACATGTAAGTACCAACAATAACCTACATGCCCCCGACAGTGACATGTAAGTACCAACAATAACCTACATACTTTAGACAGTGACATGTTAGAACCAACAATAACCTACATACTCCCGGCAGTGACATGTAAGTACCAACAAAAAACCTACATATTCCCGGCAGTTGCATGTAAGTAACAATTATAACCTACATATTTCCGACAGTGGTATGTAAGTATCAACAATAACCTACATGCTCCCGACAGTGACATGTAAGTACCAACAATAACCAACATTCTTAAGACAGTGACATGTTAGTACAAACAATAACCTACATACTCCCGACAGTGGCATGTAAGTACCAACAGTAACCTACATATTCCCGGCAGTGACATGTAAGGACCAACAATAACCTACATACTCCCAACAGTGGCATTTAAGTACCAACAATAACTTACATACTTCCAACAGTGACATGTAAGTACAAACAATAACCTACATACTCCCAACAGTGACAAGTAAGTACAAACAATAACCTACATGCTCCCTGCAATGGCATGTAAGTACCAACAATAACTTACATACTCCCGACAGTGACATGTAAGTACCACAAAATAACATATATACTCCAGAGAGTGACATGTAAGTACCATCAATAACCTACATGCTCCAGGCAATGACATGTATAAACCAAAAATAAACTACATACTCCCGAAAGTGACAAGTAAGTACAAACAATAACCTACATGCTCCCTGCAATGGCATGTAAGTACCAACAATAATCTACATACTCCAGACAGTGACATGTAAGTACCACAAAATAACATATATACTCCAGACAGTGATATGTAAGTACCAACAATAACCTACATGCTCCAGGCAACGACAAGTATAAACCAAAAGTAAACTACATACTCCCGAAAGTGACAAGTAAGTACAAACAATAACCTACATACTCCCGAAAGTGACATGAAAGTATCAACAATAACCTACATAATCCAGACAGTGACATGTAAATACCAACAATAACCTATATACTCCAGACAGTCACATGTAAGTACCAACAATAACTAAAATACTTCCGACAGTGGCATGTAAGTACCAACAATAACTAAAATACTTCCGACAGTGACATGTTAGTACCAACAATATCTTACATACTCCCGACAGTGACATGTAGATACCAATAATAACCTACATGCTCCCGACAGTGGCATGTAAATACCAACAATAACCTACATGCTCCCGACAGTGACATGTAAGTACCAACAATAACCTACATAATTTAGACAGTGACATGTTAGTAACAACAATAACCTACAAACTCCCGGCAGTGACATGTAAGTATCAACAAAAAACATACATATTCCCGGCAGTGGCATGTAATTACCAATAATAACCTACATATTTCCGACAGTGGCATGTAAGTTTAAACAATAACCTACATGCTCCCGATAGTGACATGTAAGTACCAACAATAACCAACATACTTTAGACAGTGACATGTTAGTACCAACAATAACCTACATACTCCCGGCAGTGACATGTAAGTACCAACAATAACCTACAAATTCCCGGCAGTGACATGTAAGGACCAACAATAACCTACATACTCCCAACAGTGGTATTTAAGTACCAACAATAAACTACATACTTCAAACAGTGACATGTAAGTACAAACAATAACCTACATACTCCCAACAGTGGTATTTAAGTACCAACAATAACCTACATACTTCCAACAGTGACAAGTAAGTACAAACAATAACCTACATGCTTTCTGCAATTGCATGTAAGTACCAACAATAACTTACATACTCAAGACAATGACATGTATAAACCAACAATAAACTACATACTCCCGAAAGTGACAAGTAAGTACCAACAATAACCTACATACTCCAGACAGTGACATGTAAGTACCACAAAATAACATATATACTCCAGAAAGTGATATGTAAGTACCAACAGTAACCTACATACTCCAGAAAGTGACATGTAAGTACCAACAATAACCAACATGCTCCAGGCAGTGACATGTATAAACACGACATTGACATGTAAAACCAACAATAACCTACATACTCCCAACAGTGACATGTAAGTACCAACAATTACCTACATGCTCCAGGCAATGACATGTATAAATCAACAATAAACTACATACTCCCGAAAGTGACAAATAAGTACAAACAATAACCTACATATTCCCGGCAGTGACATGTAAGGACCAACAATAACCTACATACTCCCAACAGTGGCATTTAAGTACCAACAATAACCTACATACTTCCAACAGTGACATGTAAGTACAAACAATAACCTACATACTCCCGACAGTGACAAGTAAGTACCAACAATAACCTACATACTCCAGACAGTGACATGCAAATACCAAAAAATAACATATATACTCCAGACAGTGATATGTAAGTAACAACAATAACCTACATACTCCAGAAAGTGACATGTAAGTACCGACAATAACAAACATGCTCCAGGCAGTGACATGTATAAACCAACAATAACCTACATACTCCCGAAAGCGACATGAAAGTCCCAAAAAATAACCTACATACTCCAGACAGTGACATGTAAGTACCAACACAAACCTACATACCCCCAACAGTGACATATAAGTACCAACAATAGCGTACATACCCCCGAAAGTGACATGTAAGTATCAACATTAACCCACGTACTCCAGACAGTGACATGTAAGTACCAACAATAACGTACATACTCCCAAAAGTGATATGTAAGTATCAACATTAACCTGCATATTCCCGACAGTGACATGTAAGTACCAACAATAACCTACATGCTCCCGGCAGTGACATGTAAGTAGCAACATTAAGCTTCATGCTCCCGGCAGTGACATGTAAGAACCAACAATAACATACATACTACCGACAGTGACATTTAAGTACCAACAATAACCTACATACTCCAGACAGTGACATGTAAGTACCAACATTAACCTACATACTCCCAAAAGTGACATGTAAGTACAAACAATAACCTACATATTCCCGACAGTGACATGTAATTACCAACAATAACCTACACACTCCCGACAGTGACATGTTAGTACCAACAATAACCTACATACTCCCGACAATGACATGTAAGTACCAACAATAACATATATATTTCAGACAGTGATATATAAGTATCAGCAATAACGTACATACTCCCGAAAATGACATTTAAGTACCAACAATAACCTAGATATTCCGGACAGTGACATGTAAGTACCAACAATAACCTACATACTCCCGACAGTGACATGTAAGTACCAACAATAACCTATATATTCCAGACAGTGATATATAAGTATCAACAATAACGGACATACTCCCGAAAATGACATTTAAGTACCAACAATAACCTAGATATTCCGGACATTGACATGTAAGTTCCAACAATAACCTACATACTCCCGACAGTGACATGTAAGTACCAACAATAACCTACATACTCCCGATAGTGACATGTAAGTACCAACAATAACGTTTATGCTCCCGACAGAGACATGTTAGTACCGACAATAAGGTACATACTCCCGAAAATGACATGTAAGAATCAACATTGACCAACATATTCCACACAGTGAAATGTAAGTACCAACAATAACGTAAATACTCCCAAACGTGACATGTAATTATCAACATTAACCTACATATTCCCGACAGTGACATGCAAGTACCAACAATAACCTACATGCTCCCGGCAGTGATATGTAAGTACCAACATTAACCTTCACGCTCCCGGCAGTGACATGTAAGAACCAACAATAACCTACATACTCCTGACAGTGACATTTAAGTACCAACAATAACCTACATACAACCGACAGTGACATGTAAGTACCAAAATTAACCTACATACTCTCAATAGTGGCATGTAAGTACCAACAATAACCTACATATTCCCGACAGTGTCATGTAAGTACCAACAATAACCTACACACTCCTGACAGTGACATGATAATACAAACATACTCCCGATAATGACATGTAAGTTCCAATAATAACGTATATATTCCAGACAGTAACATGTAAGTACCAACAATAACGTACATACTCCCGAAAATGACATTTAAGTATCAACAATAACCTACAAATTCCGCGACAATGACATGTAAGTACCAACAATAACCTACATACTCCCGATAGTGACATGTAAGTACCAACAATAACATTCATGCTCCCGACAGTGACATGTTAGTACCAACCTACAAACTCACGATAGTGACATGTAAGTAAAAACAAAAACCTACATACTCCAGACGGTGACATGTAAGTACCAACAGTAACCTATATACTCCCAACAGCGACATGTAAGTACCAACAATAACTAACATACTGCTGACAGTGACATGTGAGTACCAACATAGCCTACATACTCCCGACAATCACATGTAAGTACTAACAGTAACCTACATACTCCCGACAGTCACATGTAAGTACCAACAGTAACCTACATACTCCCGACAGTGCCATGTAAGTACCAACAATAACCTACATACTCCAGGCAGTGACATGTAAGTTCTAAGAATAACGTAAATACTCCCGAAAGTACCATGTAAGTACCAACAATAACCAACATATTCCCGACAGTGACATGTAAGTACCAACATAGCCTACATACTCCCGACAGTCACATGTAAGTACCCACAATAACTTACATACTCCCGACAGTCACATGTAAGTACCAACAGTAACCTACATACTCCCGACAGTGCCATGTAAGTACCAACAATAACCTACTTACTCCAGGAAGTGACAAGTAAGTACCAACAATAACGTACACACTCCCGAAAGTGACATGTAAGTAACAACAATAACCTACATACTCCCGACAGTGCCATATAAGTACCAACAATAACCCACATACTCCCGAAAGTCACATGGAAGTACCAACAATAACCTACATACTCCAGACAGTGACATGGAAGTACCAACAATAACCTACATACTACCGATAGTGACATGTAAGTACCAACAATAACCTACATACTCCCGACAGTGACATGTAAGTACCAACAATAAGCTACATACTCCCGACAGTGACATGTAAGTACCAACAACAACCTACATATTCTCGACACAGACATGTAAGTACCAACAATAACCCACATTCATGCTCCCGACAGTGACATGTACATGTAAGTACCAACAATTACCTACATACTCCCGACAGTGGCATGTTAGTACAAATATTAACATGTAAGTACCGACAATAACCTACATACTCCCGACAGTGACATGTAAGTACCAACAATAACGTACATACTCCCAACAGTGACATGTAAGTACCAACAATAACCCACATACTCCCGAAAATGATATTTAAGTATCAACAATAACCTACAAATTCCCCGACAGTGGCATGTAAGTACCAACAATAACCCACATACTCCCGACAGAGATATGTAAGTACCAACAATAACCTACATACTACAGACAGTGACATGTAAGTACCAACAATAACCTACATACTCCCGACAGTGATATGTAAGTACCAACAATAACCCACATACTCCCGACAGTGATATGTAAGTATCAACAATAACCTACATACTCCAGGCAGTGCCATGTAAGTACCAACAATAACCGACATAGTCCCGACAGTGACATGTAAGTACCAACAATAACCTACATACTCACGACAGTGCCATGTAAGTACAAACAATAACCTTCATACTCCTGACATTGATATGTAAGTAACAACAATAACTTACATACTCCCGATAGTGAAATGTAAGTACCAACAATAACCTACATATTCCAGGCTGTGCCATGTAAGTAGCAACAATAACCAACATACTCCCGACAGTGACATGTAAGTACCAGCAATAACCTACATACTCCCGACAGTGACATGTAAGTACCAACAATAACCTACTTACTCCTGGCAGTACCATGTAAGTACCAACAATAACCTACATACTCCAGGCAGTGACATGTAAGTACCAACAATAACCTACATATTCCCGACAGTGCCATGTAAGTACCAACAATAACCCACATACTCCCGACATTGCCATGTAAGTACCAACAATAACCTACATACTCCAGGCAGTGACATGTAAGTACCAACAATAACCTACATACTCCAGGCAGTGACATGTAAGTACCAACAATAACCCGCATACTCCCGACAGTGATATATAAGTACCAACAATAACCTACATACTCAAGGCAGTGACATATAAGTACCAACAATAACCTACATACTCCTGGCAGTGCCATGTAAGTACCAACAATAACCTACATACTCCATGCAGTGACATGTAAGTACCAACAATAACCTACATATTCCCGACAGTGCCATGTAAGTACCAACAATAACCTACATACTCCAGGCAGTGACATGTAAGTACCAACAATAATCTATATATTCCAGACAGTGACATACAAGTACCAACAATAACCTACAGGCTCTAGGCAGTGACATATAAGTACTAACAATAACCTACATACTCCAGGCAGTGACATGTAAGTACCAACAATAACCCACATAGTCCAGGCAGTGCCATGTAAGTACCAACAATAACCTACATATTCTCGACAGTTACATGTAAGTACCAAAAATAACCTACATACTCCAGGCAGTGACATGTAAGTACCAACAATAACCTACTTACTCCAGACAGTGACATGTAAGTACCAACAATAACCAACATACTCCCGACAGTGACATGTAAGTACCAACAATAACCTACATATTCCCGACAGTGACATGTAAGTACCAACAATAACCTACATATTCCCGACATTGACATGTTAGTACCAACATAGCCTACATACTCCCGACAGTGCCATGTAAGTACCAACAATAACCTACATACTCCAGGCAGTGACATGTAAGTACCAACAATAACCAACATACTCCCGACAGTGACATGTAAGTACCAACAATAACCCACATACTCCCTACAGTGACATATAAGTACCAACAATAACCCACATACTCCCGACAGTAACATGTAAGTACAAACAATAACATGTAAGTACCAATATTAACCTAAATACTCCCCACAGTGATATGTAAGTACCAACCTACATATTCCCGACAATGAGATGTAAGTACCAACCTATATACTCCCGACAGTGACATGTAAGTACCAACATTAACCTGCCTACAGACGACTAGTGACATGCTATAACCAATATTAACCTACATACTCCCGGCAATGACATGTAAGTACCAACCTGCATACAACCGACTAGTGACATGTAAGTACCAACAATTACCTGAATACTGCCAACTAGAGACATGTTAGGGCCAACATTAACCTGCATACACCCGACAGTTACATGTAAAAACCAACATTAACCTGCATACTGCCGACTAGTGACATGTAAGTTCCAACATTAACCTGATACTGCCTACTAGTGACATGTAAGTACCAACATTTACCTTCGAACCCCCGATAGTGACATGTAAGTACCAACAATAACCTACGAACCACCGATAGTGACATGTAATTATCAACATTATCCTGCGTACTGCCTACTAGTGTCTTGTAAGTACCAACATTAACCTGCGTATTGCCAACAAGTGATATATAAGTACCAACATTAACTTCAATACTACCGACTAGTGACATGTAAGTACTAACATTAACCTAAATACTGCCGACTTGTGACATGTAAGTACCAACATTTACCTGTGTACTGCGTACTAATGACATGTAAGTACCACCATTAACTTACACACTGCCGACTAGTGACATGTAAGTAAAAACATAAGATTGCATACTGCCGACTAGTGACATGTAAGTACCAACATTACCCTGCATACTGCCGACAAGTGTCATGTAAGTACTAACATGAACATGCATACTGCCGACTAGTGACATGTAAGTACCAACATTAACCTCAATACTGCCGACTAGTGACATGTAAGTACCAACATTAATCTAAATACTGCCGTCTAGTGACATGTCAGTACCAACTTGCATACTTCCGACAGTAACATGTAAGTACCAACATTAAACTGCATACTGCCGACTAGTGACATCTAAGTACCAACATTAACCTACATAATGCCGACAAGTTACATGTAAGTACCACCATTAGTCTGCATATAGCCGACAAGTGACATGTAAGTACCAACCTTACCCTGCATACTGCCGACTAGTGTCACATTAGTACCAACATTAACCTGCATACAGTCAACTAGTGACATGTAAGTACCAGCATGAACCTGAATACTGCCGACAAGTGACATGTAAATACAAAAATGAACCTGAATACTGCCGACTAGTGACATGTAAGTACCAAAATTAACCTGAATACTGCCGACTAGTGACATGTAAGTACCAACCTGAACCTGAATACTGCCGACTAGTGATTTGTCAGTACCAACCTGCATACTCCCGACAGTGACATGTAAGTACCAACATTAACCTAACTACTGCCGACTAGTGACATGTAAGTACCATCCTGAACCTGAATACTGCCGACTAGTGACATGTCAGTACCGACCTGCATAATCCCGACAGTTGCATGTAAGTACCAACATTAATCTGAATACTCCCGACTAATGACATGTAAGTACCAACCTGAACCTGAATACTGCCGATTTGTGACATGTCAGTACCAACCTGCATACTCCCGACAATGACATGTAAGTACCAACATTAATCTGAACACTGCCGACTAGTGACATGTAAGTACCAACCTGCATATTCCCGACAGTGATATGTAAGTAGTAACATTAACCTGAATACTGCCGACTAGTGATTTGTAAGTAGCAACATTAACCTACATACTCCCGACAATGACATTTATGTACCATCAATTACCTGAATTCTGCTGACTAGTAACATTTAAGTACCAACATAAACCTACGAAACCCCGATATTGATATGTTAGTACCAACATTAACCTGCCTAATGCCTACTAGTGTCATGTAAGTACCAACATTAACCTGCGTACTGTCAGCTAGTGACATGTAAGTACCAACATTAATTTACAAACTGCCGACTAGTGACATGTAAGTACCAACATTAGCCTGCATACTGCCGACTAGTGACATGTGTAGTATAAACATTTACCTGCGTACTGCCTATTAGTGACATGTAAGTACCAACATTAACCTACATACTGTCGACTAGTGACATGTAAGTACCAACCTTACCCTGTATACTGCCGACTAGTGTGATGTAAGTACTAACATGAACATGCATACTGCCTAATAGTGACATGTAAGTACCATAATTAACCTGAATATTGCCGACTAGTGACATATAAGCACCAAAATTTATCTGCATACTCCTGACAGTGACATGTAAGTACCAACATTAACCTAAATACTACCGACTAGTGACATATAAGTACCACCATAAGCCTGCATTCAGTCGACTAGTGACATGTAATTCTAACATTACCCTGCATACTGCCGACTAGTGTCATGTAAGTAACAACATAAACCTGCATATTGTCGACTAGTGACATGTAAATATCAACATGAACCTAAATACTGCCAACTAATGACATGTAAGTACCAGCATTAATCTGCATAAAGCCAACTAGTGACATGTTAGTACCAACATTAACCTGCATACTGCAGACTAGTGACATGTAAGTACGACATTAACCTGCATACAGCCAACTAGTGACATGTAAGTACCAACATGAACCTGCATACCTCCGACTAGTGACATGTAAGTACCAACTTGCACACTCCCGATAGTGACATGTAAGGACCAACATTAACCTGAATACTGCCGACTAGTGACATGTAAGTACCAACATGAACCTGAATACTGCCGACTAGTGACTTGTCAGTACCAACCTGCATACTCCCGACAGTGACATGTAAGTACCAACAATTACCTGAAAACTGCCGACTAGTAACATGTTAGAACCAGCATTAATCTGCATACAGCCAACTCGTGACATGTAAGTACCAACATTAACTTGCATACTGCCGACTATTGACGGTAAGTACCAACGTTTACCTGAATACTGACGACTTGTGACATGTAAGTACCAAGTTGAGCGTTAAACTGAATACTGCCGACTAGTGACATGTAAGTACAAACATTAACATATGTGCCCCCGATTGTGACATGTAAGTACTAACATGAACCTGCATACAGCCGACTAGTGACATGTAAGTACCAACATCAACCTGCATGCAGACGACTATTGACATGTTAGTACCAACCTTCATAATCCCGACAGTGACATGTAAATACTAACCTGAATACTGCCGACTAGTGACATGTAAGTACAAACGTTAAACTGAATACTACCGATTAGTGACTTGTAAGTACCAACATTAACCTGCATACTGCCTAATTGTCACATGTAAGTACCAACATGAACCTGAATACTGCCGACTAGTGACATGTCAGTACCAACCTGCATATTCCCGACTTTGACATGTAAGTACCAACAATTAACTGAATACTGCCGACTAGTAACATGTTAGTACCAGCATTAAACTGCATACAGCCAACTCGTGACATGTAAGTACCAACATTAACCTGCATACTGCCGACTATTGACGGTAAGTACCAACGTTTACCTGAATACTGACGACTTGTGACATGTAAGTACCAAGTTGAGCGTTAAACTGAATACTGCCGACTAGTGACATGTAAGTACAAACATAAACATATGTGCCCCCGATTGTGACATGTAAGTACTAACATTAACCTGCATACAGCCGACTAGTGACATGTAAGTACCAACATCAATCTGCATGCAGACGAATAGTGACATGTAAGTACCAACTTTCATAATCCCGACAGTGACATGTAAATATTAACCTGAATACTGCCGACTAGTGACATGTAAGTACAAACGTTAAACTGAATACTACCGATTAGTGACTTGTTAGTACCAACATTAACCTGCATACTGCCAACTTGTCACATGTAAGTATCAACATTGACCTGCATACTGCCGACTAGTGACATGTAAGTACCAACATTACTTTGAATACTGCCGACTAGCGACAAGTCAGTAGCAACCTGTATACTGCCGACTAATGACATGTATGTACCAACATTACCCTGCATACTGCCGACTAGTGACATGTAAGTACCAATATTAACCTGCATAGTCCTGACTAGTGACATGTAAGTACCAACAATAACCTACATACTCCCGACAGTGACATGTAAGCACCAACAATAACCTACATACTCCCGACAGTGACATGTAAGTACCAACACTGCAGAGTAGACTCTATGTAAGACAGATATGATGTAGGGTTCTTTCAAATTTCCAATATATTACTGCCCTCATCCAACACAATATCCTGATTAACATGATGATACAGTAACTGTAATTAACTGTATATCTTTTAACACCATTCAGCCTCAATGGTATTTGAATACATGTCATTTAGTCCCCCTACAATAAAGCAAAGAAAGCAGCGGATGACCAGAAAGGTCACATCAACAGGAGTGTGACGTCATAGTCGCCACAGTTTTTGATACACGAGGAATTGTTGGTTTCAAGCAGGACAAATGTATAAAACTGCAATAGTCATTTTGGAGAATATAGATAGAGATCAAACTTTTGTTATTTACAGCTAGTTTTGCACCATACAGCATTTATAAAAAATATCTTGTAAAAAAGTTTAATGATTAATACTAGCAATAAAAAGGTACTACACTGTTTGGACTGGGTACATAAATAAAGCATTTAAAACAGTATTTTGCATGTGCATTTATTTGATTGTGATCAACTGCTGGTAAAACAATCATGTAGACTAACACTAAGCACTAAGCTATATAATCAGCCACATGTATATACTTAACGCTTTATAATCAGCCACATGTATATACTTAACGCTTTATAATCAGCCACATGTATACACTTAACGCTTTATAATCAGCCATGTGTATACAATTAACGCTTTATAATCAGCCACATGTATACACTTAACGCTTTATAAACAGCCACATGTATACACTTAACGCTTTATAATCAGCCACATGTATACACTTGACACTTTATAATCAGCCACATGTATACACTTGACGCTTTATAATCAGCCACATGTATACACTTGACGCTTTATAATCAGCCACATGTATACACTTGACGCTTTATAATCAGCCACATGTATACACTTAACGCTTTATAAACAGCCACATGTATACACTTAACGCTTTATAATCAGCCACATGTATACACTTCACGCTTTATAAACAGCCACATGTATACACTTGACGCTTTATAAACAGCCACATGTATACACTTGACGCTTTATAATCAGCCACATGTATATACTTGACGCTTTATAATCAGCCACATGTATACACTTAACGCTTTATAATCAGCCACGTGTATACAATTAACGCTTTATAATCAGCCACATGTATACACTTAACGCTTTATAATCAGCCACATGTATATACTTAACGCTTTATAATCAGCCACATGTATACACTTAACGCTTTATAATCAGCCACGTGTATACAATTAACGCTTTATAATCAGCCACGTGTATACACTTAACGCTTTATAAACAGCCACGTGTATACACTTGACGCTTTATAATCAGCCACATGTATACACTTGACGCTTTATAATCAGCCACATATATACACTTGACGCTTTATAATCAGCCACATGTATATACTTGACGCTTTATAATCAGCCACATGTATACACTTAACGCTTTATAAACAGCCACATGTATACACTTGACGCTTTATAATCAGCCACATGTATACACTTGACGCTTTATAAACAGCCACATGTATACACTTGACGCTTTATAAACAGCCACATGTATACACTTGACGCTTTATAATCAGCCACATGTATACACTTAACGCTTTATAATCAGCCACATGTATACACTTAACGCTTTATAAACAGCCACATGTATACACTTAACGCTTTATAATCAGCCACATGTATACACTTAACGCTTTATAAACAGCCACATGTATACACTTAACGCTTTATAATCAGCCACATGTATACACTTAACGCTTTATAAACAGCCACATGTATACACTTAACGCTTTATAAACAGCCACATGTATACACTTAACGCTTTATAATCAGCCACCTGTATACACTTAACGCTTTATAATCAGCCACATGTATACACTTAACGCTTTATAATCAGTCACATGTATACACTTAACGCTTTATAATCAGCCACATGCGTATACTTAGCACTAAGTAATAACTCTATATAATCAGCCTCATGTATATACTTAGCACTAAGCAATAACTCTATATAATCAGCCACATGTATATACATAGCACTAAGCAATAACTCTATATAATCAGCCTCATGTATATACATAGCACTAAGCAATAACTCTATATAATCAGTCACATGTTTAAACTTAGCACTAAGCAATAACTCTATATAATCAGCCTCGTGTATATACTAAGCACTAAGCAATAACTCTATATAATCAGCCACATGTATAAACTTAACACTAAGCAATAACTCTATATAATCAGCCTCATGTATATACTTAGCACTAAGCAATAACTCTATATAATCAGCCACATGTATATACATAGCACTAAGCAATAACTCTATATAATCAGCCTCATGTATATACTTAGCACTAAGCAATAACTCTATATAATCAGCCACATGTATATACATAGCACTAAGCAATAACTCTATATAATCAGCCACATGTATATACATAGCACTAAGCAATAACTCTATATAATCAGCCACATGTATATACATAGCACTAAGCAATAACTCTATATAATCAGCCACATGTATATACATAGCACTAAGCAATAACTCTATATAATCAGCCTCATGTATATACTGAACCCTTAGCAATAACTCTATATAATCAGCCACATGTATATACTTAGCACTAAGCAATAACTCTATATAATCAGTCACATGTTTAAACTTAGCACTAAGCAATAACTCTATATAATCAGCCTCGTGTATATACTAAGCACTAAGCAATAACTCTATATAATCAGCCACATGTATAAACTTAACACTAAGCAATAACTCTATATAATCAGCCACATGTATATACTTAGCACTAAGCAATAACTCTATATAATCAGCCTCATGTATATACTTAACACTAAGCAATAACGATATATAATCAGCCACATGTATATACTTAGCACTAAGCAATAACGATATATAATCAACCTCATGTATATACTTAACACTAAGCAATAACTCTATATAATCAGCCTCATGTATATACTTAACATTAAGACCCTACTTTATTCTTCAGTTGGTCGTACGGCGTACTTCTGTGGGAAATAGTTACGCTTGGCGGAATGCCATTCAGTGGAATGGATACCGGAAAACTTATGAAAAAACTTCAATTTGGGTACTCCATAAGGAAACCAGTTAACTGTTCACAAGAACTGTAAGTATAAATACAATATTTAATCTTCTCGTTTTCAGATGTGAAGACGGGGGAAGAGCGAGGTTGGGTGAATCTGTATAGCCAGGTTTAACTTCCACAGTGGCGTATATTGTTACTGACCGTTCCAATGTGGTGTCCCTTCTTGTCACTGGTTATGTACATGAATCTGTATAACCAGGTTTAGCTTCCACAGTGGCGGAGATTGTTACTGACTGTTCCAATGTGGTGTCCCTTCTTGTCGCTGGTTATGTACATGATTCTGTGTAACCAGATTTAACTTCCACAGTGGCGAGATTGTTACTGACCGTTCCAAGGTGGTGTCCCTTCTTGTCACTGATTATATACATAAATCTGTATAACCAGGTTTAACTTCAACAGTGGCATATATTGTTACTGACCATTCCAAGATGGTGTCCCTTCTTGTCACTGATTATGTACATGAATCTGTATAACCAGGTTTAACTTCCACAGTGGCGGAGATTGTTACTGACCGTTCCAAGGTGGTGTCCCTTCTTGTCACTGATTATATACATAAATCTGTATAACCAGGTTTAACTTCAACAGTGGCATATATTGTTACTGACCGTTCCAATGTGGTGTCCCTTCTTGTCACTGTTTATGTACATGGATCTGTATAACCAGGTTTAACTTCCACAGTGGCGGAGATTGTTACTGACCGTTCCAAGGGTGTGTCACTTCTTGCCACCGGTTATGTATATGATTCTGTATAACCAGGTTTAACTTCAACAGTGGCGTATATTATTACTGACCATTGCAAGGTGGTGTTCCTTCTTGTCACTTGTTATGTACATGATTCTGTATAACCAGGTTTAACTTTCGCAGTGGCGTAGATTGTTACTGACCGTTCCAAGGTGGTGTCCCTTCTTGTCACTGGTTATGTACATGATTCTGTATAACCAGGTTTAGCTTCCACAGTGGCGTATATTGTTACTGACCGTTCCAATGTGGTGTCCCTTCTTGTCACTGGTTATGTACATGAATCTGTATAACCAGGTTTAGCTTCCACAGTGGCGGAGATTGTTACTGACCGTTCCAAGGTGGTGTCCCTTCTTGTCACTGGTTATGTATATGGTTTTGTATAACCATGTTAAACTTCCGCAGTGGCGGAGATTGTTATTGACTGTTCCAATGTGGTGTCCCTTCTTGTCACTGGTTATGTACATGATTCTGTGTTACCAGATTTAACTTCCGCAGTGGCGGAGATTGTTATTGACTGTTCCAATGTGGTGTCCCTTCTTGTTACTGGTTATGTACATGATTCTGTGTAACCAGATTTAACTTTCACAGTGGCAGAGATTTTTACTGACCGTTCCAAGGTGGTGTCCCTTCTTGTCACTGGTTATGTAGATGATTCTGTGTAACCAGGTTTAACTTCCACAGTCGCGTATATTGTTAGTGACCGTTCCAAGGTCGTGTCCCTTCTTGTCACTTGTTATGTAGATGATTCTGTATAACCAGGTTTAACTTCCGCAGTTGCGTAGATTGTTACTGACCGTTCCAAGGAGGCGTCCCTTCTTGTCACTGGTTATGTATATGATTCTGTATAACCAGGTTTAACTTCCACAGTGGCGTAGATTGTTACTGACCGTTCCAAGGTGGTGTCCCTTCTTGTCACTGGTTATGTAAATGATCCCTATAACCAGGTTTAACTTCCACAGTTGCGTAGATTGTTACTGACCGTTCCAATGTTGTGCACCTTCTTGTCACTGGTTATGTACATGATTCTCTATAACCAGGTGAAACATCCGCAGCGGCGGAGATTGTTACTGACCGTTCCAATGTGATGTCAGTTGTTGTCACTGATTATGTAAATGAATCTGTATGACCTGGTTTAACTCCCACAGTGGCGTATATAGCTACTGACCGTTCCAAGGTGGTGTCCCTTCTTGTCACTGATTATGTACATAAATATTTATAACCAGGTTTAACTTCAACAGTGGCGGAGATTGTTACTGACCGTTCCAATGTGGTGTCCCTTCTTGTCACATTTTGTGTACGTGATTCTGTATATCCAGGTTTCACTTTCGCAGAGACGTATATTGTTACTGACCGTTCCAAGGTGGTGTCACTTCTTGTCACTGATTATGTACATAATTCTGTATAACTAAGTTTAACTTCCACAGTGGCGTATAATATTTCTGAACGTTCCAAGGTCGTGTCCCTTCTTGTCACTGATAATTTACATGATTCTGTATAACCGGGTTTAACCTCCACAGTGGCGTATATTGTTACTGACCGTTCCAGGGTGGTGTCCCTTCTTGTCACTGATTATGTACATCATTCTGTATAACCAGTTTTATCTTCAACAGTGACAGAGATTGTTACTGTCCGTTCCTAGGTGGCGTCCCTTCTTATCACTGGTTATGTACATGATTCTGTATAACCAGGTTAAACTTTCACAGTGGCGTATATTGTTACTGACCGCTCAAAAGTGGCGTCCCTTTTTGTCACTGATTATGTACATGGTTCGGTATATTAATCATTCTCATACTGCTTTTGGTTGCTTATTATTGCTTCGTCTCCTGTTGTTTATTTCTGATATTTAATCAAACAGCTGAGCTGAGATTGTCAAAGTTCTGTTAGCTTAAATCTTCGCTATAAAGTTTTACAAAAATTTAAAGTTATTTTGATTCAACAAAAACAAAAGTACAAACAGCCTTTTTTAACCAACCGGATACAGTCAATGTCTCACTTACGAATAACCCCCTAACATGACGGTAGCAAGCATATTACGACCAAGGAATTAGAGCTGTTTAAAGTGGTTGGGCATTTTTTTTTTGAAAATGCATAAATTGTCATATTGGGGTATTGTTTTATGAAGCTATAGCAGTTTAAAAATGTGTCTTGATAAATTACAACGAATGGGCAGAAATACAAAAAACATGAAGGGGTTTCATGAAACCATCAAAATTGTGAAAAAGCAACCTGGTCAACCCCATGTTTTTTTCTGTATATTTGGACCAACAGAGGACTATTTATGGGAATAAAGCACTTTTAGAACCATTAATTATGTATCCAGTGTTCCAGAAGTGCATGTCTCTATGTCTATGAAAACAAGACATTTTTAGAATCATTAGTTATGCGTCCAGTGTTCCAGAAGTGCATGTCTCTATATGCAGAACAGTGTCAAATTGATTGGTGTGTGAGACATATATGAGAAAAGCGGAAAAGCCACACTGTACATATCTTATGCTGACTATGAAAATAACGCCGGCTCACGTTATGAAAATCAGCAATTGAATTGAAACTGGTATATTTCTTTTTGCTTTATCACGGTGTTCCGTTAGGACCATCGACCATGTAATATAATAATTATGTAAGTTAACAATGATTTAATATATCATACCTTTAAGGTATGACGTAATGTCCGCATGCTGGGAATACCAGCCGGAGGAAAGACCTGCTTTTGAAGACATTCAAAACAAGTTGGAAGAAATGAAAAGCGACCCGTTTGTAAGTGCTTTGGGAGATTAATTTCTTTATTGAATAATTTTAATTTCACAACACAGCACCGCACTGCATGCCGGGTACAGCGGTGCATGCAGCATTGGGAATATACCCTATAAACGTTGGAGATGTAATGAAAAATAGGTATTTTCTCAGTTTTTAATCATAAAAAAATGATTGGTTTCAAAGAAATAAGAAATTCCACATATATACTGAAATTAGCATGGTCGCTCATGACTTGGTCATTTCAGTGCTCACTCGATGACATAAATAGATATTTCACCAAATGAAGGAGGTTCAGAACCATATTTCGGGTTACATATGGTAAACTCAGTTTGTTGGACCAAGCAGGACTGAAACTTACGACCTAGGCGATGGAAATTAAGTGCTGCTGAAATGCCGCCTAAGGCCATCCAGTCATGGAAAATCTATATAATTCCCTGAAACCAATAACTGTTTTCAATAGAATACATCCCAATTGAGTGTAACATAATTAACGGTAAATACTACGAACAAAGTATTATATATACATGTACTGTTTTTTTTAAACAACCGTAATCTGAGTAATTCTCTATTAAACGAGGAAACAATATACATATTCATATTCAAGATACTTATACTAATCGCTTTAAGTAAAATACAATCATGTTAGCTCTTCCTTTCTTGTTTTATCGTTACAGGAGCACATTGCCTTGGTGGGCAAATATGGGCAGTGTTTAGAATTTCCAAGCGTCGACATATGAACAGCATTCACAGATATATGTGATACTTTCGAATGTTAAAACATTAATTTTAATTCACTTTAAAGAAAATCAATTGTTATTCTATTATTTTCCTATTAACATCTTTTATTCAAATTTTTATAAAAAGCTACGTTCGTGGGTTGTCAAAAAATACAAATATTGATTTTTACTTTGATGTTTAATATCTTACTTTTAAATGTTTAAAATTATTTATAGTCTCTTATAGTTCTTTCTGAATCGATTTTTACGAATGTAGGTCCGTGTAATATGTCCTTTGATAATCCTCAAAATCCCCATGGTCATAATCCCCATGGCTAAAAAATGACAAGGTAGTCAAAATCCCCTCGATAGAATTAAAAAGGTGGTCAAAATCCTCTTGGTCAAAAATAGAGGGGTAGTCAAAATCCCCATGATGGGTAATCAAAATATACGGGGGTGTTCAATCTGGAATGTAATTTTTGTTTTATTTTCTTTAAAAAAAGAGGCAGATTCATAAGCATTTATAAAAACGGCAAATTCACAAACAACTTTGTTATTAATTATATTTTTACAGTTTTTAATTTTTCAAAAAAAACTTGTTTGTCACAGTCAATTATTTATGTGGTCATGTTAATTATTTGCTGATAATTAGAGCAGTTTATTGTATTTTTTAACAAAAACTTGTTTGTCACAGTCACAGTTATTTAAGTGATCATGTCAATGATCACCCCTTTATTAACTAAATTGACTGCATATTGGCGTAAGATCTTTAAATGATTATTCACAATTATTGACAAATGCCACTCACCATGGGGATTTTGACTACCCTATCATTTTTGTCATGTGGATTTTGACTACTCATCAATGGGATTTTGACCACCCTGTTAATACTGTCGGGGGGATTTTGACTACAATGTCATTTTTTAGCTCATAATCCCGGTTATAAAACAGTTAAGGCTTATGTAATATGTCCTTCAGTTATATTAAAATACATTCTAGGCCCGTGTAATATGTCATTTAATTATATTACTATACATTTTAGGTCCGTGTAATATGTCATTTAATTATATAACGATACATTTTAGGCCCGTGTTATATGTAATTTAATTGAATTACTGTACATTCTTGGCCCGTGTAATACGTCCTTCAATTATACTATTACACCTTTTAGGCCCGTGTAATTTGTCCTTCAATTATACTATTACTCATTTTAGGCCGTGTAATATGTCCTTCAATTATACTATTACACATTTTAGGCCCATGTAATTTGTCCTTAAATTATACTATTACACATTTTAGGCCCGTGTAATATGTCCTTCAATTATACTATTACACATTTTAGGCCCATGTAATTTGTCCTTAAATTATACTATTACACATTTTAGGCCCGTGTAATATGTCCTTCAATTACATGATTACACATTTTAGGCCCGTGTAATATGTCCTTCGATTACACGATTACACATTTTAGGCCCGTGTAATATGTCCTTCAATTATACTATTACACATTTTAGGCCCATTAGTTGTCCTTAAATTATACTATTACACATTTTAGGCCCGTGTAATATGTCCTTCATTTACATGATTACACATTTTAGGCACGTGTACTATGTCCTTTAATTATACTATTACACTTTTTAGGCACGTAAAATTTGTCCTTCAAATATACTATTACACATTTTAGGCATGTCTAATTTGTCATTCAAATATACTATTACACATTTTAGGTCCGTGTAATATGTCCTTCAATTACACATTTTAGGCGCGTGTAATGTGTCCTTCATTTACACGATTACACATTTTAGGCCCGTGTAATATGTCCTTCAATTACACGATAATACGTTTAGGCCGATGTAATATGTCCTTTAATTATTTCATTATATAAATCATTTATAAGTAATAAATTATTATACAGTTCAATGTACAAAATGTTTTTTTTATCATTACTCGGCGTCTTGTACAATACAGGTTTTATAAGTTTTAAGTTGGCTCTTTTCAAATTAACTTAAATAAATATATCAATATAAATATAATTCTATTGTCATAGCTATTTATTAGTTTTCTTTTTAATTTATAGAAAAAGTAATGTGTTTTTAATTATATCTTTAGGAATAATGTGTACTTCAATTTCTTATATATATGTTGCTTGTTGTTTCACACGACACAATATTCATTATGGGTGCTTCAGTGTTAACTCTTATATGTTATATCTGAGATATGTGGAGTATTTATTGGTATAGCTGTTTTAGGAGGATAATAATACATTTTATGCCCGTGTAATATGTCTTTAATAATACTATAATTATTCATCAATATGTAACATAGTTCAGGTCCGTGTAATATGTCTTTGATAATACTATAATTATACATCAATACGTAACATAGTTCAGGTCCGTGTAATATGTCTTTAATAATACTATAACTATACATCAATATGTAACATAGTTCAGGTCCGTGTAATATGTCTTTAATAATACTATAATTATTCATCAATATGTAACATAGTTCAGGTCCGTGTAATATGTCTTTAATAATACTATAATTATACATCAATACGTAACATAGTTCAGGTCCGTGTAATATGTCTTTGATAATACTATAATTATACATCAATACGTAACATAGTTCAGGTCCGTGTAATATGTCTTTGATAATACTATAATTATACATCAATATGTAACATAGTTCAGGTCCGTGTAATATGTCTTTGATAATACTATAATTATACATCAATACGTAACATAGTTCAAGTCCGTGTAATATGTCTTTGATAATACTATAATTATACATCAATACGTAACATAGTTCAAGTCCGTGTAATATGTCTTTGATAATACTATAATTATACATCAATACGTAACATAGTTCAGGTCCGTTCAGGTCCGTGTAATATGTCTTTGATAATACTATAATTATACATCAATATGTAACATAGTTCAGGTCCATGTAATATGTCTTTAATAATACTATAATTATACATCAATATGTAACATAGTTCAGGTCCGTGTGATATGTCTTTAATAGTACTATAATTATACATCAATATGTAACATAGTTCATGTCCGTGTAATATGTCTTTAATAGTACTATAATTATACATCAATATGTAACATAGTTCAGGTCCGTGTAATATGTCTTTGATAATACTATAATTATACATCAATATGTAACATAGTTCAGGTCCGTGTAATATGTCTTTAATAATACTATAATTATACATCAATATGTAACATAGTTCATGTCCGTGTAATATGTCTTTAATAGTACTATAATTATACATCAATATGTAACATAGTTCAGGTCCGTGTAATATGTCTTTGATAATACTATAATTATACATCAATACGTAACATAGTTCAGGTCCGTGTAATATGTCTTTGATAATACTATAATTATACATCAATACGTAACATAGTTCAGGTCCGTGTAATATGTCTTTAATAATACTATAATTATACATCAATACGTAGCATAGTTCAGGTCCGTGTAATGTGTCTTTGATAATACTATAATTATACATCAATACGTAGCATAGTTCAGGTCCGTGTAATGTGTCTTTGATAATACTATAATTATACATCAATACGTAACATAGTTCAGGTCCGTGTTATATGTCTTTGATAATACTATAATTATACATCAATACGTAACATAGTTCAGGTCCGTGTAATATGTCTTTGATAATACTTTAATTATACATCAATACGTAACATAGTTCAGGTCCGTGTAATATGTCTTTGATAATAATATAATTATACATCAATACGTAACATAGTTTAGGTCCGTATAATATGTCTTTGATAATACTATAATTATACATCAATACGTAACATAGTTCAGGTCCGTGTAATATGTCTTTGATAATACTATAATTATTCATCAATACGTAACCTAGTTCAGGTCCGTGTAATATGTCTTTGATAATACTATAATTATACATCAATACGTAACCTAGTTCAGGTCCGTGTAATATGTCTTTGATAATACTATAATTATACATCAATATGTAACATAGTTCAGGTCCGTGTAATATGTCTTTGATAATACTATAATTATACATCAATACGTAACATAGTTCAGGTCCGTGTAATATGTCTTTGATAATACTATACTTATACATCAATATGTAACATAGTTCATGTCCGTGTAATATGTCTTTAATAGTACTATAATTATACATCAATATGTAACATAGTTCAGGTCCGTGTAATATGTCTTTGATAATACTCTAATTATTCATCAATATGTAACATAGTTCAGGTCCGTGTAATATGTCTTTAATAAAACTATAATTATACATCAATATGTTACATAGTTCAGGTCCGTGTAATATGTCTTCAGTAATACTGTTATTAAACATCAATATGTAACATAGTTCAGGTCCGTGTAATATGTCTTCAGTAATACTGTTATTAAACATCAATATGTAACATAGTTCAGGTCCATGTAATATGCCATTTAATTTATATTAGAATACCTTTAGACACCGCGCAATACTGCTTTAATTATACTTTCATGATATATGATAGGCCCTTGTAATATAATGTATGCTCTTTAATTATTCTTTTATACAATTAATGCCCGTGCAAAATATTCTTTGATTATACTATTACAATATACTTTAGGTCTGGAAAGAATGTCCTTTAGTTATATGAAAATACATTTTTGGTCTGAATAATATGTCCGTTATTTATACTAATATAATACATGTAAGGCCCGTGTAATATGTCCATTAATATTATTATGACACCCTATGTACTATGTCTTTTAATACTACTTGTGTAATTTTTCCTTTAATAATAATAGTATAAGTCTATGTTATGATTACTATTATTTTATCAGTTACTGCACTGATATTCATTATTGTAAAATGCAACGTGTTCCACGCTCTGTGTTTTATTGATAACTTGATGTACCTAATAGAAAGGTGTAAAAGTTCTGTAACTGAGCTCGTATTCGTTTGGAATGTAACATGTTACCACGCCCCACCTTCCACCCCTCACACACGTGGTATATGAATAAATTCACTATGAATAAACATCTCGCATCTTAATACCACCCTTTCTCAGAACATATTATAAACGTGGACAACAATGTTATATCTGGATTAAATGTAATATAATTTGCTGCTAAACGTTTCGTCTTCAAGTAATATATTTTTCATACTGTGATTTGTAATAGAAAGAAAATGTCAAGGATATATCGGATGCTGCGTTCCTTTTTTGTATTTTTTTTTATAAAGAATATTTTCTTTATTAATTGTGATAATCTTTAGAAAACAATAAATGTTTGTTTTATTTTTTGTTTCTATTTGATGTTATACCGAGCAATAACGCGACATTTACATTCACGTTGTTTTAAACTTATTTATTTTACTTCGATTGTCGCACACTATACAAATAAGCCAGCAATGCATAACAAACCAAGCTACATGTAGCGATCCAGCAAACACACTTAGCTATCAATCTAATTGACAAACACAGCTACCATTCCAATAAACAAATTCAGCTATCAATCTAATAGAGAAACAGAGCTACCATTCCAATAAACAAACACAGCTACCAATCTAATAGAGAATTAGAGCAACCATTCCAATAAACAAACTCAGCTATCAATCTAATAGAGAAATAGAGCAACCATTCCAATAAACAAACTAAGCTATCAATTTAATAGAGAATTAGAGCAACCATTCCAATAAACAAACTCAGCTATCAATCTAATAGAGAAATAGAGCAACCATTCCAATACACAAACTCAGCTATCAATCTAATAGAGAAATAGAGCTACCATTTCAATAAACAAACACAGCTACCAATCTAATAGAGAATTAGAGCAACCATTCCAATAAACAAACTCAGCTATCAATCTAATAGAGAAACAGAGCTACCATTCAAATAAACAAACTAAGCTGTCAATCTAATAGAGAAACAGAGCTACCATTCCAATAAACAAACTCAGCTATCAATCTAATAGAGGAATAGAGCAACCATTCCAATACACAAACTCAGCTATCAATCTAATAGAGAAACAGAACTACCATTCCAATAAACAAACTCAGCTATCAATCTAATAGAGAAATAGAGCTACCATTCCAATAAACAAACTCAGCTATCAATCTAATAGAGAAACAGAGCTACCATTCCAATAAACAAACTCAGCTATCAATCTAATAGAGAAATAGAGCAACCATTCCAATAAACAAACTCAGCTATCAATCTAATAGAGAAACAGAGCTACCATTCCAATAAACAAACTCAGCTATCAATCTAATAGAGAAATAGAGCTACCATTCAAATAAACAAACTCAGCTATCAATCTAATAGAGAAACAGAGCTACCATTCCAATAAACAAACTCAGCTATCAATCTAATAGAGAAATAGAGCTACCATTCAAATAAACAAACTAAAATTAAACTAACAATCAAATGAACAAATTATAATATCAAGGCATTAAACAAATTAAGCTGTCAATAAAATAAACAAACTAAACTCTCGATAAAATAAACATACATCATTCAAATAAACAAACTAAAAAAACTAAGCTATCAGTCTGATAGGCACTCTAGCAACCAATACACCATCTATATAAAATAAGCCATCATAAAGCTATCAATCCATTTAAAACAAACTAATCTATCTAATCCTAGCTACCAATCTTATAAACAAAATTTGAATATTAAGCTATCAGTCTTATGAACAAATTTTAATTCCAAAACAAACTAACGTAACTAATCTCAACTACAATTGCATATTAAGCGATCAATCCAAAAACAAACAAGACTGTCTATCCAACAACAACTTAGCATGTTAATTAAAAAACAAACAAGGCCATTTATCTAATAAACAACTAAAGATATCGATCAAACATTTTTAATACAATAAACAATTAATATTTAATTAAACAAACAAAACTACCAATCCGGTAACAATATATTCAAACATGCAAATTCAATAAACGAACTAAAAAATATTCACATGATTGTCATCCGTACAAAGCTCAAAATTTTAGAAATAAATTTTCATATTAATATTTCAAGATATCATAAGTAATTTAGCGGACATGTTTCAAGATACGTACATTGGAGCCTACATTGGTATGTGTACAAAGTGATGATTGACTTCCAATATATATAATTTATTCTATACCTGTTAAGTGTATAGCCAATCACCTACCCTAGATGTTACCACGTGACTGTACACTATTGGCTCTAATAACTTTTATATTGTACATTTCAAAATTTAAGATGTCAACAACAAAAAAAAAAAGAAAAAGAATATAAATTAAGTAGAAATACCAACGATTAAAAAATAACCGACAAAATGTTCCGCATAGCGAGGACGTTGAAAAAATCTGAATATCTATAACTGCAACTTCCTTCATCTGCCGCTTGTTTTACAGTGTTAAACGGCGTCTCGTCTAATATGGTTTTCATCACAATACATACTCGTACAATATAGTCCAATATTTTACAAAACACTGTAAAATAACATAATAATATTTTGATCATTATATTTGTGAGCAGACCCTTAATTTCATTTTTAATTTGTAAATGCGTATAAATAACTATTATAAATATTTGAAATATATCGTATTTCTCAAATCCGTGGCCATATATACTTAACGCTTTTAAAAACACGAGTGTTTTGATATTGAATGTATTTTTCTATCCCATATTTGCCATCATTTTCATCGGTTTATATATGTCGACCGCCCATTTATGTCGACAACCCATATACGTCGACCGCCCATAATTAATCAAGGTAAGAAATTTGTGTCATTCATGTTCAATCTAGTTTTGATACAAAACACGTACAATACATTTTAAAGGCGTTGACTATATATGGATAGGACAAAACTTAATAATAATGTTGTGATATAATTTGATTTTTTTTATCTTTTTTTAAATACCATTATATAATAGGGTTTGATATCATTATACTGTTACATGTATAATACCGAATAATGCTTTTTTATGTTGTTTTGAAGTCGGGACTGAATAGCTCAGTCGGTTACGCGTCTGACTATTAATCCAGGGGTCGTAAGTTCGAATCCCGGCACGGCAACAGTCTCCGTGATGATTGATGTACGACATCTCATTATCATTCGTCTCTCACCACTGATTCAAGTAGGAAATTTATTAGCTACTTGCAGAGATGGGGTGTGCTGGGGTACTGGTTAACCTTTCTGGATCTCAGAAAACAGTGCTTTGATTAACTGATCGTCTATTAGCCCTCGATTGCATAAAAAATGACGCTAAATATTCAATCAATTATGTTGTTTTGCAACACACGTGCCCGTACATGTATTGTGTGCCTACTTGGCAAGAGACGTCCAAAATCACACTTCAAGTCATTTTCTTATAACACTATGTGTGCTAAATGAGAAAACAACCGTGAGATCAACCGCGTTATTCTTTATTACGATACATACATTTAAGTAATAGATCATTTATTGTTACGAAATTAAGTTTGCGAGAACGAAGCGTAGCGGAGTGAATCCGTTGAAGAAATTATAATGGTGTCCAACATGATATGTAAAATGTAAAGGACAAAGTCACAACACTGTAACAACAATAAATATATTAACTAAACAGATGCTAAGTGCAACAAAACATACAGAAGAAAAGACAGCATGTTTGCCCTCTTTACTAGTTAATTACATAACGAAAATAGTATAAAAATGCGGAAACAATATCAATTAAATGAACACGGTATAAAATATGCTTAAACGTTCATATTCAGCTTCTGGAAGACTTCGCTATTTTTGCAAGTTTAAAGAGTCCAGTGGGCGTAAAACCGGAGGTAGCAGTCTGGTGTTGCTTCCCGGCTCTACAATATACTTGGGAACCAGCTGTCTAGAGTGCACATGCAGAGGGAAAGGATTATCGTGTTGTGGGTTTGTAATGTTCAATATTCAAGAGTCGGTACATATCTATCACATGATTGTTTCAAACATTCTTTTGCAATCTGATTATTGGCATGATTATTTAAGCGGTAAAATACTCGATATTAATAGAATATATTCAACCTGGGTCATACAAGTAGCCGCATAACACCACAACAAACAAGTACCAATGCTTCCCTTTTGTGGCGTAGGACCACCACATACATATAATACCAACACAACCTAATCTCAACACCAGTGTATATCGGTGTAACGTTAAACTACCACAAACACAACTACAACTACAAAAAAAATATCAACTTAACTAACACTAGTGGCTAAATATCACTACAAATACAAAATACTACTACAACTGAATTTCAATATCACTTAGTAGCGATGTAACACCATTAAATACACAAAATACCACTACATCCGGATCTGAACATCACTAAGTAGCGGCGTAACACCATTAAATACACATAATTCCACTATAACCGGACATCAACATCACTAATTAGCGGTGAAGAACCACCTCAGACATTTCAGACTTTAACAACAAACTTCATGATAGCACTACAAAGGAAGATAGATAATGCCACTATAAAGACACCTCGTATAGCTATACACAAGGAAGGCCATACACTTTTATAAAAGAGACGTAATATCACTGCATACGAGTCATAAAACCAGAGAAAAGATGACCTAATACCACTACAAACAGGAATAAAAAACACTTCAAGTGTAAAATAGAAATTTCAAAAGTGACCGAATAACTCTACAAACAATAAAACAACAAATTCGACAAATAACCTCTACAAATAAGACTCAATAAAACTGCAATAAAGATACATGTATCAATAAACTTACTACAAATGTACCTCTAGAAACGAGCATTAAGACATGTACCACCAAACAAACACAGTACCCATACAGTCACACAAGGTTTGATAGCATTTGCAAACGATACTACATACACTGTACACGATATTTGATACAATTACAAACGGTATTACAAACACTGTACACGAGTTTTGATACCATTTGCAAACGATACTACATACACTGTACACGAGTTTTGATACCATTTGCAAACGATACTACATACACTGTACACGAGGTTTGGTACAATTACAAACGATACTTCATACACTGTACACGACGTTCGTTACAATTACAAACGATACTACATACACTGTACACGAGATTTGTTACAATTACAAACGATACTTCATACACCGTACACGAGGTTTGATACAATTACAAACGATACTTCATACACTGTACACGACGTTCGTTACAATTACAAACGATACTACATACACTGTACACGAGATTTGTTAAAATTACAAACGATACTACATACACTGTACACGAGTTTTAATACCATTACAAACGATACTTCATACACTGTACACGACGTTCGTTACAATTACAAACGATACTACATACACTGTACACGACGTTTGATACAATTACAAACGATACTACATACACTGTACACGAGATTTGTTACAATTACAAGCGATAATACATATACTGTACACGAGATTGGTTACAATTACAAGCGGTAATACATACACTGTACACGAGATTTGTTACAATTACAAGCGATAATACATATACTGTACACGAGATTTGTTAAAATTACAAGCGATAATACATACACTGTACTAGAGATTTGTAACAATTACAAACGATACTTCATACACTGTATACGAGGTTTGATACAATTACAAACGATACTTCATACACTGTACACGACGTTCGTTACAATTACAAACGATATTACATACACTGTACACGAGATTTGTTACAATTACAAGCGATAATACATACACTGTACACGAGGTTTGATACAATAACAAGCGATACTACATACACTGTAAACGAGGTTTAATATAACTACAAATGATACTACATACACTGTACACGAGATTTGTTAAAATTACAAACGATATTACATACACTGTACACGAGATTTGTTACAATTACAAGCAATACTACATACACTGTACAAGAGATTTGTAAACATTACAAACGATACTACATACACTGTACACGAGATTTGTTACAATTACAAACGATACTTCATACACTGTACACGAGGTTTGATACAATTACAAACAATACTTCATACACTGTACACGACGTTCGTTACAATTACAAACGATACTACATACACTGTTCACGAGATTTGTTACAATTACAAGCGATAATACATATACTGTACACGAGATTTGTTAAAATTACAAACGATACTACATACACTGTACACGAGTTTTAATACCATTACAAACGATACTTCATACACTGTACACGACGTTCGTTACAATTACAAACGATACTACATACACTGTACACGACGTTTGATACAATTACAAACGATACTACATACACTGTACACGAGATTTGTTACAATTACAAGCGATAATACATATACTGTACACGAGATTGGTTACAATTACAAGCGGTAATACATACACTGTACACGAGATTTGTTACAATTACAAGCGATAATACATATACTGTACACGAGATTTGTTAAAATTACAAGCGATAATACATACACTGTACTAGAGATTTGTAACAATTACAAACGATACTTCATACACTGTATACGAGGTTTGATACAATTACAAACGATACTTCATACACTGTACACGACGTTCGTTACAATTACAAACGATATTACATACACTGTACACGAGATTTGTTACAATTACAAGCGATAATACATACACTGTACACGAGGTTTGATACAATAACAAGCGATACTACATACACTGTAAACGAGGTTTAATATAACTACAAATGATACTACATACACTGTACACGAGATTTGTTAAAATTACAAACGATATTACATACACTGTACACGAGATCTGTTACAATTACAAGCAATACTACATACACTGTACAAGAGATTTGTAAACATTACAAACGATACTACATACACTGTACACGAGATGTGTTACTATTACAAGCGATACTATATACACTGTACACGAGATTTGTTACGATTACAAACGATACTACATACAACGTACACGAGGTTTGTTATAATTACAAGCGATACTACATACACTGTACAAGAGATTTGTAAACATTACAAACGATACTACATACACTGTACACAAGATGTGTTACTATTACAAACGATACTACATACACTGTACACGAGATTTGTTAAAATTACAAACGATACTACAAACACTGTACAAGAGATGAGTTACAATTACAAGCAATACTACATACACTGTACAAGAGATGTGTTACAGTTACAAGCGATACTACATACACTGTACAAGAGATGTGTTACTATTACAAGCGATACTACATACACTGTACACGAGATTTGTTACAATTACAAGCGATACTACCTACACTGTACAAGAGATGTGTTACAATTACAAGCAATACTACATACACTGTACAAGATATGTGTTACAATTACAAGCAATACTACATACACTGTACAAGAGATGTGTTACTATTACAAGCGATACTACATACACTGTACACGAGATTTGTTACAATTACAAGCAATACTACATACACTGTACAAGAGATGTGTTACAATTACAAGCGATACTACATACACTGTACACGAGATTTGTTACAATTACAAGCAATACTACATACTTTGTACAAGAGATGTGTTACTATTACAAGCGATACTACATACACTGTACACGAGATTTGTTACAATTACAAACGATACTACATACATTTGTTAGAATTACAAGCAATACTACATACACTGTACAAGAGATGTGTTACTATTATAAGCAATACTACATACACTGTACAAGAGATGTGTTACTATTACAAGCGATACTACATACACTGTACACGAGATTTGTTACAATTACAAACGATACTACATACACCATACACGAGGTTTGTTACAATTACAAGCGATATTACATACACCATACATGAGGTTTGTTACAATTACAAGCGATACTATATACATCGTACACGAGGTTTGTTACAATTACAAACGATACTACATACACCGTACACGAGGTTTGTTACAATTACAAGCGATACTATATACACCGTACACGAGGCTTGTTACAATTACAAACGATACTACATACATTTGTTACAATTACAAGCAATACTACATACACTGTACAAGAGAATTGTGAACATTACAAACGATACTACATACACTGTACACGAGATTTGTTACAATTACAAACGATAGTACATACACCATACACGAGGTTTGTTACAATTACAAGCGATACTACATACACCGTACACAAGTTTGGTTACAATTACAAACGCTACTACACACACCGTACACGAGGTTTGTTACAATTACAAACGATACTACATGCACCGTACACGAGATTTGTTACAATTACAAGCGACACTACATACACCGTACACGAGAATTGTTAAAATTACAAACGATACTACATACACCGCACACGCAACTTGTTACAATTACAAGCGAAACTACATACACCGTACACGATATTTGTTACAATTACAAACGATACTACATACACTGTATACGAGATTTGTTACAATTACAAACGATACTACATACACTGTACACGAGATTTGTTACAATTACAAACGATACTACATACACTATAACTAGATCAGTTAATTGTTATTTTCATTTCCTTTTCCTTTCTTGTATTTCCATACATGCACATGCTTTGTAATATGCTTAAATCTAAAATAAACTACCCAACATTATGTAATTAAGACATAAAAACATACCAGTCGCAATCCCGAGAAAGAAGGTTTGATAAAATTACAAACAATACTACATATACTGTACACGAGGTTTGATGCAATTACGAACGATTCTACTTACACTGTAAACAAGATTTGATACAATTACAAGCGATACTTCATACACTGTATACGAGGCTTGATACAATTACTAACGATACTTCATACACTGTACACGAGGTTCGATACAATGACAAACGATACTACATACATCTGTTACAATTACAAACGATACTACATACACCGTACACGAGGTTTGTTACAGTTACAAATGATACTACATACACCGTACACGAGGTTTGTTACAATTACAAACAATACCAAACACACCGTACACGAGGTTTGTTACAATTACAAACGTTACTACATACGAGGTTTGTTACAATTACAAACAATACTAAATACACAGTACAGGAGGTTTGTTACAATTACAAACGATACTACATACACTGTACACGAGGTTTGTTACAATTAAAAACGATAATACATACACCGTACACGAGATTTGTTACAATTACAAACGATACTAAATACACCGTACACAAGATTTGTTACACTTACACGCGATACTACATGCACCGTACACGAGACTTGTTACAATTACAAGCGATACTTCATGCACCGTACGAGAGATTTGTTACTATTACAAGCAACACTACTTGCACCGTACACGAAATTTGTTACAATTACATGCGATACTACATACACTGTACACGAGATTTGTTACAATTACAAACGATACTAAATTCACAGTACACGAGATTTGTGACAGTTACAAACGATACTAAAGACACCGTACACGAGCTTTGTTACAATTACAAGCGATACTACATACACCGTACACGAGGTTTGTTACAATTACAAACGATACTACATACACTGTACACGAGGTTTGTTACAATTGCAAACAATACTAAATACACCGTACACGAGATTAGTTACAATTACAAGCGATACTACATACACCGTACACGAGATTTGTGACAATTACAAACGATACTAAAGACACCGATCACGAGCTTTGTTACAATTACAAGCGATACTACATACACCGTACACGAGATTTGTGACAATTACAAACGATACTAAATACACCGTAGACGAGGTTTGTTACAATTACAAACGATACTACATACACTGTACACGAGGTTTGTTACAATTACAAACGATACTACATACACCGTACACGAGGTTTTTTACAATTACAAACGATACTTAATACACCGTACACGAGATTAGTTACAATTACAAACGATACTACATACACCGTACACGAGGTTTGTTACAATTACAAACGATACTACATACACTGTACACGAGGTTTGTTACAATTACAAACGATACTACAAACACCGTACACGAGATTTGTTACAATTACCTACGATAGTAAATACATCGTACAAGAGATTTGTTACACTTACACGCGGTACTATATGCACCGTACACGTGATTTGTTACAATTACAAACGCTACTACATACACCGTACACGAGGTTTGTTACAATTACAAGCGATACTACATACACCGTACACGTGATTTGTTACAATTACAAACGCTACTACATGCACCGTACACGAGCTTTGTTACAATTACAAGCGATACTACATACTCCGTACACGTGATTTGTTACAATTACAAACGCTACTACATACACCGTACACGAGATTTGTTACAATTACAAGCGATACTACATACACCGTACACGTGATTTGTTACAATTACAAACGATACTACAAACACCGTACACGTGATTTGTTACAATTACAAACGCTACTACATGCACCGTACACGAGTTTGTTACAATTACAAACGATACTACATACACCGTACACGTGATTTGTTACAATTACTAACGATACTACAAACACCGTACACGAGATTTGTTACAATTACCTACGATAGTAAATACACCGTACAAGAGATTTGTTACACTTACACGCGATACTATATGCACCGTACACGTGATTTGTTACAATTACAAACGCTACTACATGCACCGTACACGAGCTTTGTTACAATTACAAGCGATACTACATACACCGTACACGTGATTTGTTAGAATTACAAACGCTACTACATGCACCGTACACGAGCTTTGTTACAATTACAAGCGATACTAAATACACCGTACACGAGATTTGTTACAATTACAAACGCTACTACATACACCGTACACGAGATTTATTACTATTACATGCGATACTACATACACCGTACTCGAGATTTGTTACAATTACCTACGATAGTAAATACAGCGTACACGAGATTTGTTACACTTAAACGCGATACTACATGCACCGTACACGAGATTTGTTACTATTACAAGCGACATTACATGCACCGTATACGAGATTTGTTACAATTACAAGCGATACTACATACACCGTACACGTGATTTGTTACAATTACAAACGCTACTACATGCACCGTACACGAGCTTTGTTACAATTACAAGCGATACTAAATGCACCGTACACGAGATTTGTTACAATTACAAACGCTACTACATACACCATACACGAGATTTGTTACAATTACATGCGATACTACATACACCGTACACGAGATTTGTTACAATTACCAACGATACTACATACACCGTACACGAGGTTTGTTACAATTATAAACGCTACTAAATGCACCGTACACGAGATTTGTTACAATTACAAACGTTACTACATACACCGTACACGAGATTTGTTACAATTACAAGCGATACTTCATACACCGTACACGAGATTTGTTAAAATTATAAACGATACTACACACACTGTACACGAGGTTTGTTACAATTACAAACGATACTACATACACTGTACACGAGATTTGTTACAATTACAAGCGATACTTCATACACTGTACACGAGATTTGTGACAATTACAAGTGATACTTCATACACTGTACACGAGATTTGTTAAAATTATAAACGATACTACATACACTGTACACGAGATTTGTTACAATTACAAACGATACTACATACACCGTATACGAGATTTGTTACAATTACAAACGATACTACATACACTGTTAGATATTCAAACCACATGCTTATTCTATTAACGTACATATAGATAACACAAATGAAATATTACTTCTTATTCGTGTATTTAATTCTATCTCTATTACTAACATGTAACTTCGACTGAATGGTATGCCATTATATTGAAGCAAATACAATTTAGATATATGACTGATATTTAAATTGAATGCATATCTTAAAATATATTATCTTTGTTGGCCATTGAGGCGGTATGGGGTCCTAACTTGCAAAGATTTGATTTCTCGGTTGCAACTGAGAAATTGAGGATGAGTTCCATTTACTAGAAATGCTTCATATCGTTGCTTAACTGTAGTAAAGTTAGAATCTCAAGTACTATGACTGGATCATTTAATTGTTATTTTCATTTCCTTTTCATTTCTTGTTTTTCCATACATGCACATGCTTTGTCATAAATTATGCTTACATCTTAAATAAACATCTAAAATAAACAACCCAGTATTCTGTAATTAAGACATAAAAACATACCAATGGCAAACTCGAGAAAGAAGGAAATAACTCCTATGTTCAAGTCGGGCTCTGGTCAACTGCATGATGAATATAAAAAATATCATTCTACTTAATTATATGGTCTGCAGCGACGTTTGACCTGCAAAACTAAACTTTTGGATACATCACCTTTTCTCGTGTAGCAGCCGGCAGCAATATTGTACTCAGTCAAATTAACCAAACTGTCACTGCAGGTGTAAAGAACAAATACAAACTCGTGTAATAATTAATAGATATAATTATCGTTGACTAACGGCTAATAAGTACAAGTTTTTCATTATATGATACACATTTAAAGACTGTATAAAAATGACAACACAGGCCACTGAAGTCTCCATTCCGTTTTTAACCCCAACACATCTCACAGGGTATAAAAATGTTTCCGATCAGAGACGGAGTTTTTGTGTTCTTATTTACCTCTATCTGGATATGTTTGTACACACCTTGTAATGGCTCGTGTTTCGTGGATAAGTTGAGATTTGAAATGACAGGTTAGTATATATATATATATATAAATATATATCTTTATAGTCATGTTTGATAATAGAACTGTACAAAATGTATTTTATTTTATAATATAGTAAGTACACTGTACAACATAAAACATAATTTAAAATTGACCATTACAACAAGTGCTCAAACATTTTAGAATATTGTTATTACAAATACACATTTGATCGCGGATATAATTATTAATTTCAAACATACAGATTCGGTTGTAACATATATGTCATATGTTATATTGATATTAAAAAGTATTACAAACACTGCACCATTTTGGTACCTGTGCTAACATATTTATTTTTAAAACGGATATTCTCATCAAGTACTACTACAATGACATGGGAAGTATATTTTGCATTTTAACTTGTAGATTTGAGCAACATTATTTCATTTTAAGCATACTTGACAATATTAATTTGGAATACATTTGAAAAATGTATATGTATACAGGTTTAACACGAGATATAATGACACCCATATGGAAATAGTTTTTGACAAAGAATAGAAATAAGAAGAAAAATACACAAGATTTTTCAGTCTATTAATTGTGACAAAAATATTCAAATGATTGTCATTCGTACAAATATCAAAATGTTAGAAATAAATTTTCAGATTATTATTTCAAAATATCATAAGCAATTTAGTGGACATGTTTCAAGATACGTACATTGGAACGTACATTGGTATGTGGACAAAGTGACGATTGACTTCCAATATATATATAATTTATTCTATACCTGTTAAGTGTATAGCCAATCACCTACCCTAGATTTTACCACGTGACCGTACACTATTTGATCCAATAACTTTTATATTGTACAGTTCAAAATTCAAGATGGTAACTAAAAAAAAAGAAAATGAATTAAGTAGAAGTATCAACGATTAAAAAAAACAACCGACAAATGTTCCACATAGCGATGACGTTGAAAAAATCCGAATATCTATAACTGCAACTTCCTTCATCTGCCGCTTTGAACTCACGGGTTATATTTACTTAATTTTTCTTTACTCTTTTGATACATTTTTTTTCAGAAATATCGTTTTACAGTGTTAAACGGCGTCTCGTCTAATATGGTTTTCATCACAATACATACTCGTACAGTATAGTCCCATATTTTACAAAACAATGTAAAATAACCTTCACACCCGTATGATTTAAACCAATTGAAAACTTTTGTTTACATCACGTGACGATAAAATAGAAACCAGTATTGTACTGTACGATTTCATATGCATTTACATCTATAATAGCATCATCAGAAACCTACAATCCAAGAAAACCATATTTTTTTCGAATGGACTCGATCCCAAAAATCCATATTTTTTCCATATTGGACGGGACAATTCGTACGATTTTTTACCCTTCCGAGTCGTTCGGAGTTACTCCCCTTGTATAAAGTGTTTCGTCTGGCAGTTAGAAAAATGTTGACAAATGACGAAATACAGGAGTTTTTAGCTGAAAATGCCACAAAAAAAAAAACGAAAAGAAAGACAGAAAATGACATTAATACATTTTATCGAGTGAAACACGAAAAATGGAAGAAATACCACCTCCACAACTGAATCAATTACTGAGTTTATTGTTTTCAAAGTTGAAAATTGTACAGTTTTGTTATATCACGTTAATACACATATGACATAATTTTTATGAAAAATAGGAAATTTTCAAATTGTCAATAAAATCCGTTATGTAAATGGTACTTTTCCCGTCATTTGTCATTATTTATTATGGTGTGAAATAAAGAGGTCATTTAACAGTGTTGAGTACAATACTGAATTCATTTGGAATAAATGTACACAAATATGGATTATTACTGCTGCGTACTCGTCCAATAGAATTCAGTATTGCACACAACACTGTTAAATAACCTTATAATATTTTGATCATTATATTATTGTGCAGACCCTTAATTTCATTTTTAATTTGTAAATGCGTATAAATAACTATTATAAATATTTGAAATATATTGTATTTCTCAAATCCGTGGCCATATATACTTAACGCTTTTAAAAACACGAGTGTTTGAATATTGAATGTATTTTTCTATCCCATATCTGCCATCATTTTCATCGGTTCATATATGTCGACCGACTATATATGTCGACTGCCCGCAATTAAATTTGTTAATTTTGTGGTTCAAAGTAGTGAAAAATTGAAAAAAAAACAAGGTAAGATATTTGTGTCATTCATGTTCAATCTAGTTTTGATACAAAACACGTACAATACATTTTAAAGGCGTTGACTATATATGGATAGGACAAAACTTAATAATATTGTTGTGATATAATTTGATTTTTTTCTTTTTTTAAATACCATTATATAATAGGGTTTGATATCATTATACTATTACATGTATAATACCGAATAATGCTTTTTATGTTGTTTTGAAGCCGGGCCCGAATAGCTCAGTCGGTTACGCGTCTGACTATCAATCCAGGGGTAGTAAGTTCGAATCCCTGCCCGGCAACAGTCTCCGTGATGATTGATATTCGACATTGTGTCTCATTATCATTCGTTTCTCACCGCTAATTCAAGTGGGAAAGTTATCAGTTACTTGCGGTGATGGGGTGTGCACGAGTACTGGTTAACCTTTCTGGATCAAAGGAAACAGTGATTAAGTTAACTGATCGTCTGTTAGCCCTCGATGACATAGAAATGACGCTAAATATTCAATCAATTATGTTGTTTTGCAACACACGTGCCCGAAGCCCGAAAAAGCTTAATACTTCCATACATGTATTGTGTGCATACTTGGCAAAAGACGTCCAAAATCACACTTCAAGTCGTTTTCTTATCACTTAGTGTGAGAAATGAGAAAACAACCATGGCGATAAACATGGCGATAAACAGCGAAATTCTTCATTACGATACATATATCTGAGTTACAGATCTTTAATTGTTACGAAATTAAGTCTGCGAGAACGAAGTGTAGCGGAGTGAATCCGTGGAAGAAATTATAATGATGTCCAACAGGATATGTAAAATATAAAGGACAAAGTCACAACACTGTAACAACAATAAATATATTAACTAAACAGATGTTAAGTGCAACAAAACATACAGAAGAAAAGACAGCATGTTTGCCCTCTTTACTAGTTAATTACATAACGAATATAGCATAAAAACGCGGAAAAAATATCAAATAAATGAACACGGTATCAAATACGCTTAAACTTTTACTTTCAGCTTCTGGGAGACTTCGCTATTTTTGTGAGTTTAAAGAGTCCAGTGGGAGTAAAACAGAAGGTAGCAGTCTGGTGTTGCTTCCCGGCTCCACAATATACTTGGGAACCAGCTGCCTAGAATGCACATGCAGCGAGAAAGGATTATCGTGTTGTGGGTTTGTAATGTTCAATATTCAAGAGTAGGTACATATCTATCACATGATTGTTTAAAACACAAGTAGCCGCATAACACCACAACAAACAAGTACCAATACTACCATTTTGTAGCGTAAGACCACTACATACATATAATACCAGCACAACCGAATTTCATCACCAGTGTATATCGGTGTAACGTTACACTACCACACACACAAACTACAACTACAACCAAATATCAACTTAACTAACACTTGCGGCTAAATATCACTACAAATAGAAAAAATAATACTACAACTGAATTTTAATATCACTTTGTAGTGGCGTAACACCTTTAAATACACAGAATATCACTACAACCTGAACTCAACATCACCAATTAGCGGTGGAGCACCATTAAATACACAGAATACCACTACAGCCGAATCTCAATATCGCTAAGTAGCGGCGTAACACCATTAAATACACAGAATACCACTACAGCCGAATCTCAATATCGCTAAGTAGCGGCATAACACCATTAAATACACAGAATACCACTACAGCCGAATCTCAACATCACTAAGTAGCGGCATAACACCATTAAATACACAGAATACCACTACAGCCGAATCTCAATATCGCTAAGTAGCGGCGTAACACCATTAAATACACAGAATACCACTACAGCCGGATATCAACATCACTAAGTAGCAGGGTCACATCATTAAATACACAGAATACCACTACAGCAGGATCTCAACATCACTAAGTAGCGGGGTAACACCATTAAATACACAGAATACCACTACATTCGGCTCTCAACATCACTAAGTAGCGGCGTAACACCATTTAATACACAGAATACCACTACAGCCGGATATCAACATCACTTAGTAGCGGGGTCACATCATTAAATACACAGAATACCACTACAACCGGATCTCAACATCACTAAGTAGCGGCGTAACACCAATAAAAACATATAATACTAATACATCCGGATATCAATATCGCTAAGTAGCGTCGTAACACCATTTAATACACAGAATACCACTACAGCCGGACCTCAACATCACTAATTAGCGGTGGAGCACCATAAAATACACAGAATACCACTACAGCCGAATCTCAATATCGTTAAGTAGCCGCGTAACACCATTAAATACACAGAATACCACTACAGCCGGATCTCAACATCACTAAGTAGACGCGTAACAACATTAAATACACAGAATACCACTACAGCCGGATCTCAACATCACTAAGTAGCGGCGTAACAACATTAAATACACAGAATACCACTACAGTCGGATCTCAACATCACTAAGTAGCGGCGTAACACCATTTAAAACACAGAATACCACTACAGCCGAATCTCAACATCACAAAGTAGCGGCGTAACAACATTAAATACACAGAATACCACTACAGTCGGATCTCAACATCACTAAGTAGCGGCGTAACAACATTAAATACACAGAATACCACTACAGTCGGATCTCAACATCACTAAGTAGCGGCGTAACACCATTTAATACACAGAATACCACTACAGCCGAATCTCAACATCACTAAGTAGTGGGGTAACACCATTAAATACATAGAATACCACTACAGCCGGATCTTAACATCACAAAGTAGCGGCGTAACACCAATAAATACATATAATACTAATACATCCAGATATCAATATCGCTAAGTAGCGTCGTAACACCATTTAATACACAGAATACCACTGCAGCCGGACTTCAACATCACTAATTAACAGTGGAGCACCATTAAATACACAGAATACCACTACAGCCGGATCTCAATATCTCTAAGTAGCGGCGTAACAACATTAAATACACAGAATACTACTACAGCCGAATCTCAATATCTCTAAGCAGTGGCGTAACACCATTTAATACACAGAATACCACTACAACCGGATTTCAATATCTCTAAGCAGCGGCGTAACACCATTTAATACACAGAATACCACTACAGCCGAATCTCAACATCACTAAGTAGCGGGGTAACACCATTAAATACATAGAATACCACTACAGCCGGATCTTAACATCACAAAGTAGCTGCGTAACAACATTAAATACATATAATACTAAAACATCCGGATATCAATATCGCTAAGTAGCGGCGTAACACCATTTAATACACAGAATACCACTACAGCCGAATCTCAACATCACTAAGTAGCGGGGTAACACCATTAAATACATAGAATACCACTACAGCCGGATCTTAACATCACAAAGTAGCGGCGTAACACCATTAAATACATATAATACTAATACATCCAGATATCAATATCGCTAAGTAGCGTCGTAACACCATTTAATACACAGAATACGACTACAGCCGGACTTCAACATCACTAATTAGCGGTGGAGCACCATTAAATACACAGAATACCACTACAGTCGGATCTCAATATCTCTAAGTAGCGGCGTAACAACATTAAATACACAGAATACCACTACAGCCGGATCTCAATATCACTAAGTAGCGGCGTAACAACATTAAATACACAGAATACCACTACAGCCGGACCTAAGCATCATTAATTAGCGGTGGAGCACCATTAAATACACAGAGTACCACTACAACCGGATCTCAACATCGCTAAGCAGTGTCGTAACACCATTTAATACTAAGAATACCACTAAAGCCGGATCTCAATATCGCTAAGTAGCGGCGTAACACCATTAAATACACAGAATACCACTACAGCCGAATCTTAATATCGCTAAGTAGCTGCGTAACACCATTAAATTCACATAATACTACTACATCCGGATATCAACATCACTAAGTAGCAGGGTCACATCATTAAATACACAGAATACCACTACAGCAGGATCTCAACATCACTAAGTAGCGGCGTAACACCATTAAATTCACAGAATACCACTACAGCCGGATATCAACATCACTAAGTAGCGGGGTCACATCATTAAATACACAGAATACCACTACAACCGGATCTCAACATCACTAAGTAGCGGCGTAACACCAATAAAAACATATAATACTAATACATCCGGATATCAATATCGCTAAGTAACGTCGTAACACCATTTAATACACAGAATACCACTACAGCCGGACCTCAACATCACTAATTAGCGGTGGAGCACCATAAAATACAAAGAATACCACTACAGCCGAATCTCAATATCGTTAAGTAGCGGCGTAACACCATAAAATACACAGAATACCACTACAGCCGGCTCTCAACATCACTTAGTAGCCGCGTAACAACATTAAATACACAGAATACCACTACAGCCGGATCTCAACATCACTAAGTAGCGGCGTAACAACATTAAATACACAGAGTACCACTACAGTCGGATCTCAACATCACTAAGTAGTGGCGTAACACCATTTAATACACAGAATACCACTACAGCCGAATCTCAACATCACTAAGTAGCGGCGTAACAACATTAAATACACAGAATACCACTACAGTCGGATCTCAACATCACTAAGTAGCGGCCTAACAACATTAAATACACAGAATACCACTACAGTCGGATCTCAACATCACTAAGTAGCGGCGTAACACCCATTTATACACAGAATACCACTACAGCCGAATCTCAACATCACTAAGTAGTGGGGTAACACCATTAAATACATAGAATACGACTACAGCCGGATCTTAAAATCACAAAGTAGCGGCGTAACACCAATAAATACATATAATACTAATACATCCAGATATCAATATCGCTAAGTAGCGTCGTAGCACCATTTAATACACAGAATACCACTACAGCCAGACTTCAACATCACTAATTAGCGGTGGAGCACCATTAAATACACAGAATACCACTACAGCCAGATCTCAACATCACTAAGTAGCCGCGTAACAACATTAAATACACAGAATACCACTACAGTTGGATCTCAATATCTCTAAGTAGCGGCGTAACAACATTAAATACACAGAATACCACTACAGCCGGATCTCAATATCTCTAAGCAGCGGCGTAACACCATTTAATACACAGAATACCACTACAACCGGGTCTCAATATCTCTAAGTAGCGGCGTAACACCATTTAATACACAGAATACCACTACAGCCGAATCTCAACATCACTAAGTAGCGGGGTAACACCATTAAATACATGGAATACCACTACAGCCGGATCTTAACATCACAAAGTAGCGGCGTAACATCATTAAATACATATAATACTAATACATCCAGATATCAATATCGCTAAGTAGCGTCGTAACACCATTTAATACACAGAATACCACTACAGCCGGACTTCAACATCACTAATTAGCGGTGGAGCACCATTAAATACACAGAATACCACTACAGCCGGATCTCAACATCACTAAGTAGCCGCGTAACAACATTAAATACACAGAATACCACTACAGCCGGACCTAAGCATCACTAAGTAGCCGCGTAACAACATTAAATACACAGAATACCACTACAGTCGGATCTCAATATCTCTAAGTAGCGGCGTAACAACATTAAATACACAGAATACCACTACAGCCGGATCTCAATATCACGAAGTAGCGGCGTAACAACATTAAATACACAGAATACCACTACAGCCGGACCTAAGCATCACTAATTAGCGGTGGAGCACCATTAAATACACAGAGTACCACTACAACCGGATCTCAATATCGCTAAGCAGCGTCGTAACACCATTTAATACTAAGAATACCACTAAAGCCGGATCTCAATATCGCTAAGTAGCGGCGTAACACCATTAAATACACAGAATACCACTACAGCCGGATCTCAACATCACTAAGTAGCTGCGTAACAACATTAAATACACAGAATACCACTACAGCCGGATCTCAACATCACTAAGTAGCTGCGTAACAACATTAAATTCACATAATACTACTACATCCGGATATCAATATCACTAAGTAGCGGCATAACACCATTAAATACACAGAATACCACTACAGCCGGATCTCAACATCACTAAGTAGCTGCGTAACAACATTAAATACACAGAATACCACTACAGCCGGATCTCAACATAACTAAGTAGCTGCGTAACAACATTAAATTCACATAATACTACTACATCCGGATATCAATATCACTAAGTAGCGGCATAACACCATTAAATACACAGATTACCACTACAGCCGGATCTCAACATCACTAAGTAGCTGCGTAACACGATTAAATACACAGAATACCACTACATCCGGATATCAATATCACTAAGTAGCGGCATAACACCATTAAATATACAGAATACCACTACAGCCGGATCTCAATATCGCTAAGCAGCGTCGTAACACCATTTAATACACAGAACACCACTACATCCGGATCTCAATATCACTAAGTAGCGGCGTAACACCATTTATTACACAGAATACTACTACATCTGGATCTCAATATCACTAAGTAGCAGCGAAACAACATTAAATACACATAAAACTACTACATCCGGATCTCAATATCACTAAGTAGCGGCGTAACACCATTAAATACACAATTACCACTACAGCCGGATCTCAATATCGCTAAGCAGCGTCATAAAACCATTTAATACACAGAATACCACTACAGCCGGATCTCAATATCGCTAAGTAGCGGCGTAACACCATTAAATACACACAATACCACTACAGCAGGATCTCAACATCACTAAGTAGCGGCATAACACCATTAAATACACAGAATACCACTACAGCCGGATCTCAACATCACTAAGTAGCTGCATAACACGATTAAATTCACATAATACTACTACATCCGGATATCAATATCACTAAGTAGCGACATAACACCATTAAATACACATACTACCACTACAGCATGATCTCAACATCACTAAGTAGCTGCATTACACGATTAAATTCACATAATACTACTACATCCGGATAGCAATATCACTTAGTAGCGGCATAACACCATTAAATACACAGAATACCACTACAGCCGGATCTCAACATCACTGAGTAGCTGCGTAACACTATTAAATTCACATAATACTACTACACCCGGATCTCAATATCACTAAGTAGCGGCGTAACACCATTAAATACACAATTACCACTACAGCCGGATTTCAATATCGCTAAGCAGCGTCATAAAACCATTTAATACACAGAATACCACTACATCCGGATCTCAATGTCGCTAAACAGCGGCGTAACACCATTTAATACACATAATACTACTACATCCGGATCTCAATATCACTAAGTAGCGGCGTAACACCATTTAATACACATAATACTACAACATCCGGATCTCAATATCACTAAGTAGCAGCGTAACAACATTTAATACACATAATACCACTACATTCGGTATCAATATCACTAAGTAGCGGCGTAACAACATTAAATACACAGAATACCACTACATCCGGGTCTCAATATCACTAAGTAGCAGCGTAACAACATTAAATACACATAATACTACTACATCCGGATCTCAACATCACTAAGCAGCGGCGTAACACCATTAAATTCACATAATACTACTACATCCGGTATCAATATCACTAAGTAGCGGCGTAACACCAATAAATACACAGAATACCACTACAGCCGGATCTCAATATCGTTAAGCAGCGTCGTAACACCATTTAATACACAGAATACCACTACATTCGGATCTCAATATTGCTAAGCAGCGGCGTAACACCATTAAATACACATTATTCCACTACAACCGGACCTCATCACTAATTAGCGGTGAAGCACCACCTCAGACAATTCAGACTTTCACAACAAACTTCACGATAGCAGATAGATACATGTATCAATAAACTAACTACAAATGTACCTCTAGAAACAAGCATTAAGACATGTACAACCAAACAAAGACAGTACCCATACAGTCACACAAGGTTTGATACCATTTGCAAACAATACTACATACACTGTATACGAGGTTTGTTACAATTACAAACGATACTTCAAACACTGTACACGAGGTTTGATACAATTACAAACGATACTACATACACTGTACACGAAGTTTGATACCATTTGCAAGCGATAATACATACAATGTGCACGAGATTTGTTACAATTACAAACGATACTACATAAACTGTACACGAGGTTTGATACAATTACAAACGATACTACATACACTGAACACGAGGTTTGATACAATTACAAACGATACTACATACACTGTACACGATATTTGTTACAATTACAAACGATACTACATACACTGTACACGATATTTGTTACAATTACAAACGATACTACATACACCGTACACAAGATTTGATACAATTACAAACGATACTACATACACTGAACACGAGATTTGTTACAATTACAAACGATACTACATACACCGTACACGAGATTTGTTACAATTACAAGCGATACTACATACACCGTACACAAGGTTTGTTACAATTACAAACGACACTACATACACCGTACACAAGGTTTGATACAATTACAAACGATACTACGTACACTGAACACGAGCTTAATTACAATTACAAGTGATACTACATACACTGATCACGAGATTTGTTACAATTACAATCGATACTACAAACACTGTACAAGAGAATTTTTACAATTACAAACGATACTATATACACTGTACACGAGATTTGTTACAATTACAAACGATACTACAAACACTGTACACGAGATTTGTAACAATTACAAACGATACTACATACACTGTACACGAGATTTGTAACAATTACAAGCGATACTACATACACTGTATATGAGATTTGTTACAATTACAAACGATAATTCAAACACAGTACACGAGATTGTTGCGATACTACATACACTGTACACGAAATTTGTTACAATTACAAACGATACTACATGCGCTGTACACGAGATATGTTATAATTACAAACGATTCTCTTTACACCGTACACGAGATATGTTACAATTACACGATACTTCATACACTGTTCACGAGATTTGTTACAATTACAAACGATACTACATACATTGTACAAGAGGTTTGTTACAATTACAAGCGATACTACATACACTGAACACGAGATTTATTACACTTATAAACAATACTACATACTATGTACACTGTTCACGAGATTTGTTACAGTTACAAGCGATACTACATACACTGTACACGAGATTTATTACAATTATAAGCGATACTACATGCACTGTACACGAGATTTATTACAATTACAAGCGATACTACATACCCCTGCCCACGATTTTAAATAACATTACAGGATGATATTAAGCTAAATACCAAAATGTCCTCGTGTTGTCATATATAAGAACTACTAACTCGACATATCTACATGTAGTCTATAAACGAGTGTCAGAATATGAAAACTTGGGATGTTTATATTTTTATGAACTTGGTGGTCTTTTATAAATATTCTTTGAACTTAACATAGACAAATACAGAGCTCCATTTGTTCCAGTTTTGGGCGTAACAGTGGGATTGTGCGTCTCCCGGATGATTGTATGGAGATGGCTGATGGCTGCCAATCCATGTATGTGAAAAAGGTCAATAAGTCGTTAGAGTGTTTTACAGGAGAACCTTTGGATACTACCGGTCAGGATAGGATGCCACACCCAGATAACAAGCTGAGGTTTGTTTTTTCTTCGGTCAAAATTTAAATGTTTTTTTAGCTCACTTCGGTTATGGCATGTGTTCAAATCGGTCAAATACTTTGTCTCAATTCCCCGAGTGCAATACCGGCCTGGCCATGACGCTAGACCCTAATAAATAGCTGAGGTATGGTATGGTTTACAAAATAACACAGGGGTGTTAAATTTACTTCGATAAAGACATGTGTTCGAATCAATCATACACGCACTTGTCCAAGTTAGCCAAATGTTTTGTCAATAATAATTAACATTTGGTTTTGAAAGATAAATATCTTATACTTTCTAATAACAGTTTATTGTTTACTTGTATATAGACAACTAATTACATACCGTTTATATTGATTTTCGACAATATAGAAGGGTTTGAAATGTTTACTAATCATACGAATAAGTATTCGAGTAATATTATCCGAAACTCAATTGGTAAGAAATTATTCTATATAACTAGACTGTAGAAATCAAGCTAGTTTTGATAATGTATTAAAATTCTTAAACAAAACTAATAAATATTTCTTTGGATTACTGTCGATCAAATTGATATTAGAAAATGATATTAAAGTATTCATAGATCTACATTTCTGTCAAAAATGTGAAAAGTGGTGAATTTAATCTTTTTTAAGAATTAAGCTCCTTTTTTTTTTGAATGAGGTTTAACGCCATTTTCAACACATTTCAGGTTATATATGGCCTATCTAGTTTTACTGATGGAGGAAGACCTCAGGCTGAATTGAACCACCGTCCTTCCGCAAGTAACTGGAAACAAAGCTCCTTTTTAAAATAGAAACCAAAAAAGGATCCGAACATAATTTTGAAAAATGTACACAAAATGTGAAAAATATCAAAATTGTTGCATAACCACAAAATAAAATGTCTTCTGCTTTACTTTACAGACAATCACGACAAGGGGTCGTAGGTCAAGCGCCAGCCCCAAAGACGATGTTTCCGTCACCATTTCCATTAAACGCTGCAAGAACAATACAACTCCCGGTACGTCTGAATTTAGCAAGTTTCATGAACAGCCTTGGTGTGGATAGGAAATCATCTCCAGCTGGTACCCAGTCTCAAAGTTTAGTGATGAGCAGACGATCACCTACGATGGACATTTTCAGGTCGTCAGCTCCGAGTAGGGGTCAACAATTGAAACCGATGCTTTTCAATACACAGTCTTCGTCTGCAATAGATACTGCGCCAGACCAAGTCCAACAAGACTTTTGGTTACCATGGCTTCTTATGAACTGATTCCCATTTCAGTAGATTTGATCATCATTTTGTTAATGGGGTTTTACTACTGAACAAATTGATGTCCGTGAAATGGTCCAACTGCATGTATATATAGCCTGTAGGAAAAGATTGACTCATGCAACTTTAATAAATCAATATACTTTTGATGATTCTGACTATTCTTTAAAAAAAATCTATAAACTGCGGCATTTCTGAATGATTTCAGTAAAACCAATTCCGGATAAAATCCGAACCGTAAATGTATTGATGAAGTTAATCCGCCATTGATTTTAAATGCCAGATTTATATAACAGTTTGGGCACTCGATGTCTGTTAATTCTTTCTTCTCTTTTCTATTCCTAATATTACCTTTATCCGTTTGGCACATTGTTGTATTACTTTAATATATTTGTATTATGGGCTGGTGACTTAAATTACTTAAATAAACCATTGCCAATGTCATGAAAATACAAAAACAATAATAAGAAAAGATGAGAGAACAGCCAATGCAACGACTGGTCATGACATAACTAGAATAACGTTTGAGGAATGCACGGACCGTTCGGACAATTTGTGAATTGTACATGTAATGAGACAAATATACTTGCTTCACGAGACAAAATTCGACCTTGACAAAATGTAAGTTATTGTGCATATTTGTTCTAGAATGTTTATTTTTAATTCGTTGACCTACTCATTTATTTTAGCTCGAAGAAAGCTCATAGCAGAGGCAGATCTTGTTTCCCGCCAAAACAGATATCCATCGGGAAAACATTTTCTATCAAAACACCTAACCCATGTAAGACTTCTATAATCTAACAGAATACCGCCCCGCTTAATTGCATGATTTAATTATATCTGATAAATGGATCACTTGGAGGCAAGAAACATAAAGGTAGCACACTCGGATATCGTGAGCGTATGATATATGTAATACCCCTCACGCACTCTAGCACCGACGTAAGCAATATTCTATCATAGAACAAAACTGAACAAGCTCCTTGGTTTAACAAAATCAAAAATAATAACACAAAGAATTTGAAGAACAGCATAAATCTTTTGTGCAAATATAACTGCCCTTCCAATTATTTCCAGACATAGACCTGCCAATATTTCAGTGTCATATTCCGCTTTCACACACACACACACACACACACACACACACACACACACACACACACACACTAAGAGTATCTCAGTTCCACTTCTGTCTATATGCCATTTCTACATCTGCAATTAAACTAAAATACTTTTTGTTTGAATGGGGTTAACGCCATTTTTAACACATTTCATTTCCAATTTTATTGTCTAAGGAATACCTCAGAAAGAATCTGGGTAGAACCAACGTCCTTCCGCAAATAACTGCAAAATACAGTTGTTGGAGCAATCGGGACTCGAACCTACAACCTAAGCGGTGATATGTAAGTGATCTTGAGACGGCGACTTTATGAACAATCCAATAGGTAGAATTGTCTTCCATTCTGTTATTATCTTCGCAAAGTTCACTCCCGGAAATACACCTGGCTAGTCATTTGTAATTACCGGCCAGCAACCAGAACTGCAACACTCGATTCACTAGTTACGTAAATACAAATGATCAGAAAAAGTGCATTATTAAAGTAATTGCATTGGTATTTCCATGCTCAACATTTTTACATTGAAATATTTTAAATATTTTATTTTTAAACTGAACTTTAAATAAATGGAGCATAAAAACATGTTATTTATATCAACAATTTTGGAATGGAAACAAATATAACAACACACTTTATATACAAAACACGAACAATGAATTACAGCATACAGGATGAGCAGCACATGGTCTAATGTTAAAGCATTGAACCAAGTGTCATGGGTTCGATGCCCTGTCACGGTTATGTGATGTGTTCTTGAGCTAAACACTTTATCCGTATAAGGTACAGTGCTGCTACTGCCCAGGACCACTTTGAGGGTTATACATACTGTTACATGTATTTATATATTTATCCGTATAGGGTTTAGTGCTGCTACTGCCAAGGACCACTTTGAGGGTTATACATACTGTAACATGTATTTATATATTTATCCGTATAGGGTTTAGTGCTGCTACTACCCAGGACCACTTTGAGGGTTATACATACTGTAACATGTATTTATATATCCATCCGTATAGGGTTTAGAGCTGCTACTGCCAAGGACCACTTTGAGGGTTATACATACTGTAACATGTATTTATATATTCATCCGTATAGGGTTTAGAGCTGCTACTACCCAGGACCACTTTGAGGGTTATACATACTGTAACATGTATTCATATATTCATCCGTATAGGGTTTAGAGCTGCTACTACCCAGGACCACTTTGAGGGTTATACATACTGTAACATGTATTTATATATTTATCCGTATAGGGTTTACTGCTGCTACTGCCCAGGACCACTTTGAGGGTTATACATACTGTTACATGTATTTATATATTTATCCGTATAGGGTTTAGAGCTGCAACTACCCAGGACCACTTTGAGGGTTATACATACTGTAACATGTATTTATATATTTATCCGTATAGGGTTTAGAGCTGCTACTGCCAAGGACCACTTTGAGGGTTATACATACTGTTACATGTATTTATATATTTATCCGTATAGGGTTTAGAGCTGCTACTGCCCAGGACCACTTTGAGGGTTATACATACTGTTACATGTATTTATATATTTATCCGTATAGGGTTTAGAGCTGCTACTACCCAGGACCACTTTGAGGGTTATACATACTGTAACATGTATTTATATATTTATCCGTATAGGGTTTACTGCTGCTACTGCCCAGGACCACTTTGAGGGTTATACATACTGTTACATGTATTTATATATTCATCCGTATAGGGTTTACTGCTGCTACTGCCCAGGACCACTTTGAGGGTTATACATACTGTTACATGTATTTATATATTTATCCGTATAGGGTTAAGAGCTGCTACTGCCCAGGACCACTTTGAGGGTTATACATACTGTTACATGTATTTATATATTTATCCGTATAGGGTTTAGAGCTGCTACTGCCCAGGATCACTTTGAGGGTTATACATACTGTAACATGTATTTATATAATTATCCGTATAGGGTTTAGTGCTGCTACTGCCCAGGACCACTTTGAGGGTTATACATACTGTAACATGTATTTATATATTTATCCGTATAGGGTTAAGAGCTGCTACTGCCCAGGACCACTTTGAGGGTTATACATACTGTAACATGTATTTATATATTTATCCGTATAGGGTTTAGTGCTGCTACTGCCCAGGACCACTTTGAGGGTTATACATACTGTAACATGTATTTATATATTTATCCGTATAGGGTTTAGTGCTGCTACTGCCCAGGACCACTTTGAGGGTTATACAAACTGTATCATGTATTTATATATTCATCCGTATAGGGTTTAGTGCTGCTACTGCCCAGGACCACTTTGTGGGTTATACATATTGTAACATGTATTAATATATTTATCCGTATAGGGTTTACTGCTGCTACTGCCCAGGACCACTTTGAGGGTTATACACACTGTTACATGTATTTATATATTTATCCGTATAGGGTTTAGTGCTGCTACTGCCCAGGACCACTTTGAGGGTTATACATACTGTAACATGTATTTATATATTCATCCGTATAGGGTTTAGAGCTGCTACTACCCAGGACCAGTTTGAGGGTTATACATACTGTAACATGTATTCATATATTCATCCGTATAGGGTTTAGTGCTGCTACTGCCCAGGACCACTTTGAGGGTTATACATACTGTAACATGTATTTATATATTCATCCGTATAGGGTTTAGAGCTGCTACTCCCCAGGACCACTTTGAGGGTTATACATACTGTAACATGTATTTATATATTTATCCGTATAGGGTTTAGAGCTGCTACTGCCAAGGACCACTTTGAGGGTTATACACACTGCAACATGTATTTATATATTTATCCGTATAGGGTTTAGTGCTGCTACTACCCAGGACCACTTTGAGGGTTATACACACTGTAACATGTATTCATATATTTATCCGTATAGGGTTTAGAGCTGCTACTGCCCAGGACCAGTTTGAGGGTTATACATACTGTAACATGTATTCATATATTCATCCGTATAGGGTTTAGTGCTGCTACTGCCCAGGACCACTTTGAGGGTTATACATACTGTAACATGTATTTATATATTTATCCGTATAGGGTTTAGTGCTGCTACTGCCCAGGACCACTTTGAGGATTATACATGCTGTAACATGTATTTACATATTCATCCGTATAGGGTTAAGTGCTGCTACTGCCCAGGACCACTTTGAGGGTTATACATACTGTAACATGTATTCATATATTCATCCGTATAGGGTTTAGAGCTGGTACTGCCCAGGACCACTTTGAGGGTTATACATACTGTAACATGTATTTATATATTTATCCGTATAGGGTTTAGAGCTGCTACTGCCAAGGACCACTTTGAGGGTTATACTTACTGTAACATGTATTCATATATTTATCCGTATAGGGTTTAGAGCTGCTACTGCCAAGGACCACTTTGAGGGTTATACATACTGTAACATGTATTTATATATTTATCCGTATAGGGTTTAGAGCTGCTACTGCCAAGGACCACTTTGAGGGTTATACATACTGTAACATGTATTTATATATTTATCCGTATAGGGTTTAGTGCTGCTACTGCCCAGGACCACTTTGAGGGTTATACATACTGTAACATGTATTTATATATTTATCCGTATAGGGTTTAGTGCTGCTACTGCCCAGGACCACTTTGAGGGTTATACATACTGTAACATGTATTTATATATTTATCCGTATAGGGTTTAGAGCTGCTACTGCCAAGGACCACTTTGAGGGTTATACATACTGTAACATGTATTTATATATTTATCCGTATAGGGTTTAGTGCTGCTACTGCCCAGGACCACTTTGAGGGTTATACATACTGTAACATATATATATATTTTTATCCATATAGGGTTTAGTGCTGCTACTGCCCAGGACCACTTTGACGGTTATACATACTGTAACATGTATGTATATATTTAAAACATGCCTTCTGATATAGATAGATAAGTATTGTATATTGCATATATAATTTTAATTATTAATATTTATCTAAGCGAAAATGTATTTTAACAATCGATGTAAAATAAATAAATATAAATAAAGTAGGAAAGTATATGTATTTAACAGAAGCATACAAATATCAGTTAATATCCAATATATGAATTAATAAGACTTAATATAAAACTCAAAGCATTATCCTATTTTTGTAAAAAGCCATGTACAAACTTAAAAGTAATACACAAATACAAATACAGATATCAAGAATCAATTAAACTTTCTAGGGTATTCTTTAAAATACTTCTTTTATAAAGTTATATATATTAAACAATGTTTTTTTTTCATTTTTGAACGAGATAGGCGAATTAAAATTATGAACTGAGAGCCATGAAGCATATCTCTTGCGGATATCTGACTATCTTTTTTCTGCATGATCAGTTAAACAGATGCAGGATCATAGTTTGCTACATGTTCAAATGTTTGTATTAATTCGTCCATCTTTGAAGAGTGCTCTATTGTTAATGGCAACATTTAAACAAATACGAATAAACATATGAACATGTATTTATAATGAAGTATTGTCTTGTCGCAGACTATATGTATGGGCGTGGTCTCCACTGTTCAAAGTCTCCCGACATGCCTCTGTCAACTTTCTATTGCAAAATATACTCCAGTGTTGTGCCGATTTTAGAATACATTTCCTTAGTTGGAGGGTATAAACCATTTCAAAGCATTGTTAATGTTCAAAATCGTACAATGAGATATTTCATGGGTTACGTTAGCACTGACGGGTGATACAAGATGGTTACCTAGCGTCTACAGATTGGGCTCGATGATACGATCCCGGAATAGTGTAACATCAACACTAAGGGTCAATCCACTCTATCATAAATTACCAAAATATGGTGCGTCTCTTAATTAATTGATGAAAAATATTCGGTCAGTGCTAATATCAGTTTTGATTATGCAAATAAAGATAACTGTAATATTTGCAAAGCATCACAACACCCATGATGTTCTATATAAACGCTGTATATTTCGCATTTGCCAAAAGACGGCATGAACATCATATAAGCATTTGACTATTTACTTCTCAGGGCCTAACAATGCGAATATCCACTACTTCCATACAGGTAATTGTAGTGCAATAATGTCATTCGATTTCAAAGAAAGTTTATATACATTAAGAGTGGTATCTCTAATTAGTATGAACCATTCAGCTGGATACATGCAGCCGTAATTGATGCATGTGAATCTTCACTTTTGGGAGTAGCTTCCGAAATGGAAAAAAATGCATAAAATGTTCAAGTCTCAGTCATGAAATTTTGAGAGTAGAAGACAGAGATGGCACTCTTAATGTATAAACTTTCTTTGAAATCGAACAACATTTTCTGCACTTAAATAACCTGTATGTAAGTGGTACATTTTCAAAGTCCCTGAGTGTAATGTAAAGACGAAAAACCAATGAACCAGGTCGATTGCTTCACAACATCGATACGGATGAAAACGATGTAATTATCGTTAAAAAGGATGATCTACCACAAATTATGGAGATGCCATATACTTTATTGTTACAATAAACTGGTTAATATCGATGATAACAAACTTACAAAAACATATTTATTTATTAATAGAATCTCTCTGCAAATAGTTGGTCATGTGACATAAATCAAATCACGATTGGGAATCTTAAATAGTTATAATGACAAGTTATTAACATGACTCAAGTGTAAGTGTCAATAAACGATTTTATGCGAATATTTGGTCACGTGATGTACAAAATAGCCCACAGCTAATAACAAATAAACTTTTCAAAACTGTTTGTAAATGTGAAGCTTATATTGTCATGAATCTTAAGAAATTAGTAGATCAATATTACGTCAGTTTAGATGTGGTATGCTCCCGTCGGAGATTCTCCGGAGCAAAGACTTTGTAAATTATGTAGAATGCCGTCAGTTTTATTGAACTGTGAACTTTACGTTAAAGCATTTCAGAGAAAATATATTCGTTGAAATATTTAATGTCAACACTTTTAAAAATCTCCAAGTTCATAAAATATGTCATCTTGATCTATACATATCTAAGAAAAGTTACAAAATCTATGTTCAAAGCATATCATATAAGAAGAAATATTATTCAATTATAAAGATTGATATATGATATTAATACAATTATATTTCTTGGTATTTGCACAATTGATGTTTCAGTGAATTTTATTCATACACATATATTTAAAGATATAAGAATGATTTTAAGAAGTCAGTTATAACCGCTAGTTATATAACAACTTCATGTACCACTCCAGCCGTTCATGTGTACAGCGTATATACTCTGACGTGTTACAACTACTCTTTAATTGTAGGTGACTTATAGGCCCACTGGGTCGGGTCTTATTTATTTTTCTTGTTTGTGTTATGCTTTTTAGTCCAGTGTATGATAGATCTACTTTATAACTTATACTCTGTATTTGGTTTAAGATTAGCTAACATCTGTTATAAATGATCTTTAATTCCGAAAATGTGTGGACATAATCAATATCAATCGGGTAGAATCCGCGATCTCAATACTAAATCCACTGCACTACACATCCACTTAAGTGTGTATGTGAAATGTCAACAAGATTACTTTACCTTATTCATCTAACAATGTCTTTATTTTAACAAGGTAACTAAGCAACGAAAATATACGTGAAATAACATTGGTAAGGTCGAAATGAAATACATGTTTTTGACGATAGACAATGGTAGTTTGACGATAGACGATGGTAGTTTGCACCTAATGTGATCCAGATAGGAACTACTGAGTCACACTCTTTGCTATATAATTATCACGTTTTTTATTGCAATAAAAGGATATAACGTACTGGTTACGCACCTTTTAAGTCTAGCTTCACTTATACGGCAGATTTCATTTTTTACAATAATAAAGTTTGTTTTAATTATTAAGGTAATGTTTAAACTGTAATTGGTCATAAAACCGTTTTATATATCATGTACAATTGCGTTCAAACACCATTTTTGTACCTTCCTCTTTCATATTTACACCATTACCTTCAAGGGATAATGCATATTATCTACATCAGACATTGAACATACATATAATTTGATCTTTAATTTCCCCCGTGAAATAATTTGTTCTTTAATTTTCCCCGTGAACCGTCTTCTTTAATTTCGGATACATTTAACGACACTGTCGGTAATCCGTTGCTAACTAAACAATTCAGTTTTTAACTGTAATGGACGCGAAAATTCATAGTTGGGCTTCTTCAATCTCACGTGGCATGCTCTGTGTTCTACCTTGTTTGCAAGTTCTGAAATACAATATAGAAAGACATTGTTTCATATCAGCTCTGAATTTGGATCCGCTCAAAGCGTAGAGGTAGAAGTTGAGTGCGGCATTTAGGTTCTGAAACACAAATGATATACACATAACCATATAATTGGCGTATTTATCACTTATTAAATCCATAGGTAGTAATACTTTATAGGTATAAAATGGCCCCAGCGTGATCATAAAAGCAAAATTAACAATAACCAGGGTCACTGTCATTCCTAATTCCGATCTTCTATGCCCTTTAGTTAACTGTCGTTGTTTTTGCAAGCGAATAATGACGTAACTAATGATAACGGTATTCCCGCATACAATAAGTATGAACGGTACAACGAACACAATAAACAAGTCTGTCCATGATAAAATGTTATAAACATTTAGAGAACCGAATTCCCCTGTAAAACCAGTAATAAAGAAGTATAAGTTACATGCACATATAAATAAGCTGATAAGCAGAACAATGAATGACCTTTGCTATCTTTACACTGCATATAGATTTGACTGTATATGGACGGGTAACACTTATGACTCGTTCATAGGTCACAGCAACCAGTAGCCATGACGACAACTGTTTACTTGCAACATATATGATGTAATTGACAAAAAAGACTTCATGAGGTATGTCATTTTCATTCCAGTCTCCCAAAATCAACATTGGAAGTGCTAAAAGCGAAACACTATCAGTCACAGCCAGTGATATTAAATAAATCGCCGTGGCAGAAAACAACTTCTTCTGAGAAAACTTAAAAACTGTTATGGTTAACACGTTTCCAAGCAGGCCTATTACAATAATTGGACAACATAGCCAGCTAGTCACTTTTACAAATACATTTAAACTATCCGTATCATATTCTCCATATGCTTGTCTGTTTGTGACGTTTTCGTACATTTGGCTGCTTTCACTATCGGTCGAAGCGGTGACATTATCGTAAATTTGGCTGTATTCAATATCCATCGATTCCGTTACCATTTTGAATGAAAATTTGCCCATTTCGGTCATAAACATAATAAACAGAGTGATTCTTCTATGATGTTAATCTTTGCGATAATTTGAGGTTGTTGTGATTATGACGGTTTGGAAATTAAACTAAAATGGCTGACTACTATTAGCTTGTTTCGAAAAAGGAGGAATAGATACGAAGTGTACACATATCTAACTAATAAGACATCGTGCTACAGTGTTACACATCACTGGTGATAACAATGATTGTAGGTAATGTTTTAGCCCGTAAGTTCCAGACAGTCCACACGTTTTCGATGTAACCGATGAATGATACCACTTCAAAATCGTATATATGCCCGTGTTACTCCAGTTATTGGGATAGTTTTCGTCTAGTGACATTTGTTGACATCATACTTCGGATATTTCTTTCGTATGCCTGAAAAATGTCGAAAATTTATTTCTTTATTAGTTCTGTACATGGAGAATGATTCTTTTCTGTTGGCGTTACATATGTGTTGGTACGCCGTAAAACTTCAATTCATGCATAACTTTATTGATCTATTTATGTATGTAAATATATTAAACATTTTAAGTAATGCTAGTACAAAAATAATTGGTAAGAAAACAATTTCCGACTGTATACTTTTAAATTTTGTTTCTTTCATTAGTTTCAACATGATCTCTTTCAGTCCATATTTACGACATTTGATACTGCTGGCCTCGAGGCGTAGTCAAAATCCAGTCCAATCTATACACCATTTTCCGCTCTGTTGGAACAATTACATAACGCGTTTGGACTTAGATCAATAAGAAAAAAAGTTCACTGCAATCGTTACTAGTTCTAGCGTGGGTAAAGGATACATATCGATTACCATGAAAAACATCAATATCTACTTCATGCCAGAAGAGGAAAGCAAACTACAGAGTAAAATCATAATAACACTTAGATTGTCTGATATCAGTTTCTAAAGAATTCCATAATGAGATCGAGGATGGGATACAAGATGTTTTAAATAAAGCAGCTCGAATTTCAATAGCATTTCTGTTACGTAAATGGGTAACATGTAATAGCACCAATAAGGGCAGACATGATATCGTTATTATACTCAGGGACAAACGATCGGCTACTTGAAATATAAAGCAACGCTTTTTATTTTCTTTACATTCTTTATATAAATTTACTAAAGAAACAAATATACTTGTGGGTCCGGTACCCAGCTAACGAACAATGCATAGAATAAATATGAATAGAATAGCTATGATAAAGGCAAAGCAAACATTCAGAAAAAGCTACAACATGATCATGGTATCGAGGTTTGGGGATTCTTTCAAGCTAAGAATATTGAAAGTGTACATTTACAAGTTGTTAAATCTTTACTTTATGTTAAACATACAACCCAAAATGACGTTATATATGGTGAACTTGGGAGAGTTAAAATATTGTTATTAAATACTGGTTACATGATTGATTTTTAATGATTTGGACTTAATGTCAAATAAAACAAATTGAGTTTCGCTTGTTCGTACGGAATAATTTCATGTAGGTTTCAACGAAGCCTGGTATCGGCGAAGTGTCGGTAATGATGAATACTTTTATATATTTAAAAACAACGCCGAAATGATCAATTTGTACAACACTTGAATGACCGTCTCAATCAACGAAATAGGGCAACTTTTATCGTAGTATTTTAGATTTGAAGTTTAACCATATCTTAATATTGACAAGTAAATTTAGAGTTACTTTAACAAAAATAGGGTTCCTTCAAATTGTCTAGAAATTGAAGCGGGTAATACGTACATGTGGGGGACACAGGAAATGGACTGTACGTACATGTGGGGGACACAGGAAATGTACTGTACGTACATCTGGGGGAAACAGGAAATGTATTGTACGTACATGTGGGGGACACAGGAAAAGTGCTGGACGTACATGTGGGGGACACAGGGAATGTACTGTACGTACATGTGGGGACACAGGAAATGTACTGTACGTACATGTGGTGGACACAGGAAATGTGCTGTACGTACATGTGGGGGACACAGGAAATTTACTGAACGTACATGTGGGGGGCACAGGAAATGTACTGGATGTACATGTGGGGGACACAGGTGGGGGACACAGTAAATGTACTGAACGTACATGTGGGGGACACAGGAAAAATACTGGACGTACATGTGGGGGACACAGTAAATGTACTGGACGTACAGGTGGGGGACACAGGTGGGGGACAGAGTAAACGTACTGAACGTACATGAGGAGGACACAGTAAATGTACTGAACGTACATGTGGTGGACACAGGAAATGTACTGGACGTACATGTGGTGGACACAGGAAATGTACTGGACGTACATGTGGGGGACACACTAAATGTACTGTACGTACATGTGGGGGAAACACGAAATGTACTGGACGTACATGTGGGGGAAACAGGAAATGTACTGTACGTACATGTGGGGGACACAGGAAATGTACTGGACGTACATGTGGGGGACACAGTAAATGTGCTGGACGTACATGTGGGGGACACAGGAAATCTACTGGAAGTACATGTGGGGGATACAGGAAATGTACTGTACGTACATGTGGTGGACACAGGAAATGTGCTGTACGTACATGTGGGGGACACAGGAAATGTACTGTACGTACATGTGGTGGACACAGGAAATGTACTGGACGTACATGTGGGGGACACAGCAAATGTGCTGTACGTACATGTGAGGGACACAGGAAATGTGCTGTACGTACATGTGGGGGAAACAGGAAATGTGCTGGACGTACATGTGGGGGAAACAGGAAAGGTGCTGTACGTACATGTGGGGGACACATGGAATGTACTGGACGTACATCTGGGGGACACAGGAAATCTACTGGACGTACATGTGGGGGAAACAGGAAATGTACTGTACGTACATGTGGGGGACACATGAAATGTACTGGACGTACATCTGGGGGACACAGGAAATCTACTGGACGTACATGTGGGGGAAACAGGAAATGTACTGTACGTACATGTGGGGGACACAGGAAATGTACTGGACGTACATGTGGGGGACACAGGTGGGGGACATAGTAAATGTATTGAACGTACATGTGGGGGACACAGGAAATGTACTGGACGTACATGTGGGGGACACAGTAAATGTACTGGACGTACAGGTGGGGGACACAGGTGGGGGACAGAGTAAATGTACTGAACGTACATGAGGAGGACACAGTAAATGTACTGGACGTACATGTGGTGGACACAGGAAATGTACTGGACGTACATGTGGTGGACACAGGAAATGTACTGGACGTACATGTGGGGGACACACTAAATGTACTGTACGTACATGTGGGGAAACACGAAATGTACTGGACGTACATGTGGGGGAAACAAGAAATGTACTGTACGTACATGTGGGGGACACAGGAAATGTACTGGACGTACATGTGGGGGACACAGTAAATGTACTGGACGTAGATGTGGGGGACACAGGAAATGTACTGGACGTACATGTGGGGGACACAGTACATGTACTGGACGTACATGTGGGGGACACAGTAAATGTACTGGACGTAGATGTGGGGGACACAGGGAATGTACTGGACGTACATGTGGGGGACACAGTAAATGTACTGGACGTACATGTGGGGGAAACAGGAAATATGCTGTACGTCCATGTGGGGGAAACAGTATATGTACTGGACGTACATGTGGGACGACACAGTAAATGTACTGGACGTACATGTGGGGGACACAGGAAATGTACTGGACGTACATGTGGGGGACACAGTATATGTACTGGACGTACATGTGGGGGACACAGGAAATGTACTGGACGTACATGTGGGGGAAACTGGAAATATGCCGTACGTACATGTGGGGGACACAGTAAATGTACTAGACGTACATGTGGGGGACACAGTAAATGTGCTGTACGTACATGTGGGGGACACAGGAAATTTACTGGACGTACGTACATGTGGGGGACTCAGTAAATGTGCTGTACGTACATGTGGGGGACACAGGAAATTTACTGGACATACATGTGGACGTACATGTTGGGGACACAGATATGTACTGTAAGTACATGTGGGGGTCACAGTAAATGTGCTGTACTTACATGTGGGGAACACAGGAAATATACTGGACGTATATGTCGACGTACATGTGGGGGACACAGGAAATGTACTGTACGTACATGTGGGGGACACAATAAATGTGCTGTACGTACATGTGGGGAACACAGGAAATGTGCTGTACGTACATGTGGGGAAAACAGGAAATGTGCTAGACGTACATGTGGGGGACACAGGAAATGTACTGTATGTACATGTGGGGACACAGGAAATGTACTGTACATACATGTGGTGGACACAGGATATGTACTAAACGTACATGTGGGGGACACAGGAAATGTGCTGTACGTACATGTGGGGGACACAGGAAATGTATTGTACGTACATGTGGTGGAGACAGGAAATGTACTGAACGTACATGTGGAGGACACAGGAAATGTGCTGAACGTACATGTAGGGGACACAGGAAATGTGCTGTACGTACATGTGGGGGAAACAGGAAATGTGCTGGACGTACATGTGGGGGAAACATGAAATGTGCTGTAGGTACATGTGGGGACACAGGAAATGTGCTGTACGTACATGTGGAGGACACAGGAAATGTGCTGTACGTACATGTGGGGGACACAGTAAATGGGCTGGACGTACATGTGGGGAACACAAGAAATGTGCTGGAGGTACATATTGGGAACACAGGAAATGTGCTGCAGGTACATGTGGGGGACACAGTAAATGTACTGGACGTACATGTGGAGGACACAGGAAATGTACCAGACGTACATGTTGGGGAAACAGGAAATGTTCTGTACGTACAGGTGGGGAACACAGGAAATATACTGGACGTACATGTGGGGGAAACAGGAAAAGTACTGTACGTACAGGTGGGGGACACAGGAAATGTACTGGACGTACAGGTGGGGGACACAGTAAATATATTGGACGTACATGTGGGGGACACAGGTGGGGAACACAGTAAAGGTACTGGACGTACATGAGGAGGACACAGTATATGTACTGGACGTACATGTGGGGGACACAGTAAATGTACTGTACGTACATGTGGGGGAAACAGGAAATGCGCTGGACGTACATGTGGGGGAAACAGGAAATGTGCTGGACGTACATGTGGCGGACACAGTAAATGTGCTGTACGTACATGTGGGGGAAACAGGAAATGTGCTGGACGTACATGTTGGGGGAAATGTGCTGGATGTACATGTGGGGGAAACAGGAAATGTTCTGGACGTACACGTGGGGGACACAGTAAATGTACTGGACGTACATGTGGGGAACACAGGAAATGTACTTGACGTACATGTGGGGGACACAGTAAATGTACTGTACGTAGATGTGGGGGAAACAGGAAATGTGCTGGACGTACATGTGGGGGACACAGTAAATGTACTGGACGTACATGTGGGGGACACAGGGAATGTACTGGACGTACATGTGGGGGACACAGTAAATGTACTGAACGTACATGTGGGGGACACAGTAAATATACTGTACGTACATGTGGGGGAAACAGGAAATGTCCTGTACTTACATGTGGGAGACACAGGAAATGTACTGGACGTACATGTGGGGGAAACAGGAAAAGTACTGTACGTACATGTGGGGGACACAGGAAATGCACTCGACGTACATGTGGGGGACACATTAAATGTACTGGACGTACATGTGGGGGATACAGGTGGGGGACACAGTAAATGTACTGGACGTACATGAGGAGGACACAGTAAATGTTCCGGGATTACATGTGGGGGACACAGTAAATGTACTGTACGTACATGTGGGGGAAACAGGAAATGTGCTGGACGTACATGTGGGGGAAACAGGAAATGTGCTGGACATACATGTGGGGGACACAGTAAATGTGCTGTACGTACATGTGGGGGAAACAGGAAATGTGCTGGACGTACATGTGGGGGGAAATGTGCTGGACGTACATGTGGGGGAAGCAAGAAATGTGCTGGACGTACATGTGGGGGACACAGTAAATGTACTGGACGGACATGTGGAGAACACAAGAAATGTACTGGACGTACATGTGGGGGACACAGTAAATGTACTGTACGTACATGTGGGGGAAACAGGAAATGTGCTGGACGTACATGTGGGGAACACAGTAAATGTACTGGACGTACATGTGGGGGACACAGGGAATGTACTGGACATACATGTGGGGGACACAGTCAATGTACTGGACGTACATGTGGTGGAAACAGGAAATATGCTGTACTTACAAGTGGGGGACACAGTAAATGTGCTTTACGTACATGTGGTGGAAACAGGAAATGTGTTGGACATACATGTGGGGGGAAATGTGCTGGACGTACATGTGTACATGTGGGGGACACAGGAAATGTACTGGATGTACATGTGGGGGAAACAGGAAATGTGCTGGACGTACAATGTGCGGGAAACAGGAAATGTGCTGGACGTACATGTGGTGGACACAGTAAATGTACTGTACGTACATGTGGGGGAAACAGGAAATGTGCTGGACGTATATGTGGGTGAAACTGGAAATGTGCTGGACGTACATGTGGGGGATACAGTAAATGTACTGTACGTACATGTGGTGGAAACAGGAAATGTACTGTACGTACATGTGGGGGACACTGTAAATGTACTGGACGTACATGTGGGGAACACAAGAAATGTACTGGACGTACATGTGGACGTACATGTGGGGGACACAGGAAATGTACTGTACGTACATGTGGGGGGACACAGTAAATGTACTCTACGTAAATGTGGGGGACACAGTAAATGTGCTGTAAGTACATGTGGGGGAAACAGGAAATTTACTGGACGTACATGTGGACGTACATTTGGAAGACACAGGAAATGTACTGTACGTACATGTGGGGGACACAGTAAATGTGCTGTACGTACACGTGGGAAACACAGGAAATGTACTGGACGTACATGTGGACGTACATGTGGGGGACACAGGAAATGTACTGTACGTACATGTGGGGGACACAGGAAATGTACTGTACGTACATGTCGGGTACACAGTAAATGTACTGGACGTACATGTGGGGGAAACAGGAAATGTACTGTACGTACATGTGGGGGAACACAGGAAATGTGCTGGACGTTTTGTATTTAGAAGATGAATTTAATTTTATGCTGTATTTTTATTGTATACGTTGTTGTATTATTATTGTATACGTTGTTGTATTATTATTGTATACGTTTTTGTATTATTATTGTATACCTTGTTGTATTATTATTGTATACATTGTAGCATGTTTAAAACTATACAATTGTTTAAGTCTGAAAGCTGACGACGAGATACGCAAAATCGTGCAATGTATATATCGAAATCTTTAGATTTAAGGAAAAACACTATTCTTAAAAAGTAATTATTTGGTAAATCTGCTGTATTGTTTTTATTAGTAAATCTTATTGACATAATATGTTAAACATGTGTAACTAGTAAATGCTTACTTGAGATATTTTTTCTCCCCTATTCTTATTTATAAATAATAATAATATATGTAATTATGAAACCATTTTCATTTTGAAACTTTGGAGTATTGTAAGAAGATTCCGCTTTTGAGTATTTACAAAAAACCTTGATACAAATGTATTTATACTCTAGTTTTGCTCATGCGTCATAATGACTTGCTGTATCATTACTTGTACGGCTCAGGATGGCTTCGACCGCACTAGACATAATACAGGAAATAAACGTTTCTTCTTCTTTTATGAAGCAGTGATACCATAACATACACATATCATGGTTTCAAAGTAAAAACAAATTGTACAGAAATATAAGTGAGAATGTAGTTCTGAGAAATTGTAAATATATGATTGAATATAAAACTTACCTTTTTTAATGTTTTAAATCGATAGTGTTCTAATATGTATACATCGCCACAGTCCATATGATGTAAATACAACGACGGTTTAAAATATTCAATGTCTTTTTCTAAACAAACAATTTATTATTTTCCACATTTTTTGTCTCATAAACATTGCCCGATGACTGTAGTTACGCAGCGACTGTTATATGTTTCAATAACGCTGTAATGCGGCCAACCAAATGTTTTGAAATGCTGAATTCAGTTAGTGATATAACAGCAATAAAATGCGTGATATTTAGAACTGCACGTAGTCACATATTAATTTGTAATGAGAGTAATTAGATAAAGTGTATCACTTAATACTTACACAGATTTGGCATTTGAGATAGCTGGAAGAGTTAATAAAAATACTAATTATAAATCAATGGATAATTTATTATCACGAATGGACAACTTAATGATTTTTATATAACAAACCAGCTAATTGTTCAGACAGTTGGGAATTCTTGACTTTATACATCGCTTATCGATAGTGAGACATTGACAATGTCATACTATTGATATGATATTCAGAAACACATGTTATAGCTTGCAATGTTTTATCAAATAAAAGGTTACTGAAATAGTTTTAAAATATGCATGACTTCTCATAGACGACACTGACATTTTCAGGAATTTCTCTCACCCATATGAATGATTCATGGGCAATAATGGCCATTTTTGAGAAAAAAAACACGACCATTGCATTGCCATCGGTAACATTAATAGGTAATATTAGTCAAAACACTGCTTGAAAAGTACGAAACATTTGCTGTTTCCTTTTAAAAGTGAAAATATAATAAAAACACCAATCTGCATGCCTAGCTATCGATTAGCCTATTAAAGTACGACTTAAAAACGAATTAGGATATACGACTTAGCCTTTATACCATGTAAAAGCAAGGAATAATATAGAGAAAGAAAAGCAACTGATTAAGATTTTGTGAACGCTCGCATATCCCCGCAATATCTTGCATTATCTCGTTTTCAATTATCTTAACTTCCATTCATCTCAGAGACACAAATCAAAGTTCTTACATTGCAGAATTCTCATCAAAACAGTACCATTCCCAGAAATTTGTGTATAAAAATGTTGAAGGACTTTTGATTACAAAATTTATATACTGCAGCTAAAATAACGGCAAATTATGAGAATATTTTGTTCAAACCTCAATATCTCTAATTCAAGATCATTTTGCGTGATCGAAACATATTTAACCATCTAAGATTAGATACAACTTACAGTTAATGTAAAAGAAATCAGTTGCCTGTGAATTATGAATGATTAATTGTCAAATAATGAATCCTTCGTGTGCTATTTTATTAACATTTAGTCAGATAGTGCAAGTTTCCTATCCTTCTATATAAGTCTTTAGTAAAAGTAATATTAAAATGCTTCTGCTCCAACCAATGGTGGCAAAAAAACAAATACATAAAAAACATGAACAATATAACGTGCAATTTCTTTACGAACTCGACATTTTTGTACAGGATTATGCATGCTATACATAAAGGTCACTAATTCTTCCCCCAGAGTCTTTTAACTATTTCGACTGAGATATAGATCTAGGCATATATTTGTCAATTTGTCACCGATTTATCAAAGAAACAATGTAATAATGTCATTTAAAACAGACGACAGTAGTGTATCTTAATTTCATTTATGCCCATTAGTAGATCCCAATTACAAACAATGTTAATATGATGATATGTTTGCTTTTACCTGTATGTCAAAACCCTGTTATTGCCTCCCAAGTATTTATATTGAATTGATGCCGCCTAAAATGACATTCTTAAGCTAATTTGACACACACACACACACACACTACCACACTCACACACACACTCACACACTCACACACACACACACACACTCACACACACACTCACTCACTCACACACACACACACACACACACACACACACACACGTTTTATTTAAACTGTTAGACGAGTTAAAGCACATCTTTGCAGAAAGCTCCAGACCAAAATATGAATAAGGCAAAACGATAATTTCACAAGAAGTATAACATATCAAAACAACAACATCCATAAAACATACACTAACATAATAAAATTAGATAACCAAATATATGTGACCTTGTCGAATATCGACACGTATTGAAATTGATTGTCATGGTAACGGTTAAAACATGTACAAACAGAATTTGTCAAACGTTCATTTACATTGATTAAATATTCGTATTAACTCGTCGAAATCGAGCTGTGAAGTGTTTTGGTGTGTTGTTATTAGCAACAATTAAACAAGGTAAAAATAAACCGCACAATATCCTTTTACTGTACATGTAGTATTGTCTTGTCTTACAGAATAAGTGCATATCCACATGCCGATATCGGTCTCAATTACAGAATAAGTGCATATCCACATGCCAATATAAGTCTCAATTACAGAATATAATTAGACTGTAGCTTAAGGTAAGTTTACAAAGAACTTTCAATTAAATGTATTCTGTCCTAAACATGCAATAATATGCATCCCGTTGAAGGTACACAAAACTAGCTTTCAAAAGTATTATGTGTAAATATTTGTTATGTTTACCAGTGCTATTATAAAAAAATCAAATATCCTTTCTTTGGACTGCAAATAAAAAGTTTGTGATTTAGCATCTACATGGTCAACCGATAAGTAGGAAATGCGATAGGTGTCTAATAAAGACACATTACTTGCCCAGTTTTGATGCCTCTTGTGCAACTATCTAATAGGGGTCGAAACCGAAATCGCCCGAAAGGCGAGTTCGTTTACGAACCCGTTACGGTATCACTCGAGCGACATCTAGAACTCGGTGAGAAGTGGTGCATTTAAAAAAAAAAACACGACGACTTTTAACCCATACGTTGCTTCGTGACTATTATTCCAAATAAAATAAAACTAATAAAATCTTGTTTCAAAAAAATTACTGAAATAATGATGTTAAAATAATTAAACTTTTTTGATAAATAAAATTCTTAGCTTTAGTTGAAAATTAAAATACCAAACCAGACGACAAAGTCATCGCTCTGCAGTAAATATGTTTCGCAAAGTTTCGGTCAAAGTAATTGCGGGTAAAATGAAAAGTGTTCCGATTGCTGTTTTATTTTTTTTTGCGTTTTCAACAGTTAGCTGGTGTTATCAAAGGTAAATATACGTGTAAGATAATTGTTGCGTAGTATCGAATCATTTTTGTCCTGGAAATGGCTCTCAAAATAATCATGTCCATCTTGCGAGAGTAGAAAATAAATGAACAATTGTTTGATGTTTACAATTGTATGGTGCCGTAACGTATTTTCGATCATGACCTGAATTCGATCACTTCCGAGAATTATGAATATCACTAAACGGACATCGGTCAACCATCGTTGCTTAACCATGTCGCTGTAAAAGCTAGCTTCACAGAAAAGACTGTTGTTAGTGACCTATATGTACACTCACTACACTCTTCCCCGCTTTATCTTTAGGGCTTATACCCAGCAGCACAGTCTGTGGCTTTCAGCAGTTCATTGCCATATCCCATCCCATTCCAAAGAAAGAGAGATTCGTGTAGGCACAGGTTCGAAAGTTTATCCTCGTTGCCATTAAAGTAACATCGGTCACCCATCCAAGTACTAACACTCCCCTAACACTGTACATCGTTGCTCAACTTCAAATACAGTCAGTGCACTTTAACTACATCGCTTTAAAAGCTAGCTTAACAGTAAGACTGTTGTAAGTGACCAATGTACATTCATTACATTGGGTATGGTATTCAATTTCCTGCACAATTGGCAATATTTACAAAAAGTATATACGTGGTTAATTGTTTCATCAGCAATGTTGGTGATATATATGATATTGATCAGTGTTTTGCCTAAAATTGTTTTAATTAAATTAAAACAAACTAATGCTAAATATTTTATAACTCATTAATTCTTTTCAATTACATAATTATAGCCCTAGTTAGTTCAACAGACCATAACCGGTTCTCACCTATCCACAATTGTCAGTGTTCTTGCTGTATATTTGGCGTGCACATAACACTATACTAAATTAAGGTTGACAAAACCACTACCTGTTTTTAACACAAAATTAAAGTAGATGAACTGGTAGGTTGATGAAACCACCAACACCCGTGGGCCAAAGCATGTGAAATTGAAACTACAGTCGGATCCAAACTCACAGTGTGTTGAGAGAGCATAAACTGCAACCAATTTTTTTTTTATCTGTAGTTGTCATGGTGTGTGGCACAAAAGTCGCTAACTCAACATTTTACAAACATAAACATCTACCATATGTTTAAATATCTGTATTTGTCATAGTGTGTGCTGTGAAAGTTGCTAACCTAAAATTTATAGACATAAACATCAAGGAATTATATAGAGATGGAAAGGCAACTAGGTGAGATTTTGTGAATGCTCATGCCAAATTAGTAATCCTTTGTGTGCTAATTTATCAACATTTAGTCAGGATATGCAAGTTTCCTATCCTTCTATACAGGTCCTTGTAAACATCAACACTTTTTTTAATATCTGTAGTTGTCATGGTGTTTGGCGCGAAAGTAGCTTACCTACTTTTACGGACATAAACATCCCATATTGGCGATTACCCGAGAAGAGTGTTGATCTTTTTAGGTTCCAGGGGGATAGTGCAGGTTACAGATTGAAACCAACTGTATGTTTCTTCTGGTTCTTCAGTGTGCTTAGTGTATAGCACCGCCACATGGATCCTCGATTTAAATACCCATCGGAACGACTGTTTTTAATTGGCAAGCCCCGGGGATCTAACCCACAACTTCAATTCAATTCTAGAAGTTTTATGATTTACTGACTGAGCTTATGAGGCTCACCAGCTTATACTAGTTATGCTGCCATCAAAACAGTTACAGCTATGTATTTTTGGACATCTTATTGAATACCGTCTGGAGATAATTGATCCAGAGTAGTGATTAACTGGTCAGTGGTAATTAATCCCCATGTGTATGTGCACCAATTAAAGTAATTAAAGAGACTAAACTTTTGTAAATGGTGACTTGTACAAATTTCTACTTGGCCAGTGACTTGTACAATTTTCTACTTGTTCAGAACATCTGGCTATAGGATTGCACAGGGGAAGGTATTTTAACAACATTATCAGACATGGTACTAAAAGTCTAAATATAGTATATCTATACTAAATTTTGTCTATAATCACTGTTACATTGGGCATATATTCACATTCCTTGCATAATTGCGATGAGCAGGTCGTAACCGTTATCACTACTCAGAATTCATTTAGGCAGGGCATTATCACTACCCAGAATCCTAATTTTGATAACAGCGCCGGGCAAGGGTTAATGGCATGGGGGAAAAGTGTGCATGTGGAAGTTGATAATGGGTGAACAGTGCCTTGTAGTGACAATGTAAGCTGTACTCTAGGTGTAATAATGAACAAAAACATAAAAAGGTATCGTTAGGTCTTCTTTATATTCCAAAAAGTAACATCATAAGTCTGAGTAGAACCTTTCAGGGGAATTTGGTTAACTTTAATAAATTGTATGTATATAGCTTGACTTGAAACAACAACTTCACATGTGACAGGTACCTGATCTTTAGCACGGAAGTGCTCTCAGTAATGGAGGGTTGCACTCTGGCATCAAAATAAAACAAGTGGGGCATGTGTTTGCTGTGCTCCTTCTTACTCGCTAAAAATTGCAGCTGCTTTAACTTTTTATTGCCTTTCAAAGCGTTAACTTTTTATTTTTTCATGATATCTGTCCATTTGTCTTTAAAATACTGAGTCGAGACACAGCAATCAAACATTCTTTTAGGATGACCTGGCCAAATATGGCGAAATAGCTTGGTCAATCTTGATGATAACAAACAATTGTATTGATACACATGGTGCGTCGGCATATTATAGTAGTTGATATAATAGTTATAAAACTTTAATTAATGAGAACAGTGATTTAAATGCATTCTTTTTTTTAATCGGGTTTAACGCCATTTTTAACACATTTCAGGTTATATATGGCTTATCCAGTTTTGCTGGCGGAGGAACTGTCTACTACTGAACTACTGTCCTTCCGCAAGTAACTGGAAACTTTCTCACATACAGTTTTTGGAGCAAGATTAAAACCTACGACCTTAGCGGTGAGAATTAAGTGATCTTGAGATGTTGCCTTATACCACTCGGCCACAGAGACCCTTTAAATGCATTCAGTCTACTATTATGCCCTCAACTTTAATCTCAGTCGGTCTTTTTAGGTCACCTGAGACTTTGTCTCAATGGACCTTTTGTTCATCATCATGCATCCGTAACAATTTACTTTTTTGAGTTCTTCTCAAAACCGTAACCGTAATTGTAATGATATATTGTATGCAGCTTTGGTACACACGGGTGAATCAAAATTGTGAAAACGGTCATAGTAAGGTAAACTTTGAAAATCTTTTTCTCAATATAGGAGAAGCACTGGGAAACAAATAGTGAGCATGATTATGGACATATATGGGTCATTTATAAAAATTGTGAATTGCATGTCCCTGGGTCACACAGTTTTGCCCTTAGAGTGAGGTCTACTTTTCTAAATCTATAAAAGAGAAATTGACAAAAAGTTATTTCTTACGACTGAATAGATTTATGTGAATGTTTTTTGGATATTCAGATGACTGATAAGGCCCATGGGCCTCTTGTTTAAAAACACATTATAAATTACGGTTTCCAGCGATGTATGTATTCATATGATTATATAAATATAAGTCGGTAACCTCCCTGTTCATGTCATGATGTAATTATTTCAATCAGAGAACAGTACTTATAACATACATTTATTGTAAGTTGACCTTTTGCTTTGTTTTCATTAGAGTTTTGGTAAATACATTTAAATTCTGACGGAGTTGTCTTTGTTACCTGAAACAATTTTCAAATTGTTTTTAGCTCGACTTTTCGAAGAATAAAGAGAGCTATTCTGCTCACCCGGATGTCGGCGTCCCACCTTGGTTGAAGTTTTGTGTGCAAGTCCCAATCTTAATATCCATTGCATGTATTGACTTGAAACTTAACAAAACACTTCGCAGTCATCAAACATACTATGATAACTAAGTTAGATAACTCTTGGTTTATATAATGCAAATTATTGCCCTTGTATGACTTAAAAATTCTGGTTAGTTTTGCTTGCAAGTACCATCTTGTCCATACTTCATCAACCACTCAATGTATTTGATTTGATTTAAACTTAACAAAAGACTTCCCAGTCATAAAACATACTACAATGAATAAGTTAAATAACTCTTGCATGAATAAAATGCAAATTATTGCCCATATTTGACATATTAAAATTTTACCCGCAAGTACCATCAATTGGATCTCACAACCCTTGAATTGACAGTCAGATACATTATAGACTTAACGTATAACATGAATAAACTCCAAAGGTGCGATTCATTTTACAAAGTGGGGGTATTTATTTTGGACCGAGATATCAAAATTGAACCATTTTATAAAGTACAGATATTTATGTAAAAAATACCATAAAACACACAGCTGATGCTTTAGATGTTTCAACCTGACTTGAAATCAATACCTGTATATTTCGATTAAAGACTAGCTTCCAGATTGTTGAAGCGTTTTCCCCCATAAAAAAGGAGAAGTCGATCTGATTTTTAATTTCACAAAATTTGTTATAATACTACATGTATATAGTATTAGAAAACAAATATGTAGTGCTGTGTTACAAGAGTGCATTTTATTAATAGAAATTTGGGCTATTTTAAATATTAATTTCTATTAATTTACATAATTTGATTTGGTAAATATTTAAGTTCATTATCTTAGTACAACCTGATATGCTTCTGTGGTGTAACTGGCAAACACATCTACACTTTTGTAGAAGTTCTGGGTTCGAATCCCAGCAGTTGCGAACAACATGAAAAGAGATGGCTTAGATATGGTGAAAAAAGAAATGTCTGTTTTATTTTTTAATGAAATTATTCTCTTTTAAAAATGTATATTTTTTTATAATGTTTGCTGCTGCATGGACAAAATGCTACTAGCTTATGCTTACTCTTTCTGACTGCCTTACATTCGAAAAGTTTATTTTCCGTGGACTGCAGTTTATAATCATACATGGTCTATATATTTTGTCTATTTTGTTTGTCTTGTTTAGTATTACAACCAGATGGTAGAAGTGTCTGGACAAGAACTGAAGGGAACCTATGTCCAGATTTTATATTTCATTTATATTTGGATGCCTCAGCTGCTAATTTGGGAACTTAAGTAAATGTGTTGGTTTATGTATGCAGTCATGCACAATGCTGTTGTTTTTTCTTGGTACATGGGAGATGGAGGTTCAAATTACTGCCATGACTAGAGACTTCTCTTAAATTTTAGTCTAGTCCTGTGTCCTAGACGGTTCCAACATTTGTCCAAAAATATACATTTGGTTAAGACATATTTTAACATTTAAACTGCTAGAACTCTATTTATGCTTTAATACAGTGTGAATGTCTGGTGTTTTGAATTATACAAATGGTTCCTTCTGTGGCAGAGTTGTCCATGGTGTTGTTTTTAAATAACCATTTACTTCTCACTGCCGAAGTTGTCGGATCAATCTTCGCTCTGGTAGTCTAAAAGCATTTTGTGAGAAATTTAAGGTTACTTACAAAAGGACGGTGGCTGCATTGTGATTGGTTCCTTTGTCTTCTAGGTCTGTTTTGAAATTGTTTTGAAACCCAAGTAAAAATACATACTGGCTATCTGCTCAGTGTAAACTTTAGTATAGACATGTATTATGTTTATGTAATAAGGCAAGAAAAATATGCAGCCATTGCAGACACGAACTTGGGACCTTTCACTTACAGGTCAAGTGCTCTACCGACTGAGCTAACCAGACAGTTGACATATGTTTCTCTTCTAACAGTTTAGGTACACACTGTGACATTTATATTAGGCAAGAAGCATTTATAACCGAAGAAAAACCCACGTCAAAAGGTATTTTGTGACCAGCATCCATTTATGTAGCTTGATTAAATAAGGCATGAATGGACAGCTTCTTTATTATTTGGATATCCTTTCTGCTGTCCATAACTCGGGAGACGCAAATAAAAAAAACTTTAAAAGGCTCCTAGCGATGTGCAATATGTCGCACTACCATTTATGTTGCTTATAACGTTTGATTTTGTTTTGCAAACCAAGGAATTAGAGATATAGTTCCTTGAATAAAGTTTCAATCATATTATAAGTCATTTATTTATGATAAACATAATACATATTAAATATATAATGGAAACATCTGCAATGTTATCCTAAACATATAATACATGTACTATAAAGTGTATTTAGTATTTGTTTGTTTACTATACTTATAAAATTGAAGTTCGACCCCAAGAGAGACATATTAATGACCTATACACAATGACATGTATTTTAGAGTTATTATTTGACTTGAGTTACCAGTTTTACAACAACTCTTACTAGTACGAGTAAATGACCATATTACATGTAGATGTTTTTTTACACGCAGTAATTATTTACAAAATGTTTACTTGCAAAACCACCACAAGCATAGCATAAGACAATAATAGATTCAACAAACGTGTCAAATAACTCGTATTTTAGGTTTGCATTAAATATGAGTAAGTGCACTTAAAGCGCTTGGTACTTTACTTATTAAAGATTTTTGATTAAGTACAAAATTACCAGTATAGGGAAAACTGTTCACAAATAGTTCACAATCAATTGCAACAACACATTATCCTTCACTCTTTTCGAGTTATTTTTTTTCTAAATAAAACGATTTGGTTTTTATCAGTATTCAGTTGTAAGACTCGTTTACACATTTTTATTATCAAGACTATGTTGAAGATATTTTGTAGTTTTACCAGAAAATAACCATGTCACCAGATAAACACACATATAAATAAATTATGTTTTACCCAATTTCGAAGTATAATAAGAATTAAAACCCCTTACTCGAGTGTAAATTTTGCAATATGTATCTCGGATAATCCGTTTTGCGCGTGATACTTAAATTTTGTACCATATACTAGTTTACTATCAAAGTATTGAATAAAACCAATGCACTTGCTTCACGTCTTATTTCATGAAGTGTTTGTATCAGTCATAGTGTTTAACACAAAAATTGCTTCAGTGGTTGAACGACCCCTGTACTTAAACCAAATTGTGTATTGCTAACTACATGTATTTTATTATATTCAAATTCATGGAGTGACCATTTTATTTCAAACTACAAATGCAACTTTAAATGTCATTCTTGCACGTAAAACTAGTATTTTATCCAATTGTGTTAACGAAATAAATGTTTGCTAGTACGATACAAGGATCCATTTTAAAGTCGTTAATAAAGTTGAAATCACACGCACATACTAACAAACATGCATGCATGTATATGAACCACTATTGTGGTCACTACCTGGCCCGCTGTGGGCAATGCGTAAAGAATTGGCTTTGCAGAAACCAAGCAATTCCAAACTCGAGTAAGTACGCTATTAAATGAAGCCTGGTCAATATGCACATCGGAACAAGCTGCATCATTGTCACAATAACTAACTCCAATAGTTTCAATTCAATATCCTTTATTCACTCAGTTCATATAATACATGCATTTATGAAGTCATGCAAAATTGTTATGGTCATACAAGATGTTGTGGAGCGCACGATAGAGCATCCATCCCAAGATTAGAGGGTCCAGGGTCCGCATTCTTGAGCAAGACACGTTGTTCGCATATGCTTAGTACTGGGTCTGCCCAGGAAGACCTAGATTTATCTAATTTGTAAGACCTTGTTTCGCAATCGAGGTAAAATAAATAAGTTTAAAATAAAGTAACTTAAACAGTGCCCATACAGTTCGAATACAATTTAATTCATAATCAAATATAACAGCATCACATTCATCAGTCTCGGTAGGTGGGAGAGTTCCACGAAATACAAAATCAGATTCAATATATTTGTCATTTACTATTTGATAATTAAACGTACATTTCCTAGTTCATTCGCGGTTATGTGTTTGATTCTTTGTTTTATTGTTTTGTTTTTAGAATTTGAATTAAATTTATTTTGTAGGTTTTCACAATATTGTAAGCGTCAAGTGAGTCGATGCAGGAGTTGTAGTAACTTAATGAATAATGAATAGTTTACAGGATTATTTATTATTGAATTAATGAATGAAAAAAGTTAATATGTAAATAATAAAATCATTTGCTAATAAAATATATTAAAAATTGATGTCATGTTATAGTTGTGTATGTCTGTTATTAATCAACGCCTCTTTAATCATGGCTCAAAATGTCAATCAATGTTTTACATAAACAGTCATTTTCATCCATATCTAAGTATGGTTGCAATGATAGTAACATAATAAGGTTAACAACAAAAGCCAAAACACACACACACACACACACACACACACACACACACGTCAACTCGGCGATATACATAAATCTACCAGTATGCGTATAATCGTGGTATAACTTGATTTTTCAAACACTTTCTCAGTATATCATCGAATTAAAAGCATAATATAATATTCACTTTTCTCTAGTGGATAACAAAGTTATAACAACAAGTACTAAAGCACCATAACTCGAAATCCATGTGATGACAACAAACATTTTAGACAGATGTCTTAAACTACTGGATCTCCCACCGTTGGCATATAATCATACTTTCCAAAGTTTAGTACAAGTCCCGGCTTGTATGCGAAGAATTATACACGTTGCTTAAAATGTAAAGTTTTCATCACGGTGTGGATGTTATGTGAGTTTATCTTCCATGTTAAAATTACTTTTCTCATTAACTGTTTTTGCCTCTGCCGAGTAAGACCTTTTCCAGCCCCATCATTGGAGATTCAAACGCCAGCGATACTACAAATGCCACGGCATACGATAGACATGCATGGGCCAGGAACAGATAAATCTGAAATAGGAAACAAAGCCCATGTCAGTATTTGTATATATATCACATGAAATATATACTGAACGGAACAGCTAACCTAATATCTGACATTTATTGTACCTGACAGTTCATGTATTTTCTAAAACGTTGCGAGGTTTGAACTCAAATAAGAAAGAACATTTGGGCTATGAATGATAATTATCTGTTAAAGTCGGAGACAAAATTCAAATAACGCTACTCAAAATGTTGACACATGACATGAGTGTGTGTCGGCTCATGTGATATGTGTACATGACTATTTTATTTACTATTTGGATATCCTGCCTGTACATGAGTGTGTGTCGGCTCATGTGATATGTGAACATGTCTATTCTACTTACTATTTGGATATCCTGCCTGTACATGAGTGTGTGTCGACTCATGTGACATGTGTACATGACTATTCTACTTACTATTTGGATATCCTGCCAGTACATGAATGTGTGGCGGCTCATGTGATATGTGTACATGACTATTCTACTTACTATTTGGATATCCTGCCAGTACATGAGTGTGTGTCGGCTCATGTGATATGTGTACATGACTATTCTACTTACTATTTGGATATCCTGCCAGTACATCAATGTGTGGCGGCTCATGTGATATGTGTACATGACTATTCCAATTACTATTTGGATATCCTGCCTGTACATGAGTGTGTGTCGGCTCATATGATATGTGTACATGACTATTCTACTTACTAATTGGATATCCTGCCAGTACATGAGTGTGTGTCGGCTCATGCGATATGTGTACATGACTATTCTACTTACTATTTGGATATCCTGCCAGTACATGAATGTGGGGCGGCTCATGTGATATGTGTACATGACTATTCTACTATTTGGATATCCTGCCAGTACACGAGTGTGTGTCTACTCATGTGATATGTGTACATGACTATTCCAATTACTATTTGGATATCCTGCCAGAACACGAGTGTGTATCGGCTCATGTGATATGTGTACATGACTATTCTTCTATTTGGATATCCTGCCAGTACATGAATGTGTGGCGGCTCATGTGATATGTGAACATGACTATTCTACTTACTATTTGGATATCCTGCCAGTACATGAGTGTGTGTCGACTCATGTGGTATGTGTAAATGATTATTCTACTTACTATTTGGATATCCTGCCAGTACATGAATGTGTGGCGGCTCATGTGATATGTGTACATAACTACTGGATGGACAAGGTAAGCACAATACGTTAGTCGACTCAGCGGAATTATGGCTCGCCATGACAACAGCGTGTTCACAGGACCTGTAAGAGAAGACATAAGAAGATTGTAAACTGATCTACATGTAGTTTTATTGAACAGAAATTGTTTGTGTTGTAAATTATCGAGGGATCTCAACACGGTTGAAAACGGTCACTTCTATTAGAAACAGAACAAAAATAATTTCAATAAATTTGTTTTCCTTTTATAGTTATATTTTTTTTAATTAAATTGTAAAATTAATTTTATAAACATAATTTGAAAAATAAACTAATGTTTTTTTAATAATTGTTGTTGCCTTGACATAGATTTATTATAATGTATATCAAATACCTCCGTATCCGGTAGCACACGCAAATACCACCCACGCTATTGCAATTCCCCATGCCGTACGCGATGTTGCGTTGTAAAAAGCAGAAGTACTGATTCCAAGACTTGGTACACCGTCAGATGAATACAGGCCATAAAGAGTTAACAACGCCATTGCTGTTGCTATAAGCCACCCCAAAGCGTTCACTACCTGTAATAAATGGTCAGATAAGCATTAATAAGTGTGCTGGTAATTCCTTCCTTGGTAACATTATGTGAACCTAAAGGAGTCTTCCATCATGAATATTTATCTATCTTCTATATAGTCAAACCCCTCTCGAGGACATAGACGCGTCAGCTGACAAAGAGAGAAAAAGAATGAAATATACAGGTTGTATTTTAAAGCAGGTTAACAACAGAGCAGGTTTCGAAGAAAGTGGGGGTAGAGGGTGGCACATGTTTAACCTGGCACACTGCCGAGTCAATATTTCCATGGAGCGAGTTACACTGAACAATAGTACAAGCGAAGAAAGGAAACTTGCTATAGACAGAATTTGTAGGCCACGTATGACCACCATGTATGACCACGTACTGCTAAAAGGATATATATTTAAAGACGACAGCTATAGTTTTTGTCATAATTTTCCTATGAATAGAAATTTAAGAAATTGTCCAGTATTTAAGTTTAATGTATGTTCATACAATGTCAGAAAACAACAATACATGTTACCGTACATACTTGTTGGTATTACCGCCTCATACACATACCCGTCCACGACATTTGGCGAACAAATGCAAATCAAACAAGCAATGCAAAAACAATATTTAAAATTGTTTACATCTAGTATTTAATAAAAACTAATACACTGATGTATGCATATAATAATGATTGTCATGGCAATAGGAATTATAAGCTTGATTTTAACTGTTTAGGGTTTTTAAAAACAAAATTATTTCAGCAGATAGTCAATTGTTTTGAATTTTGCAATAAAAATATAGCGTTTTTATTTAATATTTTGAGATAGTGTATGGATAAAATTTCCTTAAAACGTCGCAAAATACTCTCTGATACCTATTCTTATGACAATCAATATAAAAAATACATGTTACCACGTAATTTGAGAAAAAAATAGCTCCCAGAGTATGCCATCATTAAATAAACTGCTATTGCAAAATTAACGCTTTTATACTAAATGAGCATATTTGTATGAATATTAAGATTTCTATTATATTTAATAGTTTGGTTTAATTGTTAAAACAATTATTTTATACCATAATGCATAGTTCATATATGGAATGAGCTTGTCATCCGAAATAGGGTCAGTTGTAGTATACAAGTATATATGGCTGATCTCGACAATGTTGCTTCCCTTTGTGCGCAGAACTTGTGCGCATAAAAAACTGTACTAATCGTCCTTAAACATACCAAAATAATATATTGAAAAGGGGTTTCCTCATTTGGGCTACGCGACTAGATTAGACAAAAACAGATTTCCCGCTTGAAATTTCAACATATTTTGTAACGTTTAAAGAGTCAACTGATTTTATTTTGTTTTCAATTTGATCCAATATACAGATTTACAGGTTACCGTAGTTAAAATTGTTTCATCATAGAAAGTTCTAACGACGATACGAAGATCGCCAGTCAGCATTTAAGTACTGTCTATTTTTAGAATGGGGGAAATTTTCAAGTTACCACGCCAAATTAAATATCAAGTCTATCACGTTTTGTTAGATTTTACATAACAATTCACTAGGATCAACTTTATTAATGATAATGAAATGATTTTTATCCATTTTGAAAATAATTCTATCTTTTAAGACATTTAAAGCACATTTTCCCGATATATTTCATTTAAAGTACGGATGGTTTTGACCATCAAAGTACGAACATGGTAACAAATATTTTCCCAGTCAAATGATATTATTTTACATCAATCAATTTTATTTTTATACGAGAGAGTTGATATATCATGAAGTAGATCTATTTGATATATGCCTGAACCAAAATTTGTTATAATCAATTTAATGTAAAATTTGGTAATTCGACTAAACTGTCATCTCCGAAAATATCAGGACCGAACAATATCTGGTTTGGAGAGGTTTCCGGTTTAAAGAGATTTTCCTAATAAGTCCTGCCTGTATAAAAAAGACAGTACTATTCAAATATAGTCTTATAACATTATCTTTTTCCAGAAGAGAAACTTTAAATACCAATACATATATATACATCAAAACATATCTGGGCATAAAAACCGCCAGATCAAAACTAATGGATATAAATAAAAATAAAAGAGGACATATGTTCTGAAATAACTAAACTAAGTAAAACTGAAAGCAATTAAAATTAATAAAATTGTAAAACAACAATTACAAAATTATAAATGAGGAAAAAGGGTGGCGGTGGGTAAAATCAAAATGCCACGCCAGCTTTCCTCTAGCTTACGGTTAGAACTGGGAAAGACTGGTACCTCACTCTATTTAAAAGTTGGTAAGCGTTCTATGCACGGGTACCAGTAATAAATTTAGAGTCGAATAATATTTGGTAATTTACCAGCCGAAACAGAACATAAATCCTCATACATAAAAACCTTTATATTTCATATAAACTTCATTTGTGAATTTCGTAAGATGCCAGTCTTCCATTATTTATTATATGGTGTTAACTATGGTGACTATAAAAAACGACACCACAAAAATCCTGCAAATGTCTTTTATCTCTTTTTTGGGTATGGTTTGAAATTCACCCCAGCTGTTATGCTTTATATTACTACCGAATTACAGATAGTCCATACTGGTAAACCCACCATGGCATGTTACCTAATTAATCATGAATAGCTAAGGTTACGTCGCGGCAGAGCTACCATGATTCGTCCTGTAACTCTGTGACGAGTTGTAAAAGTACATGTTGAAGATTTAGTAGGGGAGAATAAGCAATCGGCAGTTAGTTTAAGTTATAAGCGAGAGTAGGGTGCTTGGGAAGTTAGGACTTGTAGAGTTTTGTAGGCTAAACAGCTGGACTTGAAGAACTATGTAGGCTAAACAGCTGGGTTTGTAAAACTATGTCGGCTAAAATGCTGGGCTTATAGAACTATGTAATCTAAACAGCTGGACTTGTAGAACTATGTAGGCTTAACGGCTGGGCTTGTAGAACTATGTAGTCTAACCAGCTGGGCTTGTAGAACTATGTAGGCTAAACAGCTGGGCATGTAAAACTATGTAGGCTAAACGGCTGGGCTTGTAGAACTATGTAGACTAAACTGCTGGGCTAGTAGAACTATGTAGTCTAAACAGCTGGGTTTGTAAAACTATGTCGGCTAAAATGCTGGGATTGTAGAACTATGTAGGCTAAACGGCAGGGCTTGTAGAACTATATAGGCTAAACGGCTGGGTTTGTAAAACTATGTCGGCTAAAATGATGGGATTGTAGAACTATGTAGGCTAAACGGCTGGGCTTGTAGAACTATGTAGACTAAACTGCTGGGCTTGTAGAACTATGTAGGCTAAATGGCTGGGCTTGTAAAACTATGTCGGCTAAACGGCTGGGCTTGTAGAACTATGTAGGCTAAACAGCTGGGCTTGTAGAACTATGTAGGCTAAACGGCTGGGCTTGTAGAACTATGTAGGCCAAACTGCTGGGCTTGTAGAACTATGTAGGCTAAACTGCTGGGCTTGTAGAACTATGTAGGCTAAACAGCTGGGCTTGTAGAACTATGTAGGCTAAACGGCTGGGCTTGTAGAACTATGTAGGCTAAACGGCTGGGCTTGTAGAACTATGTAGGCTAAACGGCTGGGCTTGTAGAACTATGTAGGCTAAACGGCTTGGCTTGTAGAACTATGTAGACTAAACTGCTGGGCTTGTAGAACTATGTAGGCTAAACGGCAGGGCTTGTAGAACTATGTAGGCTAAACGGCTGGGCTTGTAGAAATATGTAGACTAAACTGCTGAGCTTGTAGAACTGTGTAGGCTAAACAGCTGGGCTTGTAGAACTATGTAATCTAAATAGCTGGACTTGTAGAACTATGTAGGCTAAACGGCTGGGCTTGTAGAACTATGTAGACTAAACTGCTGGGCTTGTAGAACTATGTAGTCTAACCAGCTGGTCTTGTAGAACTATGTAGGCTAAACGACTGGGCTTGTAGAACTATGTAGGCTAAACAGCTGGGCTTGTAGAACTATGTAATCTAAACAGCTGGACTTGTAGAACTATGTAGACTAAACGGCTGGGCTTGTAGAACTATGTACACTAAACTGCTGGGCTTGTAGAACTATGTAGGCTAAACAGCTGTACTTGTAAAACTATGTAGTCTAAACAGCTGGACTTGTAGAACTATGTAGGCTAAACGGCTGGGCTTGTAGAACTATGTAGACTAAACTGTTGGGCTTGTAGAACTATGTAGTCTAACCAGCTGGTCTTGTAGAACTATGTAGACTCAACGACTGGGCTTGTAGAACTATTTAGGCTAAACAGCTGGGCTTGTAGAACTATGTAATTTAAACAGCTGGACTTGTAGAACTATGTAGGCTAAACGGCTGGGCTTGTAGTACTATGTAGACTAAACAGCTGGACCTGTAGAACTATGTCGGCTAAACAGCTGGACTTGTAGAACTATGTCGGCTAAACAGCTGGGCTTGTATATCTATGTAATCTAAACAGCTGGACTTGTAGAACTATGTAGGCTAAACAGCTGGACTTGTAGAACTATGTAGGCTAAACAGCTGGACTTGTAGAACTATGTAGGCTTAACAGCTGGGCTTGTAGAACTATATAGGCTAAACAGCTTGGCTTGTAGAACTATGTATCAAAATGTAGAAATTTGATTTGTCTTGCGATTATTATATATATATATATATATGTATCACTACACCAGTACATGGTGCAACAGTCTATCTAAGAAATTTAACAAAATATTCATTTACTTTTAATAAAAATATAATTATAAACACCAACCTTATTCATCTTCACTTTACAATCAGTTATATAGAGTAAATATCCTGTAAAGAAGCCGACGGCGTATGGACCAATACGGGCCCAAGGCTTCACATATAACTTGTCGAAAAAGTCCCCTCCATTTGTTCTGAAATGATGTTATTGAAATGACTCGCATTATTGTCATTACATTTTCTTAATGACATTAAAAAGCATGTAAAACATTCATAATTCGTATATTTATGATAGAAAACACATACAAGGTCCATAACTAGTTAGATCAAACACAGTTTGCAGCTGTATAAGTTTTGTACTACATGTTATCAGCAATAACGAACTAAAGTTAGTACACAGAAATAATGGATGTGGTTAAAAAGAATGACAAAAGTTTTTCTTCATCTATCATTATTTAATATACTCTAACACAGTGTTGAAAGCCTGTGGCTTACCTAGGAGAAACAGTCCTTTATTGTTTTATCGTACCTTCTGTTCTCAACACACATATACATACGAGTCGACGCGAATACAACGACTAGATGCGAGATACAGATTGGTTATGGAAATTAACAAAAGTAGGCAAGTATAAAGCTTGGCGTCACTATGGCCAAGAGTCCCAGATCAGCTAATGGGCAGATAAATTTACATTAAAAATATACCGAGGACGTATCTATTCGAAACGAAATAATGATACAATTTGACTGATTGTTGTCCAAGTTTACGACGTGATTATAAATATCAGGCACTGATCACAGCTAGCTACAAGAAATGTTTCTATAGACATTGCTTAAGTTTTGACAGATGACTGTGTAACCGGAGAAGGTGTTTAAGTCACATTACCTCAAACTATTCATCGATTCCTCGTACTCTATTTTGCACATTTTTAACGTTTGTCATACATTGAACACAAAACATCGATGTGTCTTGTGTTCTATCTATCCCTAGGTAGGTATATCTTTATACGAACCACTGTGTTTACATTGGAGGTCTACACAGAAGTTTTACACAAAGAAGGTCCACACAGTATATGTACTCAATGTCCACACAGAAGGTTTACTGAATGTCCACACAGAAGGTTTACTGAAGGTCCACATAGACGGTTTACAGAAGGTTCACACAGGCTTACTGAAGGTCGACACAGAAGGCTAACAGAAGGTCCACACAGAAAATTTACAAAATGTCTAATCTAATGGTTGACAGAAGGTCAACATAGGTTTACATAAGGTCCACACAGACTATTTACAGAAGATCAACACAGACAGTTTACAGAAAGTGTATAGAAGGTACACACAGAATAACTACTGAAGGTCCACAAGATCGTTTACTGAAGGTCTACTCTAAAGATTTATAGAAGGTCATCATAGAAGGTTTACAGAATGTCTGCACGGACCGTATACTGAAGGTCTTAACTAAAGGGTTACAGAATGTCTACACGAACCGTTTACTGAAGATCTTCACTAAAGGGTTACAGAATGTCTACACGGACCGTTTACTGAAGATCTTCACTAAAGGGTTACATAATGTCTACACGGACCGTTAACTGAAGATCTTCACTAAAGGGTTACAGAATGTCTACACGGGCCGTTTAATGAAGGTCTTCACTAAAGGGGTTACAGACTGTCTACACGGGCCGTTTACTGAAGGTCTTCACTAAAGGGTAACAGAATGTCTACACGGACCGTTTGAAGATCTTCACTAAAGGGTTACAGACTGTCTACACATACCGGTTACTGAAGATCTTCACTAAATGGTTAAAGAATGTCTACACAGACCGTTTACTGAAGATCTTCACTAAAAGGTTACATAATGTCTACACAGACCTTTTACTGAAGGTTTAAAAAGGAGCTTTGTGCAAAATGTCTACTTTAAATGCCGTCTAGCAAGATGTGTAAACAGAGCTTGTTTCACAATTTATTGGAAAACCATTTATGTTTAAACTTAAAACTTTATTAAGAGGCAGGCGTGATTTGAATGTATACGTACGTAGAGAGTAAACTATTGGCCAGAAGGTTGTTGTCACTCGAGATGACACCAGCGCTGATAAAGTTGACTAGGATTAAAGCAAAACAAGAAATCGTACCCCACAAAGGTGAGCTGAAAATAAATGGGAAATGTATTTTGATTTTAGTCATATATGAAATAATATGTAAAGTTCAATAAAATCTAAACATTAGTTATGGTGTATACACAAACGTTCAAATAGGTTAATACGGTTTTGCCCAAAGTGACACTTTTCTGGACTTCAATCAACACTTTTATGACTGCATACTAGTACATTTAGTTTATAATATTAGAAGTAAACTTCTCGAAGTACAATTCTTTGCATATACATGTATTGCCGTCTATGATTAGATGGAATTTGTTGAAAGTTTATATTGAATTAATATCAATTAATTTAAAAGATTTACAGGCACCGATTGTGTTTTATTTGGTTAAATGAGTATACTCACTAGTACAATGGGATCAACATCAAAGGACTTATGATGTAAAACTGCATGTCATTGGCCAAGTACCAAGCCCACGCCATACACTATAATGTAGAAAAAGCAAATTTGAACAGCGAAATCGCGTAACATCTTCATAGGATAAAATTAATACCCTGGTGTTAATTACGCACACCTGCGTAAGCGGTCACGGTCACCTCTATCAAGCAGCCGCTTGTCTTAAACATCGTCATTTTCTATTTCCCATTTATATGCTTTCAGAGCAAACTAATCTTTATTAAGCAACATCTTGTACAGGTTTGACTTTACTATGTTAAGACTTCGCAGAATTGTTCGTTCCCTAAGCCTGTCACTATTGTCTACTAAGATGATATCAGATACACTTCACTACAGCATCATGTTGTCGATAAATTATATCATTCCCCACCCACAGGACTTCCCCTTTCCCCTCATTCATAAGCATATGCAGGATCAGTAAAGTATCGTACTGAAAAGCAGACGACTTAAAGACGACTTCATTTAATATAGATTTCGAAAGCTGTCACTTGAGTGACATAAAATAGGAGGAGTAATTTGTTTTTGAATATGTGAAGTGTTTATTATTAATAGTAGTATGATTTACACAAGGCCTATAGTGACAATGTATAATTGGTGTTTATAACAAAAATATATGGTTAACATTGTTAGAATAGTTTTCTTATTCAAGAAATAACGACATGTCCTGATCTGTTTGGTTATCGATTATTGGAATATGACTTACTCAAATAAAACTGGAGCAAGACCAATATTGTCTGTATATTACACGATTACAGAAAATTTGCATAATTGATGCAGCAACTGTTGTTTACGCGGTTTTTGTTTTACGAATATAGCCAGTTTACTTTAGGGCTGCATACATTTTTATATATACAACTGCAGTTGATGCTTTGTTGCAAGCTCCGTGGTGTCCCTACAGATTGCCTCCGTGGTGTCCCTACAGATTGCCCCAGTGGTGTTCCTACAGACTGCCCCAGTGGTGTCCCTACAGATTGCCCCAGTGGTGTCCCTACAGGTTGCCTCGGTGGTGTCCCTACAGATTGCCTCAGTGGTGTCCCTACAGACTGCCTCAGTGGTGTCCCTACAGACTGCCTCAGTGGTGTCCCTACAGATTGCCTCAGTGGTTTCCCTACAGACTGCCTCAGTGGTGTCCCTACAGATTGCCTCCGTGGTGTCCCTACAGATTGCCTCCGTGGTGTCCCTACAGATTGCCTCCGTGGTGTCCCTACAGATTGCCTCAGTGGTGTCCCTACAGATTGCCTCAGTGGTGTCCCTACAGACTGCCTCAGTGGTGTCCCTACAGACTGCCTCAGTGGTGTCCCTACAGATTGCCTCAGTGGTGTCCCTACAGACTGCCTCAGTGGTGTCCCTACAGACGACCTCAGTGGTGTCCCTACAGATTGCCTCAGTGGTGTCCCTACAGATTGCCTCAGTGGTGTCCCTACAGATTGCCTCAGTGGTGTCCTTACATATTGCCTCAGCGGTGTCCCTACAGATTGCCTCAGTGGTGTCCCTACAGATTGCCTCCGTGGTGTCCCTACAGATTGTCTCAGCGGTGTCCCTGCAGATTGCCTCCGTGGTGCCCTTACAGATTGCCTCAGTGGTGTCCCTACAGACTGCCGTCAGTGGTGTCCCTACAGATTGACTGCCTCAGTGGTGTCCCTACAGATTGCCTCAGTGGTGTCCCTACAGACTGCCTCAGTGGTGTCCCTACAGATTGCCTCAGTGGTGTCCCTACAGATTGCCTCAGTGGTGTCCCTACAGATTGCCTCAGTGGTGTCCCTACAGATTGCCTCCGTGGTGTTGTATCAATAAGTTCATTCAGTAGCGTTTGACAATAAAATGCAACTTCCGACGGTGCTAGGGGTAATGAGGGGCACGTATCATTAACTCTCATGAACATTCTTAATAAAACAATGTCTGCTTGTTTTTGTTATCTTTGGCATGATCGTGATTCAAACGGATGGTTTTATGAATTATTAGGATATTGCAAGAAGAAGCAGGAAGAATGAGCAGCAACACTTGAAACAACCAATGCTAGTCGGCTTCAAAACAAAGTTCGGTGAAGTTAATCATAAAGCGTATTGGTAAACAGCACTTTAAAAAAGGTTTTTGAATTGATTCGTCTGTTCTGTAACTCTTATAACGGGCAAGTGTAACAGAACATAAACCGAGGATGCTAGTACAGGAAACACTTATTAAATACCGTCGATTTCAAATAAGAAGATAATCAAGGCGGCTTTATCACGCTTATCAGATATAAAATAAGTGGTTCAGCAGGGTACGATGAGCTTTATTACAGTTGCTGTTATACGTAAGCTGTTTCTATACCATTGAATGCTTAATTTGGAATGTCAACCCAGACAAGCAATTATAACCGATATTATGAAGAAAGTTAACAGATTTGATAAATTTGCACTTTAGTCTCGTTATAAGCGTATCACACTCAAAGTATCTGATTTGTACAACAAGTTTGGTTATGTTTTATACATAATTATAGACATCAGACACGTATTGTTGTTGTTGTTGTATGGTATTTAGCGTCGCTTTCAACACTTTTTCAGTTATATCACGCAGGTGTCTACTTGAGGCCGTATTCTGAGCGCTGCCACACTCAGTATCATGCTGAAGACATATGGTATGGTACCCCTGCAAGACACCAGGCCAACCAGACCTAGAACTATCCTTTAAATGCTGAGCGCCAAGCACGGACGTTTCTAGTACCAGTTTTTAAGTCTTTGGTATGACCCGGCGAGGCGAGCGCTTTACCCCTACACCACCGCTTTGGTATATCAAAAGAAAAGCTCCATAACACTGAGACGGTTAACTTTATGAGTTACGTGTACAAATGCAAACAATCAATTAAGTAGTAATTACTTGTTGTCCAGTGGTACAACATCGGCTCTATGATCGGAGGGTCGTGGGCTCGATCCGCCGCCACGGTTATATGTGGTGTTTTTGAGCAAACCATTCTTTCCGCATATACTTAGTAATCACTAGTTCTACACAGGAAGACTTCGAACGTGATTTTTATAAGTTGTAATAACTTGTTTCACAATCGAAATAAAATAGATAAGTTTAAACTAAATAGTTGTTGTACCTGTTTACCGGCTGGATAGAAATTGTTGATATATAAAATGTTTTGCCACCAAGTGTCGCGGCATTCGTCAACTTCAATACCAGTTTGGCTCCACAGCGGGCCTTCGTACCAGTACTTTATTGTGACGACATACACCATCAACCAGAGCATGTACGGTGGAGTCAGTCTGCAATAAGTGGTATCATTTATACATCTAGGTATCATACAGACAAACATGTTAAAATGGGGAAGAACAGTGTCACTGTAACAATGTATCCTATTTTACTATAGCTCAATTATAACAAGAGCACCGCAAGCGGGTGCAGACGTTCGTTTTTTCCCAAATCTATTTAGGACGTTTTCTATAGTTTTTGTCCTTATTTTCCTATGGATAGAATTTATGAAACTTCTCAGTTTTTAAGTTTAATGTATGTTCTTGCAATATAAGAAATAAAACAACACACGTTACCGTACAGATGTTTTAGTATTTTACCTCCTCATAAACATACCCGTTCTTGAAATCTGGCGAAATACTCTAGATTTTACAAGCAATGCGGAACAATATTTTAAAATTGTTTGCATCTAATATTTTAATTTATAGATGCGTGTATATAAAAATATTAGTCATGGAAATGGTAATTATAGGCTTAAATTTAACTGTTTAGTGTTTTTAAAAACAAAATCATTTCGACAGAGTGTCTATTGATTTTCAATTTTGCAATAAGATGATAGCGTTTTTTTTATATTTTGATATAGTGTATGGATAAATTTTGCTTACAACCTTACAAAATACTCTCTGATACGTATTCTTATTACAATTAAACTAAATAATACACTTAACCGCGTAACTTTAAAAAAAATAGCTCTTAAAGTATGCCATCGGTGATTAAACTGCAGATGCAAAACTAAATGAGCATATTTGTATAAATATTTGGATTTCTATTATATTAAGGGTAAATTGCTATAAATAATTATTTTATTCCAGTATGCATATTTCATATATTAAACACATTATAAGTGACCGATTTCAGGCGTACCCGTAAATGAGTGTGTAATCCGAAATAGGGTCAATTGTCGTATAGAAGTATGTAGTGACACTGGCAGGTCTCGCCAAAATTGCATCCATTTGTGCGCAGAATTGGTGCGCATGGAAAACTATAGAAAACGTCTTTAAGTATGTCATGGTCAGTGTAAACTTTTTTATACATGATGGCGATAACTTAACAAAATTTATACTGTTACTGAAAAAAAAATAGATTTAAAAAAACAACAAAAAACAAAAGCTATCGAAGAACAGTGTTAACTCGGCTATTCTAGCCTTGTCACAGTACATTATATTATATGTACTATCAGAAAAACATACATCTTTATCAATGAAACCATCTTTAATGTTAGCAAAATAGTAAATACATGTATATGCAAGTACATGTATTTAATTTGGGGTGGGAGTGGGCGTGGTGGGGCATATGTGCCAAAATTTGATAAACAGGTATGTGTAGTTTTAATACAACAAAAAAAGTTCGAGGAGGTGTCTTTGGGTAAGAAAGTTAAAAAGGAGCACTACAGAACAAAAATAAAAAAACGGCTGGGGTGGTTGGTCTTGGGGTTGGTAAGAAAGTGGAGTAGTATTAAATTTAAAACAAAACACAATTTAAAAAAAAGAAAAAAATGGGCTGGGTCCATTGGGTTGGTAACAAAGTTGAAATGGGGAAAAGTATTTAATTTAAAACAAAGAGTGGGGGAGGGGGTCTTGTCCTTACGGTCGGTAACAAATATGAAATGGGGCAGAGTATTTGATTTCATACAAAACAAAATATAAAAAAAAACTCATAAAAAAAGTCCCTTAAATAGGTCAAGGTCAGCGATGTGTTGTAAATCTTTTACATAATCAATAGTATTATTATAAAATAAAACAGATTCAATAAAAAAGTCAAACCCGAGCTAAACAAAAAAATTCAACCTAAGGTTTTAGAGCCCAAACTTAAGTATTGAAATTTAGGAAAGTTCGCTAGATATACACATTGTTTCTATAACATAATATGAATGTGTTTGAAGTTTTAGTCACCATAATATGAGTAGTTTGTTTAGAAACAGTAAAAGTTGAGCTAAACATAACACTTTAACCGGCGGATGAAGACGACGACGACAACATAGCTCTTCGTTTTTTAAAAAAGACGAGCTAAAAATGATTCATTTTCGTTAAAAAATGCACTGCTTTCTTGCTTCTCTTGTGACCTTTTATATCCTACATAGGCCATTTCTGCAGGTGGTCGTATCTCGTACTTGTACATCAGAGATGTGTGTTATGATAATTAGCCTACTGTCATATCATGTTACCAACGTAAGTATCAACCAATCAGCACTCACCTCCAGAATCTGTGGAAGTAGTACATCCCCCAGTTAAACTTGAACATGCCTCCCCTCTTCTTCATTTCCTTCAGTGATAAATACGCCACGAGTAACCCACTGAAAATATTATAAAGGCTGTATATAGAATGTTCTAACATGAAATATTTACATACTAAAATAATATTTCGATATTAAGTATTTCCTCGCTGTATCATGAAATTATGCTCACTCACAAGATGGATCATTACTAAATCGCGATTGATCCTATATTTTCACATTTATCCATTATTTTCAATCCAATGTTGATCCTATATTTATCACATGTATCGTTTACTTTCAATCCGATGTTGATCCTATATTTATAAAATTTATCCATTGCTTTCAATACAATATTGATCCTATATTTATAAATTTTATCCATTACTTTCAATCCAATGTTGATTACCCTAAATAATGAAATTGTTATTATTATTATTATTATTATAATTAACATAAAATATGAAATACTGTTTCCCTAGTATGTAAAAAATATATAATATTCCGGTACCAATTTGCAACATAATTTTCAATCAACCACTGACAACTTCTGCACGTCATCATGCAAATGAAACGTTCCAGTTCACTGGACTTCATTTCAATTTTATGCATATTGCGTGGTTGAGCTCATAAAGTAATTATTTGTTTTTGCACGTGATGTTAGGTGTGATGTCCAGCCCGCTTACTGCGTTTTTGTCTGACGCACTTATTCAATTGATAAAAATATGAGATAACCTATGTTTTATCAAATTTGATTCATGCAAACCTTAAAATGAAACTAGACTTCAACTGACCTCAGAACGAAGAAAGTGTCGACAGCGACTGTTGCATTATCAATGGCTTGAAATGTAAATCTTTTCATCATGGCTGGCAGGAAAACGGCAACGTTCTCTGTAATGTTTAATTTTATGTTTAATTTAAAAAAACGTACTCAACATTCAATTATACGAATGTTTACACAAGTTTATACATAAAGGATTTAAAAATATATGTTTCCAAAAAACACTTAATTCATCGCCTTAACCAGTCTGTTACATGTACACGTATATGGTGGACTAACTATGCATGCAATAATGAAACCAAAAACATCATTTTGAGGTAATGAATACTTGACCAATACATCGTAAGTGGGAGGGGTAAACACTAACAAGTCATAGGAAGAAGTAAAACTACTGCTAAACCGTCGCCCAATCAACTCATGTTGTAATCGGTAAATTATTGTATATGATTTTGTTAAAAGCAGCACCATGAATTATGTCATTTGAAACTCAATGAACGTTTTCTCTCTATGCTTAAGTATTTAAAGGGACACAAGATTATATTGAAACCATATAAACGCATTAAGTAATTACAGCCACCTCTTTTAAGCAGGCAATTGTCTTATGCAGCTACATTTGCTATTTCCATTTCTATGCTTTGAGAAAAAATTAACATGTTTTAAGCAACAACCTGTTTTAAAATGCCTTTTTTGTTCATTCTCTTTACTGGCTGCTTAAGACAGGTTTGACTGTATTTACATTATGAGTGTGTTACCTTATTAAGACATTTACTTATAACAAGTATAACGTCCAGTTTTCATTCAATAAATGGCGTCACACCAGTATTAAAAATATCAATAAAAATGTACTTCATTTATGTATGTAAAAAAATCCACGTGACCCTTTAACATACACGTTGAAGCTTAGAGTATATAAAAATGAGTCAAATGGTTGAACTACACGTGGACTTTTTTACAACAAATGAACCGTACATATAGATCTGGTATCAAGAACCTTATGTACGGCAATGTTAATGAAATACGTATTTTATAATGAAGATAAAAGTATATATAAGTAAATGTACTGAATAAACGAGAAATGAACAAATTCAAGAAGATAATATACATTTTGTATTATAAATAATGTAGTAACATATATTGGCTTACCGACGTTTTGCAAACCAAATGCATATGTGTGTCCAAGTATAACCCATGTCATACTTATAAACCGTATACCATTAACTGCTGTAAGGGTACCAGCTGGTTGGGATGTACCCAGGATCTTCGAGGCATTTGTGTATACAGAGAATGAAAGAAGCAGCTTCCCAGCGAAACCTTAAATAACAGAACCAAACATTGAAACTGAGTTCTATACATATAACACTGAGACTAGTTTTACGTAATATTTCTTCTTTGCAATTGTCAACGTTCGTATCTATTTAGAAAACGGTTGTGTAGCAACAGCGCTAAAATATGCATGTTATGGCTACCTGGTGCAGTCCAATCAATGCGTAGCGTTAAACATTTGAAGTTATCAAGGATTAGGTGCGGGGGAGGAATATAACTTCTCTTGGGGGGCTTCATCTGTTTTTTTAGAAACAAACGGAGGTGTAAATGGTGTTTTTGATGATGGATTTTCAAACTTTTATGCTTCATTGGGTGGTTATTTTCCCTACCACCAATCCCCTTCTGTTATTTTTATTGGTTCTTTCGTCTCTTTATTTATTTAAGGTTTGATTTCAAATGTTACTCCGCAGAGTAACTGAGTATGCCACGTTACGCGCCTGCCAATGACGTGAACGACGCCAAAACTTTTCGTGCATTTAACCGGCTAAATCACATATTGCCAAAGTACCAGCCGGGCTCTTGAGTGCACTTCCTGTATGTTTTTTTCATCTAGTTATTATACATATATCTATATTACTTTTACTTGAACTTTGCAATGATGCAATTGGTTTTAAAATTCATGCAGATTTGGCCAGTTAAACATTGTGCAAAAACTCGACGTCTTCGGACTGCTCCGGGTAGCCATAACATGCATATTTTCTAGAGATGTTGCTACGTAACACGATATTGAATATCAATATGAATTTTGACAATTGCATAGAGGAAACATCACTTTAAATGGCAATATAATGTTAATTCATGTGCTATATCAAATGCTGAAAATATTACAAAATTCCATGTATTTCTTTAAAGTCCCCTAGACTTCGAGATAACAAGAGTCGACTGTATATTGATATTACTCAGTGTGCAGTGATCTGTGCAAAATACACCTGTATTGTACTTACAATATAAATAGCATTCGTTAAAATAAGATTTCAAATATATACCATGCTGGTAAGTGGATTTCTTGGCAGGATTAACTTTTCGTATATCCGACTGATGATAGGAAGAGGTCCCATTTTGAGAGGCATGTGTACCGGAACTTCGTAACAGAGGTGTGGTGTCGCTGGTCATGTGTCCATTTCTCCCCAATGAATTATTTGCTGACCCGTATTTGGAATCAATTGGCTTAAGCGAGAAAAAACATCAATGATTTCCCATTCAAGTTTAGATATTAAACAGATATAAGTTCCACATTTGCGCAACCAAGATTTACATTTTAAAGTAAGAAATCCATGCTATCATTGATAATAAACGAAAGTGAACAAATAGAAACATACGAAACGTGCCCACCATTAATTACACATAAACCGTAATATTAGCACTGTAGACTGTCACGCTTTCTTTTTTACTCCAAATACCATGATAATTTCCAGAATTTATATTCAATTCAAGCAGGACACAAACAAATAAATACATACACATCAACTGCTTTAAATTTTGCTCAAAGTTAAAGTAGGTGTCACTATTTCATATACAGGGGTCAAATTATGCAAAATTCTTACAATCTAAGTAGTAGTCCCAGCTGAGTATTATAACTACCATTCCACTCAATGTTACACCATTCTCTGGGAAAATATATTCCCTACAAAAGTTGACATTACTATAGTACCTGTGAATTGTATTTTCACACTCACGCCATCTTGAACAACCACTGTCAAATTTCTATGGAACTTCTTTTGAGTACTACCATTTTGACCCCTCCCCCCCCCCCCGCCCCCACCCCCACCCCTGATTCCTGGTCCAAGTCCATACATGATGTGGTTTTAATAAGGCGATTAAGACGGTCTGATGATACTTACAAGGTAACCGTTTTCCATCGATGCGTCCTTTGACAACCAGAAAACAACGATCAAGTCATACGCCGTCGCCAATGCCATGACGGTTAGGAATATACTGCAAACCACACTGAAATTCGTGAGATTATTATTTTAGCCAACCAAACAGTATAGCCTTCCAAATGTTTGTCAATATTTAATCCAATTAATATTTAACGGTCAAGAATTTACAATTCAGAGTGGTTCAAGTGAGTATGTAACTAAATCCTGCTAAGGACAGGTCAGGCTGATGACTGGTCATGACCTTTGTTCATCTACAGCTGAGAGAATATGTTTAGAAGTAGTCAGTGACTTGCAGGGATAAAATGTATCATGTGACACACATGACACCACAGCAATGAATGCAATACAAATATACATAGCAAGGACAGGACCGTAGCCAAAGTTTGATTTTACAGGAGGCACAATTTCAACTTTGCTTGGGGCGTCATGGGACATGCTCTTCGAAAATAAAATAATCTCCTAGCATGCATTTCCTGTGTTTTCAAGATATTTCAGAGACATTTTATCGGATGCCTTGCTATTGTGTCTATGGTTTACATTGTATCTAGGCGCGCCCGCCGTAGTATTGTCTGAACATGTATGTCTGGTTATTCACACATAACTATCTGCATATACATACATATATCGGCCGCAATCAATTTGTTAAATTTGTGTATTAAATGATGAAACTGTTGGAATCAAATTGGAAAACAAGGTAAGACAACTTTGTCTTTGTTTATAATTCATGTCATATCTAGATTTGATGAAATATCCAAACTTGCCTGTTTAAAGTCGTGACGTATAATTAGTATATTATATAGTAAATACAAACACTTTAAACAATACTGTAGTATATGTAGTAATGAGAGTGAATAATATGTCTGGATGACTAATTATTCCTTAATACCTGCATGAATATATTGAAACAATCAAAATTTCATAATGATGTTACCAATATAATTACCGTTCTTATCTAATTAGTTGTTTGCATTAATCACATATTTTGCATTTTTAATGTTTTAATACAATAAGATGCTAGTTTGTTAAAAAATTGATCGACTCCATAATATAAATGAATTGAGTTTAGTTTATATTTATTATATGAACTCGATTGCGAGGAAAGCTCAAAGCTTATATGAACCGCTCTCGAGACTTATTCCTAGGTAGAACCAGTACTGAGTGTTTTTAATGAGGGATATCGGGTCGATCTGGGGATCGAACCCGCAAGCTCTGTCGTGAGCGGCCATCACGCTATACATTACACTACCATCCCGCTTTGAATTTGAACATACGCGGGTTATTGATAAAATATTTCAGAATATATAACTTACGCAGATCATTATGATAAGAACATTAATTTGTATTGTGAATAAAAGTAGATTCGCCAAGCCTGTCTAAAATACAACAGAATACACATGCATCATCCTTTAAGTGTTAAAACATTGTTACACGGGAATAATGATATCTCAGAACATGTAAATATTGTTATAGTTAACAATGTCGAAACTTATATTAAAGACATTAAACGTTTTGATAAACAATAGATCTTATTAATTTTAGTATTTACCTCAAATGGAGCCCCCTCATTGAAGGTCAGCATCGGAAGCGCATATTTAAACAATGAGCACTAATTCATATTTTCTTCTTTCTTCCTATATGAATATGTTTTACTACCACCTTGATTGTTTTTGTATTAAATATTTTGTTGTTGGGAATTTTGATGTTGGCTAACTTGTGGCCTAACCCCTTTTGCTACTACATGTATAAAAAATCACAATAAAATATATTTAAAGTAAAGTAAATACATGCATACTTGTGTTTACAATTTTAATAATCATTAAAAAATATTTTCAACGCAAAAAGCAATCATATTAGTTTCTATTTCCATTTAGTTAATATTGTATGATGTTTGTAAACAAGCTTACATCACCGCAATGGCCTTGCCTTCGTACTCCAAATTTTCCTTCTGACACACGACATAAGTTGGCGCCATTGTTGTCATATTGATGCCGGGTACCAAGCTCACCACTGAAACATATGATATTATGTTATACAATGTACTGTACGGGTACCAATGCCACCATCGGAACATATAAGTATGTTATACAATGTACTGTACGGGTACCAACGCCACCATCGGAACATATAAGTACTGTACGGGTACCAACGCCACCATCGGAACATACTAAGTAGTGTTACATATACTGACTGGAACAGCTAGCCCGCCACTTTTGTGTTTCGACATCTTTGCCGATATATTGAGAAGCGTTATCAAAATTTGTATACATCATCAACAGTTTTGATTCTTTGATTGCCTAATTGTTCTTTCTTCTTCAAGTCCAAAGTTTCAAGGAAATTGCGCTAACATTTTCTGAGTAAAATTAATGAAATGTAGGGTACATAAACTGTCAAGTGGCTGGTTAGCTGTTCCGTTCAGTACATATGAGAAGGGTTATGCCAGTCCATACGTTGCAATATTGTATAATTCTTTTTCGTGTTCAAACTTAACATTTATGTTGTTACATTGTACATATATGGTGGTAAATTTATATTTATGTTAAACTAAGAACGTAAATATATAAATAATACACCAAACATAAAAAAAAAATAAGACCTGCCAAAACGGGTTGTGGATGTAGATATAAGAGTATCGTGCAACATCTATATATTCCAAGACTATTCATAACAACAAAATCATTAACGAAGTGCCTTTACATCCATATTCTAAAACTGACTGTTACTATCGCTGACAATAGATTGGTAATGTGGCTCTAAAATACATCTGACTTTCTTTGTCCTTCCGGTATACTTAATCCTGTAAACTTGTTTGGAAAAATACGCATCATCTCTGTGTTGAAATTGTACAACTTACGTGTATTGGACAAACCGAGGACATCCGAATCACTACAACTTACGTGTATTGGACAAACCGCGGACATCCGCTTCACTGCAAGAACTTGGGAAGCACATTCCAATCGTTATGGCTGCCACAGGACTGAAAAGTGTAGCTCCCTGCAAAATATAAAACTAAAAGTATAAAACTGGAAAAGTGAAGATACTGTCAGAAAGTTTCGTAAATCTTGGAGGCAGCAAATCAAAGTTTATACGATGTATATGTTTTCTTAGACATTGGTGACTTAATAAGGGTTATACTGTTTTCAAGTGCTAATATAAATTATTTTCACAAGTAATGTGTATGTTACAAGCGATATATTAGTTTATATAAGCACATGTATTTGACTTATAATTTATTAAAGATACACATTGAACTTTTATGTATTGTTTTTTTTTCATACTTTACTACATGAAATATGACAATTTGTTTATATATTGTCCCCCGCTTTGCGAAAAGAGACTAATTTGGGTTTGACCGTAAGTCTATGTCTGTCCGTCCGTCACACGTTGGTTTCCGTGCAATAACTTTAGAATGCCTGAACCAAATGTTTTAAAATTAATACAGTATTTATATTGACATAACACAGGCCAAATTCGATTTCAGGGGTTGTGGCATTTGTCGTTCAGAGTAATGCTCCCTTGATTTGTGAAAAATGTTAATGTTTTTTTTTTTTTTTTTTTTTTTGGGTGAGGGGGGGGGGGGGGGGGGGTGGGATGGGGGCGTTGGGAGGTTTCCGTGCAATTTCTTAATCATTATGCCTGAATTAAATCTTCTGAAAAAAATCGGAGGATAAATTCACTGAGTTTGCTTGTTTCGATTTACAGCATGTATAGCATTTACGCAAGTAACGTATTTGTTTCTACATGTGATAACATATTTTAATTATATCATTTAAATGATAAAGTACGATGAATGTTCACATAGATGGTGTAATGTGTTATTAGTATAAATGTTGAAGGCAGAAATCAATGTGTAAACGAAGCATACATTTTCTTAGATATTAGCGGCTTGATAAGGGTTTTATATGTTTTCAAGTGCTAATATAAGTTTTCTTATAGGTGATGTATATGTTATAGAAGCGATGTATTTTTTTCATAATCAGGTGTAATTTGCTTAAGTTATACACACCGATCTTGGTACATGTATATAAGGTCTTGCTTAAAGTTGCATTTTGTTCTATATGAAACAAGGGGTCTAGGATTAAGGTATAATAAGAAATCCACATAGAATTTTTAGGAAGTATTTTGTTTCATAGCATGAATGTATACCAACATAAAAAAGCACAATAACTGGTAGGTTGACCAGATTGTTCTTGTAACACCTTAGAGATTAAAAAAAAATTCCTCAAATGCTCGTAAACACATGAATACTAATACATGTATGTTGAAATCCTATGAAATTCACATTTTTAACAGCAGTGATGTTTTATTGCAGTACATGCTATGCCAACATTTGCTCTTCCCATCTGCAGCAATAAATCACAAACACTATGAACCATTTTGAAAATATTTCAAAACCAAATAACATATGACTTTTTTAAGCGTAAGAATCATTTTACTGTGGGGAACAAGGGGCGTAACTGTGTAGTGAGTCGTAATGGTGTTATATATATATACTTACTGTGCCTGTTATGAAGGATGTTTTACAATATTGTCCGGTGTACGGGTACACGGGTGGAGTCTCATTTTTGAAGGCTTCAACTGACACGCACTCATCGTAGGATCCCAGCCACGTCAAATGACCTTCCAGCAACCCGCTGTGTGGCTTACCCATGGCATCTATCACTACATAACAGGGAAGAGTTTAATTTCTGTATTAAGTTCATTAAAATCGGTAATGACACACTTTTTATGATTAACGGCATTCTCACTTGTATCATTCGTGGATTAGGCTTTGGTAATTTTGTCACATACTTGAGAGATTCAGTCGAGGGAAGTCGTTCGATAACTTGGAAGCGTAAATAATAAGTAAACAGTAACATATGCAATCTGTATATGGTGAATGTCAGCTGAATGTTAGGTTTTTTTATGTATGAAGATTCATGTTATAATCTGACCGTTTTAGGTTATCGAATATTATTCAGCGTCACCTTTTATATATTGGTTCCCGGGCGAAGTGCGCTCGACCCAAATAATAATAGTAAGCGATAACCAGTCAATTTCTCGTTTATCAATTTCTCAGTTTTTACCGTATATTCAAGGATACTTGACTGGTTGTGTTACGAGTCAACACTTTTAACTTTACCAAAAAACCAACCTTATTCTTCATCGGTTCCTTGTTTATTTTATTCTAGCCTTAGCTTATATATATATTAGGCAGATTAGAACATACTTGTTGTTTCTATGCTTACTTTATATCTGGCGGTTTTGTACGCACATCGTATATATTTATGTATTGGTATAAACGGTATCTCTTCACGAATTATATAATATAATTCCCGGCATTTTTAATTAAAACGTTCATTTCAACTTACATCGTGTTTTGTTGTTACATCTTTACCATACAAAACTTCTTCCTTGGTTGTTCCAGGACACAGTTGGGGAGGTGGGAGAAGAAGGACACAGTCGAGGGTTTTGGACGGGTATAGTTGCATGTTCAATGACATAGTCGAGGGTTTGGGACGGGTATAGTTGCATGTTCAAGGACACAGTCGAGGGTTTGGGACGGGTATAGTTGCATGTTCAAGGTTACAGTCGAGGTTTTGGGACGGGTATAGTTGCATGTTCAAGGACACAGTCGAGGGTTTGGGACGGGTATAGTTGCATGTTCAAGGACACAGTCGAGGGTTTGGGACGGTTTTAGTTGCATGTTAAAGGACACAGTCGAGGGTTTGGGACGGGTATAGTTGCATATGTTCAAGGACACAGTCGAGGGTTTGGGACGGGTATAGTTGCATGTTCAAGGACACAGTCGAGGGTTTGGGACGGGTATAGTTGCATGTTCAAGGACACAGTCTGGGAGGTGGGTGTATAGTTGCTTGTTCCAAGACACAGTCGGGATGATTTGTGTTTATCTACTTGTTCCAGGACACAGTTGGGGTGGGAGAGGTGTATAGCTACTTGTTCGTGGACACAGCCAGGGGTAGGGGAGGGTATAGTTGCTTGTTCAAGAGCACAGTCGGGGAGGTGGATATAGTTCTTGTTCCAGGATAAAGCCGCGAAGGTGAGGTTAGAGTTGCTTGTTCCAAGACACACTCGGAGAGGTGGTTGTATAGTTGCTTTTCCAGGTTACAGCCGGGACGAGGGGGTATAATTGTTTTTTTCCAGGACACAGTCGGGGAGGGGATATATTCGCTTGTTCCAGGACACAGTCTGGGAGTTGGGACATAGTTGCTTGTTTTAGGATACAGTCGGAAAAGTTGGTGTATAGTTGCTTGTTCCAGGACAGTCTGGCCCGGAGAAGGGGGTATAATTGCTTGTTCCAGGACACAGTCTGGGAGTTGGCATATAGTTGCTTGTTTTAGGACACAGTCGGGGAGGTGATGTAGGGAATGGGGTGTTGGTCATTCACGACAGAGGTCGTGGGTTCGTTCCATTGGCTTTAAATGTATAACCCCAGTACTGATAATGCCCAGGACACAGTTATGGATCAGGCTACTTTTTCCCACCAAGCTTATCCCAGGTCACTTCTACTATATAACGACTCTAATTCTATAAACTGTTACAAATGTCTGTGATTTAGTTTTTTTTTAAAACATTGTCGTTTTTTATGTTATAGAGATGCATTAGGGCATTGATAGAATAAATATAATGGGTTTTAATGACTTATAGAGAGTTCTCGGTGAGTTATTTATGGTTATTTCATTTTTTAAAATAAAATAACCATTTTGTTTTCAATGAACTGAGTTAAACATTGAAATTACCATTGTTAATCGTGTCCTCGCCTCTCGTGATAATACTACTTAAAGGTTTCAGTGTTCACTTAGTGAAATAAAAATGATATTTCACTAACAATTACAATGCACTGTTGATGTTAATGTCGTTATCAAGCGTGAGAACTGATACACCGCACAGAGGTGACTGGCGCGGCCTGATTAAGGATGACTGACAGATAGTGTTATAAAAATACTCATTATCGCCATGTTGAAATGAACATGACTAATAAGGATGAAAGTGTCAATATAAAGGACGTCAATACCTATGATAGCCATCCTATAGTTTTACCCTCCTTTTAAAACTGATAATCAGTCGTGGTCAGTCTTATTTTTCAATTAAAATTATTTTTCAATTGTTAAACAAAACCCATAGGTTACCACAGTAGAGGGTTCTCCGTGGCCGTGTGGTCTAAAGCGCCGTCTCAAAATAAATTACCTCTCACCACAAAGGTCGTAGGTGCGAGTCCCGTTCGTTCCAAAAACATTATGTGTGGAAGTTTGCCAGTTACTTGCGGAAGGACGGTCCCCGGGTGGGTCTACTCGGTCAAAATCAATGGAACTAGATATGACATATATAACTTGAAATTGTTGAATATGGCGTTAAACCCCATTCAAAAGTAAATTACCACAGTAAACCATTTAATCGTATGTTTAACTGATGTATTTGCCAATGATTATGACATACATATCGGGTGTCTTATGAGTACTTGTAAATTATTACAGAAGATTTTAAAGCTGCACAACCAGTAATTTATATCCTTTCAATGCAATAAAAAAACTTGTATAATTGTAATACTGAGCATAATCTGAATCCCATCTGATGTAAACTGCCGTGGTGTATCGTTAACAGCAGTTACATATATTCAAAGTCGATATTATCGCCGATAATGGAATTGGACCTAACCATGGATTTAGTATATCCGATATCTACTATATCTATAAACGTTCGGGAATTTCCAGGTATCAACGATTAAAAAACAATTTAATGTACCTACATGCGTATGCACCAATATCAGTGGAAAATGTACAATAATAATACATTATTATAGTACATATTCCGAATAATGTGGTTGAAAGATGGTGTAGGAGATATAATGCCCAGTTTCGTCAACTTTTCAAGTCGTTTTATGAAGTAAACATAGATAATCTGAGAGATAATCTTAAATCTTAAAAAGGACGGAAATTAATTATAAAAAATAAACAACATTTTATGATAAGAACACATTTGGTGTTTCAAATGGTTAATGATTTATTGAGATACAACTAAAGTCGTCATTCTTTTGTTTATAGTAAATATATCTATTGGTCCATGTTATGAAAGTAAAAGTGATTAATACTCACTTTGTACATACAGGAAGGAAGATTCCACTATACATGTACACATACAACAATTTAACATACAGTTTAAAGATACCCCATCAACAAATGAATTTGCAGAATGAACCTAGAACATTGATACCAGAGTTTCAGGAAATTCTATCGTATTACTCAAATTGTCACTTCTTACGACATGCATGAGCCCCAGTGATCCTTATGTTGCCATCACTCATATGACTCCCTGGAACCACACAGGGGTTGGTTATTTAACCACAATAAATAACATGACAAAAATGGTAATATTAACATGACACTCAATTGGAGGATTCCTACCCCTCTGCAGAGATCGACAGTGATTCTATTCTTACCCGGAACCACACGGGCTCGGTTAGCAAAAACATCCATATTAATTACATGTAGCTCAGTCGGTAGAACGTCTGACTCAATCCAGGGGTCATGACAGTAGTCTTCATGATGATTGGCGTACGACATTGTGTCTCATTATCATTCGTCTCTCACCGCTGATTCAAGTGGGGAAGTTTCCAGTTACTTGCGGGGATGGGGTGTGCTAGAGTCCTGGTTATCCTTTCAGGATCCAAGGAAGTAGTGGTTAGGTTAACTGATCGTCTGTTAGCCATCGGTGGCATCAAAATGACGCTAGATATTCAATCAATCAATCATTTTTTTATTGAAATGAATAATTTCGTTCTGTCATTGTATGTTAATATATGCTAGAGACATACTGTATGTAATGGCTACTTACTTCTTAGTGCCCACGGTTCTAGTCCCACAAGCGCTTCTATAAACAACTTCGTATGGGTCAGGCACGTGCTGCTGACGTCATATTTACTGTTGGTCTCTGCCCCGAGATCCGAATCTAAAAGCATTTTGGCACGTGCAGCAATATCGCTATTACGGTCAGTAAGAAATGCGTTTTGCCCCATATTTGCTGATTTACGATAGTTGTGAGAGAAGGTTGTGATATGATCAGCATATTCCAACACCGAAAGTAAATCTTTATCATTTTTCACATTTTGCGACATAGCACCTTTCCACGCCATACTTAAAACTAAAAGCAGAACAGATACTATAACTGTTAAAGATCCCATTGTTTAAGGCGCCGGAGTTGTAACTGAGATTCCAGTGTTTAAGAGCCGTGTTTTACGATCATTTACCAGAGGTCTACACCGTACCCAATATTAAACTAAAGTGTCCACATATTATCTCCGGTTAAATACTTGTAAAGCTTTATCGAATGATCTATTATATGAATGTTCTAGATTGTAACACAGGTCGACATACCCGTATATGGGTTATTTAAAACAAACTGCATATAAATATCATTCAATCATTGGCCTCGTTATTAACATAGGAAACTCAGTGTTGTGCAATGTATTTGAGGTATATAATTTAGGATGATGAACTACATTGTGGCTACAAAATCTACAATCGTACATTTAAAAGATAATGATGTATGGTGTGTAGCGTTGCGTTCAACAATGTTTCAGTGACATCGTTATAGTGTCTACTTGAGACAGTATTCTGAGCGCTGCCACACTAGAATATTATGCCACACACACACAAACTGTATGATAGCCAACCAAGTCACATTATACTGACACCGGACCGATCACACCTACAACTATCCTGTAAATGTTGAGCGCCAAGCACGGAAGCGTTTAGTACCATTTTTCAAGTCTATAGTATGACTTGGCCGTTGATCGAACCCATGACATTCCGCATGCGAGGCGGACGCTCTACCACCAGACTACTACTGCGGTATTTCGTAGATCTACACACATTTTTAAAGTATTTAATATTATTTCAGGACACAACTCTTCAGTGGACTAAATGGAATTTTGTCGATGATTTTCGGTGAACGAAAACTGATGAAAGGTCAATTTAGAATCGGTCATATATTGCGCTATGAAGGAAGAAATTAGGACTTGTATTGATGTTGCTGATACTCACACAAACGATAAATACGCTTGTCAGCCGGATACATGCCGTGTCAAACGATAAATAATCGTGACAGCTGGATACTGTGTCATACGATAAATACGCTTGTTAGCCGGATACAAGCTGCGTCATACGATAAATACACGTGACAGCCGGATACAAGCCGAGTCATACGATAAATACGTTTGTCAGCCGGATACAAGCCACATCAAATGATAAATACGCTTGTCAACCAGATACAAGCTGCGTCATGCGATAAATACGCTTGTCAACCGGATACAAGCCGCGTCAAACGATAAATACGCTTGTCAGCCGTATACAAGCCGCGTCAAACGATAAATACGCTTGTCAGCCGGATACAAGCCGCGTCAAACAATAAATACACTTGTCAACCAGATACAAGCCGTGTCAAACAATAAATACGCTTGTCAGCCTGATACAAGCCGCGTCAAACGATAAAAACGCTTGTCAACCAGATACAAGCCGCGTCAAACAATAAATACGCTTGTCAGCCTGATACAAGCCGCATCAAACGATAAATACGCTTGTCAGCCGTATACTAGCTGAGACATACTATAAATACGCTTGTCAGCCAGATACAAGCTGAGTCATACTATAAATACACTTGTCAGCCGGATACAAGCCGAGTCAAACGATAAATACGCTTGTCAACCGGATACAAGCTGCATCATACGATAAATACGCTTGTCAGCCGGATACAAAAGATAAGTACGCTTGTCAGCCGGATAGAAGCCGTGTCAAACGATAAATACGCTTGTCAGCCGGATAGAAGCCGCGTCAAACGATAAATACGCTTGTCAGCCGTATACAAGCTGAGTCATACTATAAATACGCTTGTCAGCCGGATACAAGCTGAGTCATACTATAAATACACTTGTCAGCCGGATACAAGCCGAGTCAAACGATAAATACGCTTGTCAGCCGGATACAAGCCGCACCAAACAATAAATACGCTTGTCAACCGGATACAAGCTGCATCATACGATAAATACGCTTGTCAGCCGGATACAAAAGATAAGTACGCTTGTCAGCTGGATACAAGCTGCGCCACACAATAAATACGCTTGTCAGCTGGATACACCAATCACCTATATACTCTAAACAGTAACATGTAAGTACCAACAATAACCTACATACTCCCGACAGTGACATGTGAGTATCAACAATAACTTACATACTCCCGACAGTGGCATGTAAGTACCAATAATAACCTACATATTTCCGACAGTGGCATGTAAGTACCAACAATAACCTACATACTTTAGAAAGTGACATGTTAGTAACAACAATAACCTACATACTCCCGGCAGTGACATGTTAGTACCAACAAAAAAACCTACATATTGCCGGCAGTGGCATGTAAGTACCAACAATAACCTACATACTCTAGAAAGTGACATGTAAGTACCAACAATAACCTACATACTCCAGGCAGTGACATGTATAAACGAACAATAACCTACATACTCCCGAAAGTGACATGAAAGTACCAACAATAACCTACATACTCCAGACAGTGACATGTAAGTACCAACAATAACCTACATATACCCGACATTGACATTTAAAACCAACAATAACCTACATACTCACAACAATGACATGTAAGTACCAACAATAACCTACATACTCCAGAAAGTGACATGTAAGTACCAACAATAACATACATACTCCCGACAGTGACATGTAAGTACCAACACTAACTTACAAACTCCCAACAGTGACATGTAAGTACCAACAATAACGTACATACCCCCGAAAGTGACATGTACATGTAAGTACCAACAATAACCTACATACTCCCGACAGTCACATGTAAGTACCAACAATAACCTACATACTCCCGACAGTCACATGTAAGTACCAACAATAACCTACATACTCCTGACAGTGACATGTTAGTACAAACCTACATACCCCCGACAGTGACATGTAAGTACCAACCTACATACACCCGACAGTGACATGTAAGAACCAACCTACATTCTCCCGACAGTGACATGTAAGTACCAACCTACATACTCCCGACAGTGACATGTAAGTACCAACCTACATACCCCCGACAGTGACACGTAAGTACAAACCTACATACCCCCGACAGTGACATGTAAGTACCTACCTACATACTCCCGACAGTGACATGTAAGTACCAACCTACATACTCCCGACAGTGACATGTAAGTACCAACCTACATACTCCCGACAGTGACATGTAAGTACCAACAATAACCTACATACTCCAGGCAGTGACATGTTAGTTCCAACAATAACGTACATACTCCCGAAAGTGCCATGTAAGTACCAACAATAACCTACATACTCCTGACAGTGCCATGTAAGTACCAACAATAACATACATACTCCAGGCAGTGACATGTTAGTACCAACAATAACGTACATACTCCCGAAAGTGACATGTAAGTACCAACAATAACCTACATACTCCCAACAGTGACATGTAAGTACCAACAATAACCTACATACTCCCAACAGTGACATGTAAGTACCAACAACAACCTACACACTCCCGACATTGACATGTCAGTACCAACCTACATAATCACGACAGTGACATGTAAGTACCAATATTAACATGTAAGCACCAATATTAACCTATATACTCCCGACAGTGACATGTAAGTACCAACCTACATACCCCCGACAGTGACATGTAAGTACCAACCAACATACTCCCGACAGTGACATGTAAGTACCAACACTAACCTGCATACAGACGACTAGTGACATGTAAGTACCAATATTAACCTACATACTCCTGGCAGTGACATGTAAGTACCAACCTGCATACAACCGACTAGTGACATGTAAGTACCAACAATTACCTGAATACTGCCAACTAGAGACATGTAAGGGCCAACATGACCTGATACACCCGACAGTGACATGTAAGAACCAACATTAACCTGCATACTGCCGACAAGTGTCATGTAAGAACCAGAATTAACCTGAATACTGCCAACTAGTGACATGTAAGTACCAACATTAACCTGCATACTGCCTACTAGTGACATGTAAGTACCAACATTAACTTTCGAACCCCCGATAGTGACATGTAAGTATCAACATTAACCTGCGTACTGCCTATTAGTGACACATAAGTACCAACATTAACCTCAATACTGCCGACTAGTGACATGTAAGTACCAACATGAACCTGCATACTGCCGACTAGTGGCATGTAAGAACGACATTAACCTGCATACAGCCAACTAGTGACACGTAAGTACCAACATGAACTGACACACTGCCGACTAATGACACGTTAGTACCAATATTACCGTGCATACTGCCGACTAGTGTCATGTAAGTACTAACATGAACATGCATACTGCCGACTAGTGACATGTAAGTACCAACATTAACTTCAATACTGCCGACTAGTGACATGTAAGTACCAATATTAACCTAAATACTGCCGACTTGTGAGATGTCAGTACCAACTTGCATACTTCCGACAGTAACCTGTAAGTAACAACATTAAACTGCATACCGCCGATTAGTGACATGTAAGTACTAACATTAACATACAAAATGCCGACAAGTGACATGTAAGTACCACCATTAGCCTGTATACAGCCGACAAGTGACATGTAAGTACCAACCTTACCTGCATACTGCCGACTAGTGTCATGTAAGTACCAACATTAACCTGCATACAGTCAACTATAGACATGTAAGTACCAACATGAACCTGAATACCGCCGACTAGTGACATGTAAATACCAACCTGAACCTGAAAACTGCCGACTAGTGACATGTAAGTACCAACATTAATCATCTGAATACTGCCGACTAGTGACATGTAAGTACCAACCTGAACCTGAATACTGCCGACTAGTGACATGTCAGTACGAACCTGCATACTCCCGACAGTGACATGTAAGTACCAACATTAACCTGAATACTTCCGACTAGTGACATGTAACAACCATCCTGAACCGGAATACTGCCAACTAGTGACATGTCAGTACTGACCTGCATAATCCCGACAGTGACATGTAAGTACCAACATTAACCTGAATACTGCCGACTTGTGACATGTAAGTACCAACCTGAACCTGAATACTGCCGACTAGTGACATGTCAGTACCAACCTGCATACTCCCGACAGTGACATGTAAGTACCAACATTAATCTGAATAATGCCGACTTAGTGACATGTAAGTACCAACATGAACCTGAATACTGCCGACTAGTGACATGTCAGTACCAACCTGTATACTCCCGACAGTGACATGTAAGTACCAACAATAACCTGAATTCTGCTGACTAGTAACATTTAAGTACCAACATAAACCTCCGAAATCCCGATAGTGAAATGTTAGTACCAACATCAACCTGCCTAATGCCTACTAGTTTCATGTAAGTACCAACATTAACCTGCGTACTGCCAGCTAGTGACATGTAAGTACCAACATTAACCTACAAACTGCCGACTAGTGACATGTAAGTACCAACATTTACCTGCGTACTGCCTACTAGTGACATGTAAGTACCAACATTAACCTACATACTGCCGAAAAGTGACATGTAAGTACCAACATTAGACTGCATACTGTCGATTAGTGACATGTAAGTACCAACATTACCCTGCATACTGCCGACTAGTGTGGTGTAAGTACCAACATGAACGTGCATATTGCCGACTGGTGACATGTAAGCACCAACATTTACCTGCATACTCCTGACAGTGACATGTAAGTACCAACATTAACCTACCTACTACCGACAAGTGACATGTAAGTACCACCATTAGCCTGCATTCAGTCGACTTGTGACATGTAAATACCAACATTACACTGCATATTGCCGACTAGTGTCATTTAAGTTCCAACATAAACCTGCATATAGTTGACTAGTGACAAGTAAATACTAACATGAACCTAAATAATGCCGACTTATGACATGTAAGTACCAACATTAATCTGCATACAGCCAACAAGTGACATGTAAGTACCAACATGAACTTACACACTGCCGACTAATGACATGTTAGTACCAACATTACCGTGCATACTGCCGACTAGTGTCATGTAAGTACTAACATGAACATGCATACTGCCGACTAGTGACATGTAAGTACCAACATTAACTTCAATACTGCCGACTAGTGACATGTAAGTACCAATATTAACCTAAATACTGCCGACTTGTGAGATGTCAGTACCAACTTGCATACTTTCGACAGTAACCTGTAAGTAACAACATTAAACTGCATACCGCCGATAAGTGTCATGTAAGTACTAACATTAAACTGCAAAATGCCGACAAGTGACATGTAAGTACCACCATTAGCCTGTATACAGCCGACAAGTGACATGTAAGTACCAACCTTACCTGCATACTGCCGACTAGTGTCATGTAAGTACCAACATTAACCTGCATACAGTCAACTATAGACATGTAAGTACCAACATGAACCTGAATACCGCCGACTAGTGACATGTAAATACCAACCTGAACCTGAAAACTGCCGACTAGTGACATGTAAGTACCAACATTAATCTGAATACTGCCGACAAGTGACATGTAAGTACCAACCTGAACCTGAATACTGCCGACTAGTGACATGTCAGTACGAACCTGCATACTCCCGACTAGTAACATGTAAGTACCAACATTAACCTGAATACTTCCGAATAGTGACATGTAACAACCATCCTGAACCGGAATACTGCCAACTAGTGACATGTCAGTACCGACCTGCATAATCCCGACAGTGACATGTAAGTACCAACATTAACCTGAATACTGCCGACTTGTGACATGTAAGTACCAACCTGAACCTGAATACTGCCGACTAGTGACATGTCAGTACCAACCTGATTATTCCCGACAGTGACATGTAAGTACCAACATTAATCTGAATAATGCCGACTTAGTGACATGTAAGTACCAACATGAACCTGAATACTGCCGACTAGTGACATGTCAGTACCAACCTGTACACTCCCGACAGTGACATGTAAGTACCAACAATTACCTGAATTCTGCTGACTAGTAACATTTAAGTACCAACATAAACCTCCGAAATCCCGATAGTGAAATGTTAGTACCAACATCAACCTGCCTAATGCCTACTAGTTTCATGTAAGTACCAACATTAACCTGCGTACTGCCAGCTAGTGACATGTAAGTACCAACATTAACCTACAAACTGCCGACTAGTGACATGTAAGTACCAACATTTACCTGCGTACTGCCTACTAGTGACATGTAAGTACCAACATTAACCTACATACTGCCGATAAGTGACATGTAAGTACCAACATTAGACTGCATACTGTCGATTAGTGACATGTAAGTACCAACATTACCCTGCATACTGCCGACTAGTGTGGTGTAAGTACCAACATGAACATGCATACTGCCTACTAGTGACATGTAAGTACCATAATTAACCTGAATGTTGCCGACTAGTGACATGTAAGCACCAACATTTACCTGCATACTCCTGACAGTGACATGTAAGTACCAACATTACACTGCATATTGCCGACTAGTGTCATTTAAGTTCCAACATAAACCTGCATATTGTTGACTAGTGACATGTAAATACCAACATGAACCTGAATAATGCCGACTAATGACATGTAAGTACGACATTAATCTGCATACAGCCAACAAGTGACATGTAAGTACCAACATTAACCTGCATACTGCAGACTAGTGGCATGTAAGAACGACATTAACCTGCATACAGCCAACTAGTGACATGTAAGTACCAACATGAACCTGCATACTGCCGACTAGTGGCATGTAAGTACGACATTAACCTGCATACTGCAGACTAGTGGCATGTAAGTACGACATTAACCTGCATACAGCCAACTAGTGACATGTAAGTACCAACATTAACCTGAATACTGCCGACTAGTGACATGTAAGTACCAACATGAACCTGAATACTGCCGACTAATGACATGTAAGTACTAACATGAACCTGCATACTGCCGACTAGTGACATGTAAGAACGACATTAACCTGCATACAGCCAACTAGTGACATGTAAGTACCAACATGAACCTGCATACTGCCGACTAGTGGCATGTAAGTACGACATTAACCTGAATACTGCAGACAAGTGGCATGTAAGTACGACATTAACCTGCATACAGCCAACTAGTGACATGTAAGTACCAACATTAACCTGAATACTGCTGACTAGTGACATGTAAGTACCAATATGAACATGAATACTGCCGACTAGTGACATTTAAGTACCAACATGAACCTGTATACTGCCAACTAGTGATATGTAAGAACGACATTAACCTGTATACTGCCAACGAGTGGCATGTAAGAACGACATTAACCTGCATACAGCCAACTAGTGACATGTAAGTACCAACATGAGCCTATATACAGCCAACTAGTGACATGTAAGTACCAACATGAACCTGCATACTGCCGACTAGTGGCATGTTAGAACGACATTAACCTGCATACTGCAGATTAGTGGCATGTAAGTACCAACATTAACCTGCATACTGCAGACTAGTGGCATGTAAGTACGACATTAACCTGCATACAGCCAACTTGTGACATGTAAGTACCAACATGAACCTGCATACTGCCGACTAGTGGCATGTAAGAACGACATTTCCTGCATACAGCCAACTAGTGACATGTTAGTACCAACATGAACCTGCATACTGCCGACTAGTGGCATGGAAGTACGACATTAACCTGCATACAGTCAGCTATAGACATGTAAGTACCAACATGAACCTGCATACTGCCGACTAGTGGCATGTCAGTACGACATTAACCTGAATACTGCAGACTAGTGGCATGTAAGTACGACATTAACCTGCATACAGCCAACTAGTGACATGTAAGTACCAACATTAACCTGAATACTGCCGACTAGTGACATGTTAGTACCAACATGAACCTGAAAACTGCCGACTAGTGACATGTAAGTACCAACATTAATCTGCATACAGCCAACTAGTGACATGTAAGTACCCACACTAACCTGAATACTGCCGACTAGTGACATGTCAGTACCAACCTGCATACTCCCGACAGTGACATGTAAGTACCAACAATTACCTGAATACTGCCGACTAGTAACATGTAAGTACCAGCATTAATCTGCATACAGCCAACTCGTGACATGTAAATACCAACATTAACCTGCATACTGCCGACTTTTGACGGTAAGTACCAACGTTTACCTGAATACTGCCGACTTGTGACATGTTAGTACCAAGTTGAGCGTTAAACTGAATACTGTCGACTAGTGACCTGTAAGTACAAACATTAAAATATGTTAGCCATATGTATATATACCGTTATTGCTTCATGTGAAGTATATACATGTTGCTGATTATATAGCGTTAAGTATATACATGTGGCTGATTATATAGCGTTAGTGCTTAGTGTTAATTATATACATGTGGCTGATTTAATAGCGTTATTGCTTAGTGTTTAGCATAAACATGTGGCTGAGTATATACCGTTATTGCTTCATGTGAAGTATATACATGTGGCTGATTATATAGAGTTATTGCTTAGTGTTTAGAATAAACATGTGGCTGATTATATAGCGCTATTGCTTAGTGTTCTGTATATAGTGGATGATTATATAGCGTTATTGCTTCGTGTTAAGCATAAACATGTGGCTGATTATATAGCGTTATTGCTTATGGTTTAGTATAAACATGTGGTTGATTATATATCGTTATTGCTTAGTGCTAAGTATATACATGTGGATGATTGTATAGAGTTATTGCTTAGTGTTTAGTATAATATGTGATTGATATTATAGCGTTATTACTTAGTGTTAAGTATAAACATTTGACTGATTATATAGCGTTATTGCTTAGCTTTAAGTATATACATGTGGCTGATTATATAGCGTTATTGCTTAGTGTATAGTATATATATGTGGCTGATTATATAGTGTTATTGCTTAGTGTATAGTATATATATGTGGCTAATTATGTAGCCTTATTTTAAATGTTAAGTATATACATATATCTGATTATATAGCGTTAGTGCTTAATGTTAAGTGATACTATATACATGTGGCTGATTATATAGCGTTATTGCTTAGTGTTAAGTGTATACATGTGGCTGATTATATAGTGTTATTGCTTAATGTTAAGTATAAACATGTGGCTGATTATATAGTGTTATAGTTTAGTGTTTAATATATACATATGGCTAATTATGTAGCGTTCTTCTAATAATTGTTAATTATATACATATGGCTGATTATATAGAGTTAGTGCTTAATGTTAAGTATATACATGTGGCTGATTATATAGCTTTATTGCTAAGTGTAAAATATATACATGTGGCTGATTATATAGAGTTATTGTTTAGTGGTTAGTATAAACATGTGGTTGATTATATAGCTATATTGCTTAATCTTAAGTATAAACATTTGGCTGATTATATAGCGTTATTGCTTAGAGCTAAGTATATATATGTGGCTGATTATATAGCGTTATTGCTTAGTGTTAAGTATTGATATATGGCTGATTATATAGCGTTATTGCTAATTGTTTAGTATAAACATGTGGCTGATTATATAGCGTTATTGCTTAGTGTTAATTATATACATGTGGCTGATTATATAGCGTTATTGCTTTTGTGTTAAGTATATACATGTGACTGATTATATAGCGTTATTATTTAGAGTTAAGTATATACATGTGGCTGATTATATATCGTTATTGCTTAGTGTTAAGTATATACATGTGGCTGATTATATAGCGTTATTGCTTTGTGTTAAGTATATATATGTGACTAATTATATAGCGTTATTATTTAGAGTTAAGTGTATACATGTGACTAATTATATATCGTTATTGCTTAGTGTTAAGTATATACATGTGGCTGATTATATAGCGTTATTGCTTGTGGCTGATTATATAACGTCATTGCTTAGTGTTAAGTTTATACATTTCGCTGATTATATAGCATTATTGCTTAGTGTTAAGTATAAACATGTGGCTGATTATATAGCGTTATTTCTTAGTGTTTATTATAAACATGTGGCTGATTATATAGCTTTATTGCTTGATGTTTAGTATAAACATGTGGCTGATTATATAGCGTTATTGCTTAGTGTTTAGTATAAACATGTGGCTGATTATATAGCGTTATTGCTTACTGTTAAGTATGAACACGTGGCTGACTATATAGCGTTATTTCTTAGTGCTTAGTATAAACATGTGGCTGATTATATATCGTAATTGCTTAGTGTTAAGTATAAACACGTGGTTGATTATATAGCGTTAGTGGTTAGTGTTAAATATAAACATGTGGCTGATTATATAGCGTTATTGCTTAGTGTTAAGTATAAACATGAGGTTGATTATATAGCGTTTTTGCTTAGTGTTTAGTATAAACATGTGGCTGATTATATAGCGTTATTGCTTAGTGTTAAGTATATACATGTGGCTGATTATATAGCGTTATTGCTTAGTATTTAGTATAAACATGTTGCTGATTATATAGCGTTATTGCTTATTGCTTAGTATAAACATGTAGCTGATTTTATAGCGTTATTGCTTAGTATTTAGTATATACATGTGACTGATTATATAGCGCTTTTATTTAGTGTCAAGTTTATACATATGGCTGATTATATAGCGTTATTGCGTAGTGCTAAGTATATACATGTTGCTGATTATATAGCGTTATTGTTTGTGGCTGATTATATAATGTCATTGCTTAGTGTTAAGTTTATACATTTTGCTGATTATATAGCGTTATTTCTTAGTGGTTAGTATAAACATGTGGTTGATAATATAGCGTGATTGCTTAGTGTTATGTATAAACATGTGGCAGTTTATATATCGTTATTGCTTAGTGTTAAGTATATACATTTGGCTGATTATATAGCGTCAGTACTTAGTGTTAAGTATATACATGAGGCTGATTATATAGAGTTACTGCTTAGTGCTTAGTATATACATGTGGCTAACTATATAGCGTTATTGCTTAGTGCTAAGTATAGATATATGGCTGATTATATAGCGTTGTTGCTTTGTTTTAATTATAAACATTTGGCTGATTATATAGCGTTATTTATTTGTGTGAAGTATATATACATGTAGCTGATTATATAGCGTTTTTGCTTTGTATTAAGTATAAACACGTGGCTGACTATACATCGTTATTGCTTAGTATTAAGTATAAATATGTGGCTGATTATATAGCGTTATTGCTTAGTGTTAAGTATAAAAACGTGGCTGATTATATAGCGTTAGTGCTTAGCGTTTAGTATAAACATGTGGCTGATTATATAGCGTTATTGTTTAGTGTTAAGTATAAACATGTTGTTGATTATATAGCGTTATTGATTAGTGTTTAGTATATACATGTGGCTGATTCTATAGCGTTATTGCTAAGTTCTAAGTATGTACATGTTGTTGATTATATAACGTAATTGCTTAGTGTTCTGTTTAAATATGTGGCTAGTTTTGTGTACCTCCAATGGGATGCGTATTATTGGATGTTTAGGAGAGAATACATTAAATTCAAAATTCTTTGTTTACTTACCTTAATTATATTCTGTAATTTAGACTGATATCGGCATGTGGATATGCACTTATTCTGTGATTTAGACTGATATTGGCATGTGGATATGCACTTATTCTGTAATTGAGACTGATATCGGCATGTGGATATGCACTTATTCTGTAATTGAGACTGATATCGGCATGTGGATATGCACTTATTCTGTAATTGAGACTGATATCGGCATATGGATATGCACTTATTTTGTGAAGCAGTCACATGTATATACTAAACTCTAAGCACTCACGCTATATAATCAGGCACATGTATATATTTAACACTAATCAATAGCGCTATATAATCAGCAACATGTTTATACTTAACACTAAGCACTAACGCTATATAATCAGTCACATGTTTATACTAAACACTGAGTACTAACGCTATATAATCAGCCACATGTATATACTTAACACTAAGCAATAACGCTATATAATCTGTCACATGTTTATACTAAACTCTCAGCAATAACACTATATAATTAGCCACATGTTTATACTAAACTCTAAGCAATAACGCTATATAATCAGCCACATGTTTATACTTAACACTAAGCACTAACGCTATATAATCAGCCACATGTTTATACTTAACACTAAGCACTAACTTTATAATCAGCCACATGTATAAACTGAACACTTAGCACTAACGCTATATAATCAGCCACATGTATATACTGAACACTAAGCACTAATGCTATATAATCAGTCACATGCTTATACTAAAATGTATGCATTAACGCTATATAATCAGCCACATGATTATACTGAACACTAAGCAATAACGCTATGAAATCAGCCACATGTTTATATTTAGCACTTTGCACTGACGCTATACAATAAGCCGCATGTTTATATTTAGCACTTAGCACTGACGCTATATAATAAGCCGCATGTTTATATTTATGACTGAGCACTGACGCTATAAAATCAGCCACATGTTTATATTTAGCACTTAGCACTAACGCTTTATAATAAGCCTCATGTTTATATTTAGCATTGACGCTATATAATAAGCCGTATGTTTATATTAAGAACTTAGCACTGACGCTATAAAATCAGCCACATGTTTATATTGAGCACTTAGCACTAACGCTATATAATAAGCCGCATGTTTATAATAAAAACTAAGCACTAACGCTTTTCGGCCACCTGGCCTTTATCAAAAATTGAAAATATAATATTGTAGCTAGGTAACGTTATTTGTAGGAAAATGGACGTTACCTAGCTGCAATATTATATTTCCGAGTTTTGATAAAGGCCAGGTGGTCGAAAATAAACTATTGAGTGAATTAAATTGAACTTTGTTAATCTTTATCTTTTTATAAAGCTAGTGCTGACTTGCAAGTTTTGAAACCGTGAGTAAAACATCTTTAAAAATATAAAGTGGTCGTTACTATTATTTTATCATACAGATCCAACCAAACGTTTAGTCGTTGATGATTTTAAGTCTTTCAACCATTTACTAGAATTTTGACCTTTACCAAAACCACGTGTGAAATGATGTACTGTGGTTTTTTAATGCCATGTACATACTTTTCAGTAAAAAGGATATGTGAAAATTAATGACAATGTTCAGAGTGAAATAAAGTAATTTCAGATTGTTCGACCTTTATATCTAACTTATTAACAACTAAAAAATAGCTTCTAGTTATATACCTAATATTGGATAAAATAAAAACATAATACAACATCAAAACAACTTAAACCATATACGATTACATACAACTTACATCTTGTGTAAAAGAAATCAGTTGCCTGTGAATTATGGATGATTAACTGTCAAATAATGCATTCTCCGTGTGCTATTTTATCAACATTTAGTCAGATAGTGCAAGTCTCCTTTCCTTCTATATAAGTCCTTGGTAAAAGTAATATTAAAACATTTCTGTTCCAACCAATGTAATTGAGAAAACAAAAAAAAAACAAAAAAAAAACAGCAACAAATTCATAAAAAAATGAACAATATAACATACAATTTCTTTACGAACTCGACATTTTTGTACAGGATCATGCATGCTATACATAAAGATCACTAATTCTTCCCCCACAGTCTTTTAACTATTTTTCGACTGAGATATAGATCTAGGCATATATTTGTCAATATGCCACTGATTTATCAAAGAAACAATGTAATAATGTCATTTAAAACAGACGACAGTAGTGTATCTTAGTTTCATTTATGTCCATTTATAGATCCGAATTACAAACAGAGCGACAACTTTTTTTGATGATATTATTTGCTTTTACCTTTATGTTAAAACCCTGTTATTGCCTCCCAAGTATTTATATGAAATTGATGCCGCCTATATGAATATCGTTAAATGACATTCTTAAGCTAATTTGACACTCACACACACACACACACACACACGCGCGTTTTATTTAAACTGTTAGACGAGTTAAAGCACATCTTTGCAGAAAGCTCCACACCAAAATATGAAGAAGGAAAAACGATAATTTCACAAGAAGTATTACATATCAAAACAACAACATCCATAAAACACACACTAACATAATAAAATTATATAACCAAATACATTTGACCTTGTCGAATATCGACAAGTTTTGAAATTGATGGTCATGGAAACGGTTAAAGCATGTACAAACAGAATTTGTCAATCATTCATTTACGTTGATTAAATATCCGTGTTAACTCGTCGAAATCGAGCTGTGAAGTGTTTTTATGATGACTGTAAAGTTAGTAGGTAGTTCGCAGTTAGTAGTTGGGGATTCGAATAACCAACTACCGACCAGCTGCCAGTTGGGGATTCGGATTCGTTATTTAATTACTATTTCATTTACATATTTTACTCGTGTTAATATGTTTAAAAATATTATCAATAATAAATGTATGTAAATTAATATAAAATCTGAATCCCGAACTGGCAGCTGGTTGGTAGTTGGCGATTTGCGGCGAATCCCCAACTGGACATTTTGAATCGCCGTCTGGTGAGTATACTCATTTTATTGAAGAAGCAACCCGGCAAAATAGTGTAATTTATTATAATAAACTTATTTTAAATTGAATTGATTGATTAAAAAACTAAAACAACGATTTAAAAAAAAATCCGAATCCCCAACTGGCAACTGGTTTTGAATCACCGTCTGGTGAGTATACTCATTATATTGAAGAACCAACCCGGCAAAAGTGTGTTATTTATTATTATAAACTTGTTTTTAATTGAATTGATTGATTAAAAAAAATAAAACAACGATTTAAAAAAAATCCGAATCCCCAACTGGCAACTGGTTGGTAGTTGGCGATTCGCCGCGAATCCTCAACTGGAAATTTTGAATCGCTTCCTGGTGAATATACTCATGGTATTGAAGGAACAGCGCTGAACGGTGTTTATTCATTGTAATGAACTGTTTTTCTATGGAACTGATTTGTTTTCAAAAACAAATATCGATTTGAAAAAAAAACGAATTCCAAATTTGCCATTTTGAATCACCGTATTGTGAGTATATTCGTTTTATTGAAGAACCAAACCACCACTGCTGTTATTATTATCCTAAATCTGTTTTCTTTATTGAATTGATATGTTAAAATAATAAAACAGCGATTTAAAAAAAAATCCGAATCCCCAACTGGCAGCTAGTTGGTAGTTGGCGATTCGCCGCGAATCCCCAACTAGACATTTTGAATCGCCGTCTGGTGAGTATACTCGTTATTTTGAAGAACCAACCCGGCAAAAATGTGTTATTTATTATTATAAACTTATTTTTAATTGAATTGATTGAATAAAAAAAATAAAACAACGATTTAAAAAAAAATCCGAATCCCCAACTGGCAACTGGATGGTACATTGGCGATTCGCCGCGAATCCTCAACTGGAAATTTTGAATCGCCTCCTGGTGAATATACTCATGGTATTGAAGGAACAGCGCGGAAACGGTGTTAATTTATTGTTATGAACTGTTTTTCTACGAAATTAATTTTTTTTCAAAAACAAATATCGATTTGGAAAAAAAAACGAATACAAAATTTGCCATTTTGAATCACCGTATTGGGAGTATATTCGTTTTATTGAAGAACCAAACCACTATTGGTGTTATTATTATCCTAAATCTGTTTTCTTTATTCAATTGATATGTTAAAATAATAAAACAGCGATTTAAAAAAAAATCCGAATCCCCAACTGGCAGCTGGTTGGTAGTTGGCGATTCGCGGCAAATCCCCAACTAGACGTTTTGAATCACCGTCTGGTATGTATACTCATTATATTGAAGAACCAACCCAGCAAAAGTGTGTTATTTATTATTATAAACTTATTTTTAATTGAATTGATAGATTAAAAAAATAAAACAACGATTTAAAAAAAATCCGAATCCCCAACTGGCAACTGGTTGGTAGTTGGCGATTCGCCGCGAATCCCCAACTGGAAATTTTGAATCGCTTCCTGTTCCTGCGCTGTTCCTTCAATACCATTAGTATATTCACCAGGAGGCGATTCAAAATTTCCAGTTGGGGATTCACGGCGAATCGCCAACTACCAACCAGTTGCTAGTTGGGGCATCGGATTTTTTTTAAATCGTTGTTTTTTTTTTAACAAATCAATTCGATAAAAAAAAAGTTAATAATAATAAAAAACACACTTTTGCCGGGTTGGTTCTTCAATATAACGAGTATACTTACCAGACGGCGATTCAAAATGTCCAGTTGGGGATTCGCGGCGAATCGCCAACTACCAACCAGCTGCCAGTTCGGGATTCGGATTTTTTTTTTAAATCGTTGTTTTATTATTTTAACATATCAATTGAATAAAGAAAACAGATTCATGATAATAATAACACCAATGGTGGTTTGGTTCTTCAATAAAACGAATATACTCACAATACGGTGATTCAAATTGGCAAATTTGGGATTCGTTTTATTTTTCAAATCGATATTTGTTTTTGAAAACAAATCAATTCCATAGAAAACCAGTTCATAATAATAAATAAACATCGTTCCCACGTTGTTCCTTCCATACCATGATTATATTCACCAGGAGGCGATTCAAAATTTCCAGTTGGGGATTCGGCTCCGCGAAATAAAATAACCCTGTCATTAGATAGACACACATATAAATGAATTATGTATTACCCAATTTCGAAGTATAATAAGAATTAAAACCATTTACTCGAGTGTAAATTTTGCAATTTTGCGCGTGATACTTTAATTGTGTACCATATACTAGTTTACTATCAAAATATTGAATTAAACCAATAAAAGCACTTACTTCACGTCTAATTTCGTATCAGTCATAGTTTTTAACACAAAAATTACTTCAGTGGTTGAACGACCCCTTTACTAAACCAAATTGAGCATTGCTAACTATTATATTATATTCAAATTCTTGTAGTGACCATTTTATTTAAAACTACCAATATAATTATAAATGCCATTCTTGCACGTAGTTTTTTATCTAAGTCTAATTGTTTTATCAAAATAAATATTTGGTTGGACCATACAAGGGTCTATTTTAAAGTCGTTTATACAGTTGAAATCACAAGCACATACTAACAAACATACATGCATGTATATGAACCACTTTTGTGGTCACTACCTGACCCGCCGTTGGCAATGCGTAAAGAATTGGCTTTGCAGAAACAAAGCAATTTCAAACTCGGGTAAGTACGCTATTTAACGAAGCCTGTTCAACATGCACATCGGAACAAGCTGCATCATTGTCACAATAACAAACTCCAATAGTTTCAATTCAATATCCTTTATTCACTCAGTTCATATAATACATGCATTTATGAAGTCATGCAAATTGTTTTAGTCATACAAAATGTTGTGGAGCGCACGATAGAGCATCCAACCCAAGATTAGGGAGTACAGGATCCGCATCCGTGAGAAAGACACGTTGTTCGCATATGCTTAGTACTGGTTCTGCCCAGGAAGTCCTACATTTATCTAAGTTGTAAGACCTTGTTTCGCAATCGTGGTAAAATAAATAAGTTTAAAACAAAGTAACTTAAACATTACCCATACAGTTCAAATACAATTTAATTTATAATCAAATATAACAGCATACCATTCATCCGTCTCGGTGGGTGGGAGAGTTCCACAAAATACATAATCAGATTCAAAATATTTGTCATTTGATAATAAAACGTACATCTCCTAATTCATTCGTGGTTATGTGGTTTGATTCTTTGTTTTATTGTTTTGTTTTTAGAATTTGAATTTATTTTGTAGGTTTTCACGATATTGTAAGCGTCAAGTGAGTCGATGCAGGAGTTGTAACTTAATGAATAATGAATAGTTGAAAGGATTATTTATTATTGAATTAATGAATGAAAAAACATTTTTTAATTATACTGGTAATTTTTCATTGAATAAGGAACATTTAGTAGGTAAAGCTCTAAAGGCTTTAAACGTTCTATTGATCAGTTGTCAAAAAATACATTTAAACCCAAAAATTTTGTGTCAGTTATTTGATTTATTTGTTGGATCAATATTGTGTTATTCTTCTGAAATATGGGGTTTCACTAAATTCAAAGAAATTGAACGTCTTCATTTAAAATTATGTAAACGTCTTTTTAACGTTAGGTTAAGTACATGTACAGCAGGGGTTTACGGTGAACTTGGACGTTATCCGCTTTACATTACCCGATATAGTAGAATTATAAAGTATTGGTGTAAAATTATTGATACTGACCATATCATTATACATAAATTATATCAACAAGGTGTAAATGATTGTGCAAAAGGATATAAAAATTCGGTTTCCAATGTTAAGAAACTATTAAATGATAATGGGTTTTCTTACTTATTTACAGATGCTTCTTTTGATAAAAAACATTTCCTTATATGTTCAAAAAGCGTGTTATTGATTATTTTATCCAAGAATGGCAGGGCTCATTTAACAATTATCATGTTAAAGAAAAGTATAAATATTTCAAAAGTAGCTTTGCATATGAACAATATTTAGATATCCTTCAAAACGATTTAAGATTGTTTGTTACGAGAATAAGATTATCAGTACATACTCTTAGAATTCAAACAGGTCGTCATGCAAGAAATCACATTCCAAGAAATGAGAGATATTGTCTTTGTTATAACACTACTGAGGTATAAGATAAATACCATTTTATTTGCATCTGTCCTTGCTACAGTGATTTTAGAAAGACGTATATAAATAAACATGTTTTTCAAAGACCGTCTATGTACAAGCTTATGGAATTGCTTAAAACAAATGACAAAAGTATTTAATCAGATTTGCTCAGTATATTAAGAAGCCTCTGAAATTAAGAAACAGCATTTTAAACGTTTAATAGGTAAATATATTAAATATCTTTTATCTATTTTTGGAAACATTCACTGAATCAATAAAAGTAAATCATTTAAATATTTAATAAATTTGTTCATCTTCTTATTTGTATGAATTTATGACTTAAAAGTTTTTCTTGCATTATTTCGATATTGATAATAAAAATATATGAACTTACTTAAAATATAAATGAAAAATAGCGGTACAAATTATGTATTAATTAACAATATATTTTACGTGATAAAATTATTATGTATTGTAAATATGTTATACGATATACATACATCTACTAGTATGCGTATTATCTTGTATAATCAATGATAGTAACATAATAAAGTTAACAACAAAAGCCAAAAACACACACACACAAACAACACAACACATAACACACACACACACCACACAAATAACACACACACATACATACACACAACACACAAACACAACACACACAGTCAACACACACACTGGACGACATACATACATCTACCAGTATGCGTATAAGCTTGGTATAACTTGATGGTTCTAACGCTTTCTCAGTACTTCATCGAGTTAAATATCATAATATAATATTTACTTTTCAAAAGTGGATAACAAAACAATGTTATGACATATAAAGCATTATAACTTGGAATCCATGTGATGACAACAAAAAAAAAACAATAACTTAACTAGTAAACTAGTGTCTATTGGATAATCCTACCCGTTGGCATATAATCATATTTTCCAATGTCTAGTACAAGTCCCAGTTTGTATGTAAAGAATTATATCGTTACTCAAATGTAAAGTTTTCATCACCGTATCGATGTAATGTGAGTATATCTTCCATGCTAAAATTACTTTTTTCATTAACTATTTTTGCCTCTGCCGAGTAAGACTTTTTCTAGCCCCATCATTGGAGATTCAAACGCCAGCGATATTACAAATGCCCCGGCATACGATAGACATGCATGGGCCAGGAACAGATAAATCTGAAATAGGAAACAAAGCCCATGTCAGTATTTGTATATCTAATCTGACATCTGACATTTAATGTACCTGACATTTCATGTATTTTATAAAAAGTTAGGAAGCAATTTCCTTGAAGTTTGAACTCAAATAAGAAAGAATATCTGGGCTATGAATGATAATTATCTGGTAAAGTCGGAGACAAAATCTAAATAACGCTACTCAATATTTTGACACATGACATGAGTGTCTGTCGACTCATGTGATATGTGTACATGACTATTCAACTGACTATTTGGATATCCTGTCAGTACAAGAAAATGTGTCGGCTAATGTGATATGTGTACATAACTATTTTACTAACTATTTGGATATCCTGCTTGTACACGAGTGTGTGTCGACTCATGTGATATGTGAACATAACTATTCTTCTAACTATTTGGATATCCTGCCAGTACATGAGTGAGTGTCGACAGATGTAATATGTGTAAATGACTATTTTACTTACTATTTGGATATCCTGCCAGTACATGAGTGAGTGTCGACAGATGTAATATGTGTAAATGACTATTTTACTTACTATTTGGATATCCTGCAGGTATATGAGTGTGTATCGGCTCATGTGATATGTGTACATGACTATTTTACTGACTATTTGGATATCCTGCCAGTACTCGAGTGTGTGTCTACTGATGTGATATGTGTGCATGACTATTTTACTTACTATTTGGATATCCTGCAAGTACATGAATGTGTGTCGACTGATGTGATATGTGTACATGACTATTTTAATTACGATTTGGATATCCTGCCAGTACATGAGTGTGTGTCGACTGATGTGATATGTGTGCATGACTATTCTACTTACTATTTGGATATCCTGCCAGTCGTTGAGTGTGTGTCAGCTCATGTGATATGTGTACATGACTGTTTTACTTACTATTTGGATATCCTGTCAGTACATGAGTGTGTGTCGACTATTGTGATATGTGTACATGGCTATTCCACTTACTATCTGGATATCCTGCCAATACATAAATGTGTGTCGATTGATGTGATGTGTGTACATGACTATTCTACTTACTATTTGGATATCCTGCAAGGACATGCGTGTGTGTCGGCTCGTGTGATATGTGTACATGGCTATTCAACTTTCTATTTGGATATCCTGACAGTACATGATAGTATGTCGACTGATGTGATATGTGAACATAACTTTTCTACTTACAAGTTGGATATCCTGCCAGTACAAGAGTGTGTGTCGGCTCATGTGATATGTGTACATGACTATTCTACTAAATATTTGGATATCCTGCCAGTACATGAGTGTGTGTCGACTCATGTGATATGTGTTCATGACTATTTTACTTACTTCTTGGATATCCTGCCAGTACATGAGTGTGTGTCGACTCATGTGATATGTGAACATAACTATTCTACTTACTATATGGATATCCTGCCAGTACACGAGTGTGTGTCGACACATAAGATATGTGTGCATGACTATTCTACTAACTATTTGGATATACTGCAAGTACATGAGTGTGTGTCGGCTCATGTGATGTGTGTACATGACTATTCTACTAACTGTTTGGATATCCTGAAAGTATATGAATGTTGGTCGGCTCGTGTGTGATATGTGTACATGACTATTCTACTTACTATCTGGATATCCTGCCAGCACTTGAGTGTGTGTCGTCTTGTGTGATATTTGAACATGACTATTCCACTAACTGTTTGGATATCCTGACAGTACATGAATGATGGTCGGTTCATGTGATATGTGTTTATGAATGTTCTACTTACTATTTAGATATCCTGCCAGTACAAGAGTGTGTGTCGGCCCATGTGATATGTGAACATGACTATTCTACTAACTATTTGGATATACTACCAGTACACGAGCGGTGTCGACTCATGAGATATGTGTACATGACTATTCTACTTACTATTTGGATATCCTGCCAGTAGATGAATGTGAATCGGCTTATGTGATATGTGTGCATGACTATTTTACTAACTACTTGGATATCCTGCCAGTACATGAGTGTGTGTCGGCTCATGTGATATGTGTACATGACTATCTTACTTACTATTTGGATATCCTGCCAGTACACGAGCGGTGTCGACTCATGGGATATGTGTACATGACTATTCTACTAACTATTTGGATATCCTGCCAGTACATGAATGTGAGTCAACTTATGTGATATATGTACATGAATATTCTACTTAATATTTTGATATCCTGCTAGTAGATGAATGTGTGTCGGCTCATGTGACATGTGTACATGACTATTTTACTTACTAATTGGATATCCTGCCAGTACATGAGTGTGTGTCGAATGATGTGATATGTGTGCATGACTATTGTACTTACAATTTGGATATCCTGTCAATACATGAGTGTGTGTCGACTGATGTGATATGTGTACATGGCTATTCCACTTGCTATCCGGATATTCTGCCAGTACATAAAGGTGAGCTGATTGATGTGATGTGTGTACATGACTATTCTACTTACTATTTGGATAGCCTGCAAGGACATGCGTGTGTGTCGGCTCGTGTGATATGTGTACATGGCTATTCAACTTTCTATTTGGATATCCTGACAGTACATAATTGTATGTCGACTGATGTGATATGTGAGCATAACTTTTCTACTTACAATTTGGATATCCTGCCAGAACAAGAGTGTGTGTTGGCTCATGTGATATGTGTACATGACTATTCTACTTATTATTTGGATATCCTGCCAGTACATGAGTGTGTGTCGGCTATGTGATATGCGTACATGACTATTCTACTTACTATTTGGATATACTGCCAGTACATACATGTGTGTCGACTCATGTGTTATGTGCACATGACTATTCTAGTAACTATTGGGATATCCTACAAGTACATGAGCGGTGTCGACTCTTGGGATATGTGTACATGACTATTCTACTTATTTTTTGGATATCCTGCCAGTACATGAATGTATGGCGGCTATGTGATATGCGTACATGACTATTCTACTTACTATTTTGATATCCTGCCAGTACATAAATGTGTGTCGACCCATGTGTTATGTGCACATGACTATTCTACTAACTATTGGGATATCCTACCAGTACATGAGCGGTGTCGACTCATGGGATATGTGTACATGACTATTCTACTTATTATTTGGATATCCTGCCAGTACATGAATGTATGGCGGCTATGTGATATGCGTACATGACTATTCTACTTACTATTTGGATATCCTGCCAGTACATAACTGTGTGTCGACTCATGTGTCATGTGCACATGACTATTCTACTAACTATTGGGATATCCTACCAGTACATGAGCGGTGTCGACTCATGTGATATGTGTACATGGCTATTCTACTTAATATTTTGATATCCTGCTAGTACATGAATGTGTGTTGACTCATGTGGTATGTGTACATGACTATTTGCATATCCTGCCAGTACATGAGTAGTGTCGGCTCATGTGAAATGTAAATATGAATATTCTACTGACTATTTGGATATCCTGCCAATACATGAATGTGTGTCGACTCATGTGATATGTACATGGCTATTTTACTTACTATCTGGATATCCTACAAGTACATAAATGTGTGTCGATTGATGTGATGTGTACATGACTATTTTACTTACTATTTGGATATCCGGTCATTACATGAATGTGTGTCTACTCGTGTGATATGTGTACATGACAATTCTACTTGCTATTTTGATATCCTGCCAGTTCATGAGTGTGTGTCGGCTCGTGTGATATGTGAACATGACTATTCTACTTACTATTTAGATATTCTGCCAGTACATGAGTGTGTGTCGACTCATGTGGTATGTGTACATGGCTATTCTACTTACTATCTGGATATCCTACCAGTACATAAATGTGTGTCGATTGATGTGATGTGTACATGACAATTCTACTGATTATTTGGATATCCTGCCAGTACATGAATGTGTGTCGATTGATGTGATATGTGTACATGACTAGTCTACTAACTATTTGGATATAATGCCAGTATATGAATGTGTATCGACTCATGTGGTATGTGTACATGGCTATTCTACTTATTATTTGGATATCATGCTAGTACATGAGTTAGTGCTGGCTCATGTGATATGTGTTGATGACTATTCTACTTCCTATATGGATATCATGCCAGTACATGAATGTGTTTCGACTCATGTGGTATGTGTACATGGCTATTCTACTTATTATTTGGATATCCTGCTAGTACATGAGTTTGTGCTGGCTCATGTGATATGTGTAAATGACTTTTCTATTTCCTATTTGGATATCCTTCAAGTACATGAATGTGTGTATCGACTCATGTGGTATGTGTACATGGCTATTCTAGTTACTATTTTGATATCCTGCCAGTACATGAGTGTGTGACGACTCATATTATATGTGTATATGACTATTCTACTGACTATTTGGATATCCTGCCTGTACATGATTGTGTGTCGGCTCATGTGATATGCGTACATGACTATTCTACTAACTATTTGAATATACAGCCACTACATGTATGTGTGTGGACTCATGTGGTATGTGAAAATGACTATTCTAATTACTATTTGGATATCCTGCCAGTACATGAATGTGTGTCGACTCATGTGATATGTGAACATGACTATTCTACTAACAATTTGGATATCCTGCCAGTACATGAATGTGTGTCGGCTCATGTGGAATGTGTACATGACTATTCTACTTACTATTTGGATATCCTGCCAGTACATGAATGTGTGTCGGCTCATGTGATATGTGAACATGACTATTCTACTAACTATTTGGATATCCTGCCAGTACATGAATGTGTGTCGGCTCATGTGATATGTGAACATGACTGTTCTACTAACGCTTTGGATATACAGCCAGTATATGAATGTGTGTCGGCTAGAATGATATGTGAACATGACTATTCTACTTACTACTTGGATATCCTGCCAGTACATGAGTGTGTGTCGGCTCATGTGATATGTGTACATGACTATCTTACTTACTATTTGGATATCCTGCCAGTACACGAGCGGTGTCGACTCATGGGATATGTGTACATGACTATTCTACTAACTATTTGGATATCCTGCCAGTACATGAATGTGAGTCAACTTATGTGATATATGTACATGAATATTCTACTTAATATTTTGATATCCTGCTAGTAGATGAATGTGTGTCGGCTCATGTGACATGTGTACATGACTATTTTACTTACTAATTGGATATCCTGCCAGTACATGAGTGTGTGTCGAATGATGTGATATGTGTGCATGACTATTGTACTGACTATTTGGATATCCTGCCAGTACATGAGTGTGTGTCGGCTCATGTGATATGTGTACATGACTATTTTACTTACTATTTGGATATCCTGTCAATACATGAGTGTGTGTCGGCTCATGTGATATGTGAACATGACTATTCTACTAACTATTTGGATATATTGCCAGTACATGAATGTGTGTAAACTAATGTGATATGTGAACATGACTATTCTACTAACTATTTGGATATACTGCCAGTACATGAATGTGTGTCGACTCATGTGATAAGTGAACATGACTATTCTATTAACTATTTGGATATCCTGTCAGTACATGAATGTGTGTCAGCTCGTGTGATATGTCAACATAACTATTCTACTAACTGTTTGGATATCCTGCCAGTACATGAATGTGTGTCGGCTCGTGTGATATGTGAACATGACTGTTCTACTAACTTTTTGGATAAAATACCAGTACATGAATGTGTGTCGGCTCATGTGATAGGTGAACATGACTGTTCTACTAACTTTTTGGATAAAATGCCAATACATGAATGTGTGTCGGCTCGTGTGATATGTGAACATGACTATTCTACTAACTATTTGGATATATTGCCAGTACATGAATGTGTTTCGGCTCATGTGATATGTGTACATGACTATTCTACTAACTATTTGGATATACTGCCAGTACATGAATGTGTGTCGGCTCGTGTCATATGTGAACATGACCATTCTACTAACTATTTGGATATACTGCCAGTACATGAATGTGAGTCGACTCATGTGATATGTGAACATGACCGTTCTACTAACTTTTTGGATAAAATGCCAGTACATGAATGTGTGTCGGCTCATGTGATAGGTGAAAATGACTATTCTACTAACTATTTGGATATACAGCCAGTATATGAATTTGTGTCGGTACACGTGATATGTGAACATGACTATTATACTAACTATTTGGATATCCTGCAAGTACACGAATGTGTGTCGGCTCATGTGATATGTGAACATGACAATTCTACTAACCATTTGGATATACTGTCAGTACTTGAATGTGTGTCTGCTCGTGTGATATGTGAACATGACTATTGTACTAACTATTTGGATATACTGTCAGTACATGAATGTGTGTCGGCTATGTGATAAGAGTACATGACTATTCTACTAACTATTTGGATATCCTGCCAGTACATGAATGTGTGTCGGCTCGTGTGATATGTGAACATGACTATTCCACTAACTATTTGGATATATTGCCAGTACATGAATGTGTGTCGGCTACGTGATATGTGTACATGACTATTCTACTAACTATTTGGATATCCTGCTAGTACAGCAGTTTGTGTCGACTCATGTGATATGTGAACATGACTATTCTACTAACTATTTGGATATCCTAACAGTACATGAATGTGTGTCGGCTATGTGATATGTGAACATGACTATTCTACTAACTATTTGGATATACTGCCAGTACATGAATGTGTGTCGGCTCATGTGATATGTGAACATGACTATTATACTGACTATTTGGATATCCTGTCAGTACATGAATGTGTGTCGACTCGTTTGATATGTGAACATGACTATTCTACTAACTATTTGGATATACAGCCAGTATATGAATGTGTGTCGGCTTATGTGATATGTGAACATGACTATTCTACTAACTATTTTGATATCCTGCCAGTACATGAGTGTGTGACGACTCATATTATATGTGTACATGAATATTCTACTGACTATTTGGATATACTGCCAGTACATGAATGTGTGTCGACTCATGTGATATGTGAACATGACTATTCTACTAACTATTTGGATATACTGCCAGTACATGAATGTGTGTCGGCTCGTGTGATATGTGAACATGACTATTCTACTAACTATTTGGATATCCTGCCAGTACATGATTGTGTGTCGGCTCGTGTGATATGTGAACACGACTATTCTACTAACTATTTGATTTGGATATACTGCCAGTACACGAATGTGTGTCGGCTCGTGTGATATTTGAACACGACTATTCTACTAACTATTTGGATATCCTGCCTGTACACGAATGTGTGTCGGCTCGTGTGATATGTGAACACGACTATTCTACTAACTATTTGGATATCCTGACAGTACACGAATGTGTGTCGGCTCGTGTGATATGTGAACACGACTATTCTACTAACTATTTGGATATACTGCCAGTACAGGAATGTGTGTCGGCTCATGTGATATGTGAACACGACTATTCTACTAACTATTTGGATATCCTGCCAGTACATGAATGTGTGTCGACTCGTGTGATATGTGAACATGACTACTCTACTAACTATTTGGATATACTGCCAGTACATGAATGTGTGTCGACTCGTGTGATATGTGAACATGACTATTCTACTAACTATTTGGATATACTGCCAGTACATGAATGTGTGTCGGCTCGTGTGATATGTGAACATGACTATTCTACTAACTATTTTGATATCCTGCCAGTATATGAATGTGTGTCGGCTCGTGTGATATGTGAACATGACTATTCTACTAACTATTTTGATATCCTGCCAGTATATGAATGTGTGTCGGCTCGTGTGATATGTGAACATGACTATTCTACTAACTATTTGGATATACTGCCAGTACATGAATGTGTGTCGACTATGTGATATGTGAACATGACTATTCTACTAACTATTTGGATATACTGCCAGTACATGAATGTGTGTCGACTCGTGTGATATGTGAACATGACTATTCTACTAACTATTTGGATATCCTGCCAGTACATGAATGTGTGTCGACTCATGTGATATGTGAACATGACTATTCTTCTGACTATTTGGATATACTGCCAGTACATGAATGTGTGTCGGCTCATGTGATATGTGAACATGACTATTCTACTAACTATTTGGATATACTGCCAGTACATGAATGTGTGTCGGCTCGTGTGATATGTGAACATGACTATTCTACTGACTATTTGGATATACTGCCAGTACATGAATGTGTGTCGACTCGTGTGATATGTGAACATGACTATTCTACTAACTATTTGGATATACTGCCAGTACATCAATGTGTGTCGGCTCGTGTGATATGTGAACATGACTATTCTACTAACTATTTGGATATACTGCCAGTACACAGATGTGTGTCGTCTCATGTGATATGTGAACATGACTATTCTACTAACTATTTGGATATCCTGCCAGTACATGAATGTGTGTCGGCTCGTGTGATATGTGAACATGACTATTCTACTAACTATTTAGATATCCTGCCAGTACAGGAATGTGTGTCGGCTCGTGTGATATGTGTACATGACTATTCTACTAACTATTTGGATATACTGCCAGTACATGAATGTGTGTCGGCTCGTGTGATATGTGAACATGACTATTCTACTAACTATTTGGATATCCTGCCAGTACATGAATGTGTGTCGGCTATGTGATTTGTGAACATGACTATTCTACTAACTATTTGGATATACTGCCAGTACATAATGTGTGTCGGCTCGTGTGATATGTGAACATGACTATTATACTGACTATTTGGATATCCTGTCAGTACATGAATGTGTGTCGACTCGTGTGATATGTGAACATGACTATTCTACTAACTATTTGGATATACAGCCAGTATATGAATGTGTGTCGGCTTATGTGATATGTGAACATGACTATTCTACTAACTATTTTGATATCCTGCCTGTACATGAGTGTGTGACGACTCATATTATATGTGTACATGAATATTCTACTTACTATTTGGATATACTGCCAGTACATGAATGTGTGTCTGCTCGTGTGATATGTGAACATGACTATTCTACTAACTATTTGGATATCCTGCCAGTACATGAATGTGTGTCGGCTCGTGTGATATGTGAACATGACTATTCTACTAACTATTTGGATATCCTGCCAGTACATGATTGTGTGTCGGCTCGTGTGATATGTGAACACGACTATTCTACTAACTATTTGGATATACTGCCAGTACACGAATGTGTGTCGGCTCGTGTGATATTTGAACATGACTATTCTACTAACTATTTGGATATACTGCCAGTACACAATATGTGTCGGCTCGTGTGATATGTGAACATGACTATTCTACTAACTATTTTGATATCCTGCCAGTACATGAATGTGTGTCGGCTCGTGTGATATGTGAACATGACTATTCTAATAACTATTTGGATATACTGCCAGTACATGAATGTGTGTCGACTCGTGTGATATGTGAACATGACTATTCTACTGACTATTTGGATATACTGCCAGTACATGAATGTGTGTCGGCTCGTGTGATATGTGAACATGACTATTCTACTGACTATTTGGATATCCTGCAAGTACATGAATGTGTGTCGACTCGTGTGATATGTGAACATGACTATTCTACTGACTATTTGGATATACTGCCAGTACATGAATGTGTGTCGGCTCGTGTGATATGTGAACATGACTATTCTACTAACTATTTGGATATCCTGCCAGTACATGAATGTGTGTCGGCTCGTGTGATATGTGAACATGACTATTCTACTAACTATTTGGATATACTGCCAGAACATGAATGTGTGTCGGTTCGTGTGATATGTGAACATGACTATTCTACTAACTATTTGGATATACTGCCAGTACACGAATGTGTGTCGGCTCGTGTGATATGTGAACATGACTATTCTACTAACTATTTGGATATACTGCCAGTACACAGATGTGTGTCGTCTCATGTGATATGTGAACATGACTATTCTACTAACTATTTGGATATCCTGCCAGTACATGAATGTGTGTCGGCTCGTGTGATATGTGAACATGACTATTCTACTAACTATTTAGATATCCTGCCAGTACATGAATGTGTGTCGGCTCGTGTGATATGTGTACATGACTATTCTACTAACTATTTGGATATACTGCCAGTACATGAATGTGTGTCGGCTCGTGTGATATGTGAACATGACTATTCTACTAACTATTTGGATATCCTGCCAGTACATGAATGTGTGTCGGCTCGTGTGATATGTGAACATGACTATTCTACCAACTATTTGGATATACTGCCAGTACATGGATGTGTGTCGGCTCGTGTGATATGTGAACATGACTATTCTACTAACTATTTGGATATACTGCCAGTACATGAATGTGTGTCGGCTCGTGTGATATATGAACATGACTAATCTACTAACTATTTGGATATACTGCCAGTACATGAGTGTGTGTCGGCTCGTGTGAAATTTGTACATGACTATTCTACTGACTGTTTGGGTATTCTGTCAGTACATGAATGTTTGTCGACTGATATGATATGTATACATGACTAGTCTACTAACTATTTGGATATCTGCCAGTACATGAATGTGTGTCGGCGCATGTGATATGTGTACATGACTGTTCTACTTACAATTTGGATATCGTGCCGGTACATGAGTGTGTGTCGGCTCATTTGATGTTGACAATATTCTTCTTCTTACTATTTGGATATCCTGCCAGTACATGAATGTGTGTCGACTCATGTGACATGTGTACACGACTATTTTACTATTTGGATATCCTGCCAGTACACGAGTGTGTGTCGACTTATGTGATATGTGTGCATGACTATTCTACTAACTATTTGGATATCCTGCCAGTACATGAATGTGTGGCGGCTCATGTAATATGTATACATGACTACTGGATGGACAAGGTAAGCACAATACGTTAGTCGACTCAGCGGAATTATGGCTCGCCACGACAACAGCGTGTTCACGGGACCTGCAAATGAAACAGATTGTAAACATATCTACATATAGTTTTATTGAACAGAAATTATCAAGGGATCCCAACCGGGTTTAAATAGGTCACTGCTACTAGAAACAGAACAAAAATAATTTCAATAATTTTGTTTGCCTTTCATAGTTGATAATGTTTTTTAATAATAATTATTGTTGTTGCATTGACATAGATTTATTATAATGTATATCCAATACCTCCGTATCCGGTAGCACACGCAAATACCACCCACGCTATTGCTATTCCCCATGCCGTACGCGATGTTGCGTTGTAAAAAGCAGAAGCACTGATTCCAAGATTTCGTTCACCGTCAGATGAATACAGGCCATAAAGTGTTAACAACGCCATTGCTGTCGCTATAAGCCATCCCAGAGCGTTCACTACCTGTAACACATGGTCAGATAAGCATTAGGAAGTGTGTTGGTAATTCCTTCCTTGGGTGCAGTATGTGAATACTTCATCATGAATATATCTATCTTCTATATAGCCAAACCCCTTTCGATGACATTGGCTTTGGCGGAAGTCAGCTTACAAAGAGAGAAAAAGATTAAAAACATAAAGGAGATGATATACAGATTGTACTTTAAAGCTGGTTAAAAACAGCAGGTTTCGAAAAAGGTGGAGATTGCATATGTGTAACCTGTCTGAACGGATCGGGTTCAAAAGCGACAATATTTCCAGGGAGCGAGTTATATGAGCAATAGTACGAGGAAAGAAAGAAAACTTGTAATAGACAGTATTTGTTTGGATTGTCTGTAGGCCAGTAACATTTGGAAATTCGACTAAACTGTCATCTCCGAAAATATCAGGACCGAACAATATCTGGTTTGGAGAAGTTTCTGGTTTAAAGAGGTTTTCTTAATAAGTCCTGCCTGTATAAAAATGACAGTACTATTAGAATATAGCGGTACAATAGTTATTATTGGAGAATGGCCGGATTTGTCACAATGACATATACATGTATACTATACTTAATGTTACTCTGAACTTTCCACCTTGCAGACGACAAAACAGTATTTGAAATTTGTATTTTCAGAACAGCCATTCTAAGCGAACTGAAGACATTGTTTTATGTTCAACAACAATTCCTCTCCTAATGTAATAATAACGACACCATATAATTGTGTATTATGTTACTTCGGATTTAATAACAGATACACAACGATTAGGATGGACCGAAGTCGCTTGTATGGTAAAGGTGTAACAAAAAAAAACACCAAGTAAGTTGTAATAGGCATTTTAATTGAAAATGCCTGGAATAACATTAAATACCAATACATATATATATACATCAAAACATATCTGGGCATACAAAACCGCCAGATCAAAATTAATGGATATAAATAAAAACAAGACAATAACTAAGTAAAATTGAAAGCAATGAAAATTAAAATTAATAAAATTGTAAAAAACAATTACAAAATTATAAATGAGGAAATAGGGTGGCGGTTGGTAAAATCAAAATGCCACGTCAGCCTTCCATTAGATTACGGTTAGAACTGGGAAAGACTGGTACCTCACTCTATTTAAAAATGGGTAAGCGTTCTATGCACCGGTACCAGTAATAAATTAAAAGCCGAATATTATTTAGTAATTTACCGGCCGAAACAGAACATAAATCCTCATACATAAAAACCTTTATCTTTCATATAAACTTCATTTGTGAATTTCGTAAGATGCCAGTCTTCCATTATTTAATATATGTTGTTAACTATGGTGACTATACACTGCAAAAATGTCTAAAAAGCTGGGCTTGTAGAACTATGTAGTCTAACCAGCTGGGCTTGTAGAACTATGTAGGCTAAACAGCTGGGGTTGTAGAACTATGTAGGCTAAACGGCTGGGCTTGTAGAACTATGTAGGCTAAACAGCTGGACTTGTAAAACTATGTAGGCTAAACAGCTGGACTTGTAGAACTATGTAGGCTAAACAGCTGGGCTTATAGAACTATGTAGGCTAAACAGCTGGGGTTGTAGAACTATATAGGCTAAACAGCTGGACTTGTAGAACTATGTAGGCTAAACAGCTGGGCTTATAGAACTATGTAGGCTAAACAGCTGGGGTTGTAGAACTATGTAGGCTAACCAGTTGGACTTGTAGAACTATGTAGGCTAAACAGCTGGACTTGTATAACTATGTAGGCTAAACAGCTGGGCTTATAGAACTATGTAGGCTAAACAGCTGGGCTTATAGAACTATGTAGGCTAAACAGCTGGGGTTGTAGAACTATGTAGTCTAACCAGCTGGGCTTGTAGAACTATGTAGTCTAACCAGCTGGTCTTGTAGAACTATGTAGGCTTAACAGCTGGGCTTATAGAACTATGTAGGCTAAACAGCTGGGCTTGAATAACACTTTAAATACATACTTATGCATTGCGATTTGTAGAACAATATTAAAATGTAAAAACTTGATTTGTCTTGCGATTATTTAATCACTACATGGTGCTACAGTCTATCTAAGAAATTTAACAAAATATTCATTTACTTTTAATAAAAATATAATTATAAAACACCAACCTTATTCATCTTCACTTTACAATCAGTTATATAGAGTAAATATCCTGTAAAGAAGCCGACGGCGTATGGACCAATACGGGCCCAAGGCTTCACATATAACTTGTCCTCTTCATTTGTTCTGAAATGACGTTATTAAAATGACTCGCATCATTATCATTGCATTTTCTTAATAACACATAAAAAGTATCTAAAATATTCATAATTCGAATATGTTCTGATAGAAAACATAAACACGGTCCATGACTAGTTAGATCAAACATTGTTTGCAGCTGTATAAGTTTTGGTGTAATCAACAATAACCAACTGAAGTTAGTACACAGAAATATTTGTCCTCAGTCAGAAGAAATGGACGCGGTTAAAAAGAATGACAAAGGTTTTTCTTCATCTACTATAATTTAATATACCCTAACACTGTGTTAAAAGCCTGTGGCTTACCTAGGAGAAACAGGCCCATATTGTTTTATCGTACCTTCTGTTCTCAACACACATATACATACGAGTCGACAAAACGAGAATACAACGACTAGATGCGAGAAACAGACTGGTTATGGACATTAACAAACGTAGGCAAGTATAAAGCTTGGCGTCATTATTGCCGAGAGGCCCAGATCAGTAAATGTGCAAATAAATTTACATTAAAATTATACCGAGGACGTATCTATTTGGAATGAAATAATGATAAAATTTGACTGATTGTTGTCCAAGTTTACAACGTGATTACAAATATCAAGCACTGATCACAGCTAGTAACAAGAAATATGTCTATAGACATTGCTTAAATTTTGACTGATGACTGTGTAACCGGAGACGGTGTTGAAGTCACATAACCTCAAACTATTCGTCAATTCCTCGTTCGCTATTTTGCAATTTTTTCACGTTTGTCATACATTGAACACATAACATCGATAGATCTTGTGTTCTATCTATCCCAAGGCAGGTATATCTTTATACGAACCACTGTGTTTACATTGGAGGTCTACACAAATGTTCTACACACAGAAGGTCCACACAGTATATGTACTCGAATGTCCATACAGAAGGTTTACTGAATGTCCACACAGAAGGTTTACTGAAGGTCCACATACTAGACAGTTTACAGAAGGTTCACACAGGTTTACTGAAGGTCGACACAGAAGGTTTACTGAAGTTCGACACAGAAGGTTTACTGAAAGTCCACACAGACGGTTTACAGAACAGAACATATATTTTATTAAACTTAAGCATTACAGCTCAACGTCATACATATGTACAAAATCAATACATACGTTGAAATAAGGTGGTATATGAATATCGTTTCATTAAGTTGATAATTTGTGAGAGTGTTATCTTGGTATTTAGAAACAATCATACAAAAATTATTTTAAGCATCAACTCAATACAAATTTAAATTACAATACAATGCATTCTACATTGAACTGTTCAACGAGAATCACCGAGTTTGAAACACTTAATACAATTAGTTGCAAGTTTGTTTAAAATCGACATTTTGTCAATATTAGGAAGGTTAATAAACAGAAGGTTCCCACAGTTTTACTGAAGGTCGACACAGAAAGTTTATATGAGGTTTACTGAAGTTCGACACAGAAGGCTTACAGAAGGTCCACACAGAAAATTTACAGAATGTCTAATCTCAAGGTTTACAGATGGTCAACATAGATACTGAAGGTCATCAGAGAAGGTTTACAGCATGTCTGCACGGACCGTTTACTGAAGGTCTTTATCAAAGGGTTACAGAATGTCTGCACGGACCGTTTACCGAAGGTCTTTATTAAAGGGATACAGAATGTCTGCACGGACCGTTTACTGAGGGTCTTCACTGAAGGGTTACAGAAAGTCTGCACGGACCGTATACTGAGAGTCTTCACTGAAGGGTTACATAAAGTCTGCACGGACCGTATACTGAGAGTCTTCACTGAAGGGTTACATAATGTCTGCACGGACCGTATACTGAGGGTCTTCACTAAAGGGTTACATAATGTCTGCACGGACCGTTTACTGAGGGTCTTCACTAAAGGTTACATAATGTCTACACGGACCGTTTACTGAGGGTCTTCACTAAAGGGTTACATAATGTCTGCACGGACCGTATACTGAAAGTCTTCACTAAAGGGTTACAGAATGTCTGCACGGACCGTTTACTGAAGGTCTTCATTAAAGAGTTACAGAATGTCTGCACGGACCGTATACTGAAGGTCTTCACTAAAGGGTTACAGAATGTCTGCACGGACCGTATACTGAAGGTCTTAACTGAAGGGTTACAGAATGTCTGCACGGACCGTATACTGAGGGTCTTCACTGAAGGGTTACAGAATGTCTGCACGGACCGTTTACTGAGGGACTTCACTAAAGGGTTACAGATTGTATGCACGGACCGTTTACTGAGGGTCTTCACTAAAGGGTTACAGAATGTCTACACGGACCGTATACTGAAGGTCTTCACTAAAGTGTTACATAATGTCTGCACGGACCGTTTAATGAAGGTCTTCACTAAAGGGTTACAGAATGTCTGCAATGACCGTATACTGAAGGTCTTCACTAAAGGGTTACAGAATGTCTGCACGGACCGTATACTGAAGGTCTTCACTAAATGGTTACAGAATGTCTACACGGACCGTATACTGAAGGTCTTCACTAAAGGGTTACAGAATGTCTGTCTGCACGGACCGTATACTGAAGGCCTTCACTAAAGGGTTACAGAATGTCTACACGGACCGTATACTGAAGGTCTTCACTAAAGGGTTACAGAATGTCTGCACGGACCGTATACTGAAGGTCTTCACTAAAGGGTTACAGAATGTCTACACGGACCGTATACTGAAGGTCTTCACTAAAGGGTTACAGAATGTCTGCCTGCACGGACCGTATACTGAAGGTCTTCACTAAAGGGTTACAGAATGTCTGCCTGCACAGACCGTATACTGAAGGTCTTCACTAAAGGGTAATAGAATGTCTGCACGGACAGTATACTGAAGGTCGTCACTAAAGGGTTACAGAATGTCTGCCTGCACTGACCGTTTACTGAAGGTCTTCAATAAAGGGTTACAGAATGTCTGCCTGCACGGACCGTATACTGAAGGTCTTCACTAAAGGGTTACAGAATTCTGCACGGACCGTATACTGAAGGTCTTCACTAAAGTGTTACAGAATGTCTGCACGGACCGTATACTGAAGGTCTTCACTAAAGGGTTACAGAATGTCTGCACGGACCGTATACTGAAGGTCTTCACTAAAGGGTTACAGAATGTCTGCCTGCACGGACCGTATACTGAAGGTCTTCACTAAAGGGTTACAGAATGTCTGCACGGAACGTATACTGAAGGTCTTCACTAAAGGGTTACAGAATGATTGCACGGACCGTTAACTGAAGGTCTTCACTAAAGGGTTACAGAATGTCTGCACGGACCGTATACTGAAGGTCTTCACTAAAGGGTTACAGAATGTCTGCCTGCACGGGCCGTATACTGAAGGTCTTCACTAAAGGGTTACAGAATGTCTGCACGGACCGTACACTGAAGGTCTTCACTAAAGGGTTACAGAATGTCTGCACGGACCGTTTAATGAAGGTCTTCACTAAAGGGTTACAGAATGTCTGCACGGACCGTATACTGAAGGTCTTCACTAAAGGGTTACAGAATGTCTGCACGGATCGTTTACTGAAGGTCTTCACTAAATGGTTACAGAATGTCTACACGGACCGTTTACTGAAGGTCTTCACTAAAGGGTTACGGAATGTCTGTCTGCACGGACCGTATACTGAAGGCCTTCACTAAAGGGTTACAGAATGTCTACACGGACCGTATACTGAAGGTCTTCACTAAAGGGTTACAGAATGTCTGCACGGACCGTATACTGAAGGTCTTCACTAAAGGGTTACAGAATGTCTACACGGACCGTATACTGAAGGTCTTCACTAAAGGGTTACAGAATGTCTGCCTGCACGGACCGTATACTGAAGGTCTTCACTAAAGGGTTACAGAATGTCTGCCTGCACAGACCGTATACTGAAGGTCTTCACTAAAGGGTTATAGAATGTCTGCACGGACAGTATACTGAAGGTCATCACTAAAGGGTTACAGAATGTCTGCTTACACTGACCGTTTACTGAAGGTTTTCAATAAACGGTTACAGAATGTCTGCCTGCACGGACCGTATACTGAAGGTCTTCACTAAAGGGTTACAGAATTCTGCACGGACCGTATACTTAAGGTCTTCACTAAAGGGTTACATAATGTCTGCCTGCACGGACCGTATACTGAAGGTCTTCAATAAAGGGTAACAGAATGTCTGCACGGACCGTAAACTGAAGGTGTTCACTAAAGTGTTACAGAATGTCTACACGGACCGTATACTGAAGGTCTTCACTAAAGGGTTACAGAATGTCTGCACGGACCGTTTACTGAAGGTGTTCACTAAAGGGTTACAGAATGTCTGCACGGAACGTTTACTGAAGGTCTTCTCTAAAGGGCTACAGAATGTCTGCACGGACCGTATACTGAGGGTCTTCACTAAAGGGTTACAGAATGTCTGCACGGACCGTATACTGAGGGTCTTCACTAAAGCGTTACAGAATGTCAGCCTGCACGGACCGTTTACTGAAGGTCTTTACTAAAGGGTTACAGAATGTCTGCATGGACCGTATACTGAAGGTCTTCACTAAATGGTTACAGAATGTCTGCACTGACCGTTTACTGAAGGTCTTCAATAAAGGGTTACAGAATGTCTGCCTGCACGGACCGTATACTGAAGGTCTTCACTAAAGGGTTACAGAATTCTGCACGGACCGTATACTGAAGGTCTTCACTAAAGGGTTACAGAATGTCTGCAAGGACCGTTTACTGAAGGTCTTCATTAAAGGGTTACAGAATGTCTGCACGGACCGTTTACTGAAGGTCTTCACTCAAGCGTTACAGAATGTCTACACGGACCGTTTACTGAAGGTCTTCACTAAAGAGTTACAGAATGTCTGCACGGACCGTATATTGAAGGTCTTCACTAAAGGGTTACAGAATGTCTGCACAATGGGTTTACTGAAGATCTTCACTAAAGGGTTACAGAATGTCTGCGCGGACCTTATACTGAAGGTCTTCACTAAAGGGTTACAGAATGTCTGCACGGACCGTATACTGAAGGTCTTCACTAAAGGGTTACAGAATGTCTGCCTGCACGGGCCGTATACTGAAGGTCTTCACTAAAGGGTTACAGAATGTCTGCACGGACCGTATACTGAAGGTCTTCACTAAAGGGTTACAGAATGTCTGCACGGAACGTATACTGAAGGTCTTCACTAAAGGGTTACAGAATGTCTGCCTGCACAGACCGTATACTGAAGGTCTTCACTAAAGGGTTACAGAATGTCTGCACGGACAGTATACTGAAGGTCTTCACTAAAGGGTTACATAATGTCTGCCTGCACGGACCGTATACTGAAGGTCTTCAATAAAGGGTAACAGAATGTCTGCACGGACTGTAAACTGAAGGTGTTCACTAAAGGGTTACAGAATGTCTGCACGGAACGTTTACTGAAGGTCTTCACTAAAGGGTTACAGAATGTCTGCACGGACCGTATACTGAGGATCTTCACTAAAGGGTTACAGAATGTCTGCACGGACCGTATACTGAGGGTCTTCACTAAAGCGTTACAGAATGTCAGCCTGCACGGACCGTTTACTGAAGGTCTTCACTAAAGGGTTACAGAATGTCTGCATAGACCGTATACTGAAGGTCTTCACTAAATGGTTACAGAATGTCTGCACGGACCGTTTACTGAAGGTCTTCACTAAAGGGTTAGAGAATGTCTGCACGGACTGTATACTGAAGGTCTTCACTAAAGCGTTACAGAATGTCTGCACGGAACGTTTACTGAGGGTTTTCACTAAAGGGTTACAGAATGTCTGCACGGACCGTATACTGAGGGTCTTCACTAAAGGTTTACAGAATGTCTGCACGGACCGTATACTGAGGGTCTTCAATAAAGGGTTACAGAATGTCTGCACGGACCGTTTACTGAAGGTGTTCACTAAAGGGTTACAGAATGTCTGCACGGAACGTTTACTGAAGGTCTTCACTAAAGGTTTACAGAATGTCTGCACGGACCGTATACTGAGGGTCTTCACTAAAGGGTTACAGAATGTCTGCACGGACCGTATACTGAGGGTCTTCACTAAAGCGTTACAGAATGTCTGCCTGCACGGACCGTTTACTGAAGGTCTTCACTAAAGGGTTACAGTATGTCTGCATGGACAGTATACTGAAGGTCTTCACTAAATGGTTACAGAATGTCTGCACGGACCGTTTACTGAAGGTCTTCACTAAAGGGTTACAGAATGTCTGCACGGACCGTATACTGAAGGTCTTCACTAAAGGGTTACAGAATGTCTGCACGGACCGTTTACTGAAGGTCTTCACTAAAGCGTTACAGAATGTCTACACGGACCGTTTACTGAAGGTCTTCACTAAAGAGTTACAGAATGTCTGCACGGACCGTATATTGAAGGTCTTCACTAAAGGCTTACAGAATGTCTGCACAATGGGTTTACTGAAGATTTTCACTAAAGGGTTACAGAATGTCTGCGCGGACCTTATACTGAAGGTCTTCACTAAAGGGTTACAGAATGTCTGCACGGACCGTATACTGAAGGTCTTCACTAAAGGGTTACAGAATGTCTGCCTGCACGGGCCGTATACTGAAGGTCTTCACTAAAGGGTTACAGAATGTCTGCACGGACCGTATACTGAAGGTCTTCACTAAAGGGTTACAGAATGTCTGCACGGACCGTTTAATGAAGGTCTTCACTAAGGGGTTACAGAATGTCTGCACGGACCGTATACTGAAGGTCTTCACTAAAGGGTTACAGAATGTCTGCACGGACCGTATACTGAAGGTCTTCACTAAATGGTTACAGAATGTCTACACGGACCGTATACTGAAGGTTTTCACTAAAGGGTTACAAAATGTCTGTCTGCACGGACCGTATACTGAAGGCCTTCACTAAAGGGTTACAGAATGTCTACACGGACCGTATACTGAAGGCCTTCACTAAAGGGTTACAGAATGTCTACACGGACCGTATACTGAAGGCCTTCACTAAAGGGTTACAGAATTTCTACACGGACCGTATACTGAAGGTCTTCACTAAAGGGTTACAGAATGTCTGCACGGACCGTATACTGAAGGTCATCACTAAAGGGTTACAGAATGTCTTCACGGACCGTATACTGAAGGTCTTCACTAAAGGGTTACAGAATGTCTGCCTGCACGGACCGTATACTGAAGGTCTTCACTAAAGGGTTACAGAATGTCTGCCTGCACAGACCGTATACTGAAGGTCTTCACTAAAGGGTTATAGAATGTCTGAACGGACAGTATACTGAAGGTCGTCACTAAAGGGTTACAGAATGTCTGCCTGCACTGACCAATTACTGAAGGTCTTCAATAAAGGGTTACAGAATGTCTGCCTGCACGGACCGTATACTGAAGGTCTTCACTAAAGGGTTACAGAATTCTGCACGGACCGTATACTGAAGATCTTCACTAAAGTGTTACAGAATGTCTGCACGGACCGTATACTGATGGTCTTCACTAAAGGGTTACAGAATGTCTGCACGGACCGTATACTGAAGGTCTTCAATAAAGGGTTACAGAATGTCTGCCTGCACGGACCGTTTACTGAAGGTCTTCACTAAAGGGTTACAGAATGTCTGCACGGACCGTTTACTGAAGGTCTTCACTAAAGCGTTACAGAATGTCTACACGGACCGTTTACTGAAGGTCTTCACTAAAGAGTTACAGAATGTCTGCACGGACCGTATATTGAAGGTCTTCACTGAAGGGTTACAGAATGTCTACACAATGGGTTTACTGAAGATCTTCACTAAATGGTTACAGAATGTCTGCGCGGACCTTATACTGAAGGTCTTCACTAAAGGGTTACAGAATGTCTGCACGGACCGTATACTGAAGGTCTTCACTAAAGGGTTACAGAATGTCTGCCTGCACGGGCCGTATACTGAAGGTCTTCACTAAAAGGTTACAGAATGTCTGCACGGACCGTATAGTGAAGGTCTTCACTAAAGGGTTACAGAATGTCTGCACGGACCGTTAACTGAAGGTCTTCACTAAAGGGTTACAGAATGTCTGCACGAACCGTATACTGAAGGTCTTCACTAAATGGTTACAGAATGTCTACACGGACCGTATACTGAAGGTCTTCACTAAAGGGTTACAGAATGTCTGTCTGCACGGACAGTATACTGAAGGCCTTCACTAAAGTGTTACAGAATGTCTACACGGACCGTATACTGAAGGTCTTCACTAAAGGGTTACAGAATGTCTGCATGGACCGTATACTGAAGGTCTTCACTAAAGGGTTACAGAATGTCTACACGGACCGTATACTGAAGGTCTTCACTAAAGGGTTACAGAATGTCTGTCTGCACGGACCGTATACTGAAGGTCTTCACTAAAGGGTTACAGAATGTCTGCCTGCACAGACCGTATACTGAAGGTCTTCACTAAAGGGTTATAGAATGTCTGCACGGACATTATACTGAAGGTCGTCACTAAAGGGTTACAGAATGTCTGCCTGCACTGACCGTTTACTGAAGGTCTTCAATAAAGGGTTACAGAATGTCTGCCTGCACGGACCGTATACTGAAGGTCTTCACTAAAGGGTTACAGAATGTCTGCACGGACCGTATACTGAAGGTCTTCACTAAATGGTTACAGAATGTCTACACGGACCGTATACTGAAGGTCTTCACTAAAGGGTTACATAATGTCTGTCTGCACGGACAGTATACTGAAGGCCTTCACTAAAGGGTTACAGAATGTCTACACGGACCGTATACTGAAGGTCTTCACTAAAGGGTTACAGAATGTCTGCACGGACCGTATACTGAAGGTCTTCACTAAAGGGTTACAGAATGTCTACACGGTCCGTATACTGAAGGTCTTCACTAAAGAGTTACAGAATGTCTGTCTGCACGGACCGTATACTGAAGGTCTTCACAGAAGGGTTACAGAATGTCTGCCTGCACAGACCGTATACTGAAGGTCTTCACTAAAGGGTTATAGAATGTCTGCACGGACATTATACTGAAGGTCGTCACTAAAGGGTTACAGAATGTCTGCCTGCACTGACCGTTTACTGAAGGTCTTCAATAAAGGGTTACAGAATGTCTGCCTGCACGGACCGTATACTGAAGGTCTTCACTAAAGGGTTACAGAATTCTGCACGGATCGTATACTGAAGGTCTTCACTAAAGTGTTACAGAATGTCTGCACGGACCTGTATACTGAAGGTCTTCACTAAGGGTTACAGAATGTCTGCACGGACCGTATACTGAAGGTCTTCACTAAAGGGTTACAGAATGTCTGCCTGCACGGACCGTATACTGAAGGTCTTCACTAAAGGGCTACAGAATGTCTGCACGGAAAGTATACTGAAGGTTGTCACTAAAGGGTTACAGAATGTCTGCACGGACCGTTTACTGAAGGTCTTCACTAAAGGGTTACAGAATGTCTGCACGGACCGTTTACTGAAGGTCTTCACTAAAGGGTTACAGAATGTCTGCCTGCACAGACCGTATACTGAAGGTCTTCACTAAAGGGTTACAGAATGTCTGCACGGACAATATACTGAAGGTCTTCACTAAAGGGTTACAGAATGTCTGCCTGCACGGACCGTATACTGAAGGTCTTCAATAAAGGGTAACAGAATGTCTACACGGACCGTATACTGAAGGTCTTCACTAAAGGGTTACAGAATGTCTGCACGGACCGTATACTGAAGGTCTTCACTAAAGGGTTACAGAATGTCTGCACGGACCGTTTACTGAAGGTGTTCACTAAAGGGTTACAGAATGTCTGCACGGAACGTTTACTGAAGGTCTTCACTAAAGGGTTACAGAATGTCTGTACGGACCGTATACTGAGGGTCTTCATTAAAGGGTTACAGAATGTCTGCACGGACCGTATACTGAGGGTCTTCACTAAAGCGTTACAGAATGTCTGCCTGCACGGACCGTTTACTGAAGGTCTTCACTAAAGGGTTACAGAATGTCTGCATGGACCGTATACTGAAGGTCTTCACTAAATGGTTACAGAATGTCTGCCTGCACGGACCGTTTACTGAAGGTCTTCACTTAAAGGTTACAGAATGTCTGCACGGACTGTATACTGAAGGTCTTCACTAAAGCGTTACAGAATGTCTGCACGGAACGTTTACTGAGGGTCTTCACTAAAGGGTTACAGAATGTCTGCACGGACCGTATACTGAGGGTCTTCACTAAAGGGTTACAGAATGTCTGCACGGACCGTATACTGAGGGTCTTCACTAAAGGGTTACAGAATGTCTGCACGGACCGTTTACTGAAGGTGTTCACTAAAGGGTTACAGAATGTCTGCACGGAACGTTTACTGAAGGTCTTCACTAAAGGGTTACAGAATGTCTGCACGGACCGTATACTGAGGGTCTTCACCAAAGGGTTACAGAATGTCTGCACGGACCGTATACTGAGGGTCTTCACTAAAGCGTTACAGAATGTCTGCCTGCACGGACCGTTTACTGAAGGTCTTCACTAAAGGGTTACAGAATGTCTGCATGGACCGTATACTGAAGGTCTTCACTGAATGGTTACAGAATGTCTGCACTAACCGTTTACTGAAGGTCTTCACTAAGGGGTTACAGAATGTCTGCACGGACCGTATACTGAAGGTCTTCACTAAAGGGTTACAGAATGTCTGCCTGCACGGGCCGTATACTGAAGGTCTTCACTAAAGGGTTACAGAATGTCTGCACGGACCGTATACTGAAGGTCTTCACTAAAGGGTTACAGAATGTCTACACGGACCGTATACTGAAGCTCTTCGCTAAAGGTTTACAGAATGTCTGCACGGACCGTATACTGAAGGTCTTCACTAAATGGTTACAGAATGTCTACACGGACTGTTTACTGAAGTTCTTCAATAAAGGGATACAGAATATCTGCACGGACCGTTTACTGAAGGTCTTCACTAAAGGGTTACAGAATGTCTGCACGGACCGTTTACTGAAGGTCTTCACTAAAGCGTTACAGAATGTCTACACGGACCGTTTACTGAAGGTCTTCACTAAAGAGTTACAGAATGTCTGCACGAACCGTATATTGAAGGTCTTCACTAAAGGGTTACAGAATGTCTGCACAAACCGTTTACTGAAGATCTTCACTAAAGTGTTACAGAATGTCTGCGCGGACCTTATACTGAAGGTATTCACTAAAGGGTCACAGAATGTCTACACAGAACGTCTACTGAAATTATAAGTTGGAATTTGGCGCAAAAGGTCTACTTAAAATGCTGTCTAGCATGATGTATAAACAGAGCTTGTTTCACAATTTATTGGTATACCTTTCATGCTTAAACTTTAAACTTTTATTAAAAGGCAGGCTTGATTTGAATGTATACGTACGCTGGGAGAAAACTGTTGGCCAGAAAGTTGTTGTCACTGGAGATGACACCAGCGCTGATAAAGTTGACTAGAATTAAAGCAAAACAAGAAATCGTACCCCACAAAGGTGAGCTGAAAATAAAGGGGAAATGTATTCAACTGATTTTAGACATGTATGAAATAATGTGTAAAGCTCAATAAAATCTAAATATACTTATTTACAAGAAATATACATTAGTTGTGGTCTAAACACAAACGTTCAAATATGTTATTACGGTTCTGCCGAAAGTGACACTTTTCTGGACTTCAGTCATAATTTTTATGACTGCATACTAGTACATTTAGTTTAAAATGTTAGAAGTAAATTTCTCGAAGCACAATTCTTTGCACATGCATGTATTGCCGTCTATGATTAGATGGAATTTGTTGACAGTTTATATTGAATTAATATCAATTAATTTAAAAGATTTACAGGCACCGATTGTGTTTTATTTGGTTAAATGAATATACTCACTAATACAATGGGATCAACATCAATGGACTGATGATGTAAAACTGCATGTCATTGGCCAAGTACCAAGCCCAACCCATACACTATGGAATGTAGAAAAAGCGAATTTCAACATAGAAATTGTGTCACATCTTCATAGAATAAAAATAATACACTGGTGTTAATTACGCACACCTGCGTAAGCGGTCACGGTCACCTCTATCAAGCAGCCGCTTGTCTTAAACAGCGTCATTTTCTATTTCCCATTTATATGCTTTCAGAGCAAACTAATCTTTATTAAGCAACAACTTGTACAGGTTTGACTTTACTATGTTAAGACTTAGCAGTATTGGTCGTTCCCACCCTGTTACTATTGGCTACTAAGATGATATCAGATACACTACACTACAGCATCATGTTGTCGATAAATTATATCATTCCCCACCCACGGGACTTCCCCTTTCCCCTCATTCTTAAGCATATGCAGGATCAGTAAAATATCGTACTGAAAAGCAGACGACTTAAAGACGACTCCATTTAATATAGATTTCGAAAGCTGTCACTTGAGTGACATAAAATAGGAGGAGTAATTTGTTTTTGAATATGTGAAGAGTTTATTTTTAATAGTAGTATGATTTACACAAGGCCTATAGTGTATAGTGTAATGTATAATTGGTGTTTATAACAAAAATATATGGTTAACATTGTAAGACTAGTTTTCTTATTAAAGAAATAACGACATGTCCTGATCTGATTGGTTATCGATTACTGGAATATGATAAACTCGAATAAAACTGAAACAAAAACGTTGTTTTCTGTATATTACACGATTACAGAAATTTTGCATAATTTATGCAGCAACTGTTGCTTACGCAGCTTTTGTTCTACGAATATAGCCAGTTTACTGCAGGGCTGTATACATTTCATATATACAATTGCAGTTGATGCTTTGTTGCAAGCTCCGTGGTGTCCCTACAGATTGCCCCAGTGGTGTCCCTACAGATTGCTTTAGTGGTGTCCCTACATATTGCCTCAGTGGTGTCCCTACAGACTGCCTCAGTGATGTCCCTACAGATTGCCTCAGTGGTGTCCCTACAGACTGCCTCAATTGTGTCCCTACAGATTGCCTCCGTGGTGTCCCTACAGATTGCCTCAGTGGTGTCCCTACAGCTTGACTAAGTGGTGTCCCTACAGATTGCCTCAGTGGTGTCCCTACAGCTTGACTAAGTGGTGTCCCTACAGATTGCCTCAGTGGTGTCCCTACAGACTGCCTCAATGGTGTCCCTACAGACTGCCTCAGTGGTGTCCCTACAGACTGCCTCAGTGGTGTCCCTACAGATTGCCCCAGTGGTGTCCCTACAGATTGCCCCAGTGGTGTCCCTACAGACTGCCTCAGTGGTGTCCCTACAGACTGCCTCAGTGGTGTCCCTACAGACTGCCTCAGTGGTGTCCCTACAGATTGCCTCCGTGGTGTTCCTACAGATTGCCTCAGTGGTGTCCCTACAGACTGCCTCAGTGGTGTCCCTACAGACTGCCTCAGTGATGTCCCTACAGACTGCCTCAGTGGTGTCCCTACAGACTGCCTCAGTGGTGTCCCTACAGATTGCCTCAGTGGTGTCCCTACAGACTGTCTCAGTGGTGTCCCTACAGACTGCCTCAGTGGTGTCCCTACAGACTGCCTCAGTGGTGTCCCTACAGCTTGCCTAAGTGGTGTCCCTACAGCTTGCCTAAGTGGTGTCCCTACAGATTGCCTCAGTGGTGTCCCTACAGATTGCCTCAGTGGTGTCCCTACAGATTGCCTCAGTGGTGTCCCTACAGATTGCCTCAGTGGTGTCCCTACAGATTGCCTCAGTGGTGTCCCTACAGATTGCCCCAGTGGTGTCCCTACAGATTGCCTCCGTGGTGTCCCTACAGATTGCCTCAGTGGTGTCCCTACAGTGGTGTCCCTACAGATTGCCTCCGTGGTGTCCCTACAGATTGCCTCAGTGGTGTCCATACAGATTGCCTCAGTGGTGTCCCTACAGATTGCCTCAGTGGTGTCCCTACAGATTGCCTCCGTGGCGCCCTACAGATTGCCTCAGTGGTGTCCCTACAGATTGCCTCCGTGGTGTCCTTACAGATTGCCTCAGTGGTGTCCCTACAGACTGCCTCAGTGGTGTCCCTACAGATTGCCTCAGTGGTGTTGTATCAATAAGTTCATTCAGTAGCGTTTGACAATAAAATACAACTTCAGACGGTGCTAGGGGTAATAAGGGGCACGTTTCATTAACTCTCATGAACATTCTTAATAAAACAATGTCTGCTGTTTTTTTGTTTTTTTTAGCACGATCGTGATTCAAACGGATGGTTTTATGAATTAGGATATTGCAAATACACGCCATGAAATGTCATTGAAATAAAAGATCTCCCCTGAGGAAGAAAAAGCAGAAAGAATGAGCAGCAATATACGAAACAACCAATGCTCGTCGGCTTCAAAACAAAGTTCGGTGAAAGAGTATTGAGCATAAAGAGTATTGGTTAACAGCCCTTTAAAAAGGGTTTCTACAAAGATTCGTCTTTTCTATTATTCTAAAAACGGAAAAATGTAAAAGTACAAAAACCGAGGAGGCTCGCACAGGAAAAACTTATTAAATACCATTGATTATAATTGATAATCAAGCTGGCTATATCACGCTTATCTCATATAAAATAAGTGGTTCAGCAGAGAACGATGAGTTTTATTACTGTTGCTGTTATACGTAAGATGATTTTATTACAGTTGCTGTTACACGTAAGCTGGTTTTATTACTGCTGCTGTTATACGTAAGCTGTAAGCTGTTTTTATTACTGTTGCTGTTATACGTAGGCTGTTTTATTACAGTTGCTGTTATACGTAAGCTGTTTTTATTACTGTTGCTGTTATACGTAAGCTGTTTTTATTACAGTTGCTGTTATACGTAAGCTGTTTTTATTACTGTTGCTGTTATACGTAAGCTGTTTTTATATCATTGAATGCTTAATTTGGAATGTCAACCCAGACCAGCAGTTATAACCGTTATTATAAAGAAAGTTAACATTTTTTTTTAATTTGCACTTTAGTCTCGTTTTAAGCGTATCACACTCAAAGTATCTGATTTGTATGGCACAACAAGTTTGGTTATGTTTTATACAAATACACATCAGACACGTTTAGTTGTTTTTGTTGTGGTATGGTATTTAGCGTCGCTTTAAACACTTTTTGAGTTATATTACGACGGTCTGCACTTGAGGCCGTATTCTGAGCGCTGTCACACTGGATTATCATGCCGTAGACACGTGTTATGATACCCCTGCCAGACACCAGGCCAACTATATCTATCCTTTAAATGTTGAGCGCAAAGCGAGGGCGTTTCTAGTACCACTTTTCAAGTTTTTGGTATGACCCGGCGAGGCGGAAACTTTACCCATACACCACCGCTTTGGTATATCAAAAGAAAAACTCCATAACACTGAAACAGTTAACTTTATGAGTTATATGTACAAACACAAACAATTAACCAAGTAGTAATTACTTGTTGTCCAGTGGTACAACATCGGCTCTTTGATCGGAGGGTCGTGGGCTCGATCCGCCGACACGGCAATATGTGGTGTCTTTGAGCAAGACATTATTTCCTCATATACTTAATAATCACTAGTTCTACCCAGGAATACTTCGAACGTGATTTTTATAAGTTGTAATCGAAATAAAATAAATAAGTTTAAACTAATTAGTCGTTGTACCTGTTTACCGGCTGGATAGAAATTGTTGATATATAAAATGTTTTGCCACCAAGTGTCGCGGCATTCGTCAACTTCAACACCAGTCTGGCTCCACAACGGGCCTTCGTACCAGTACTTTATTGTGACGACATACAACATCAACCAGAGCATGTACGGTGGAGTCAGTCTGCAATTAGTGGGATAATTTATATATCTTGGTACCATACGGACAAAAATGTTGAAATGGCGAAGAACAATGTCACTGTAACATTGTAGCCTATTTTTTTATAGCTCAATTATAACAAGAGCACCGCAAGCGGGTGCAGACGTTCGTTTTTTCCCAAATCTATTAAGGACGTTTCCTATAGTTTTTGTCATTATTTTCCTATGGATAGAATTTATGAAACTTCTAAGTTTTAAGTTTAATGTATGTTCATGCAATATCAGAAATAAAAAAACACACGTTACCGTACAGATGTTTTGGTATTTTACCTCCTCATAAACATACCCGTTCTTGAAATCTGGCGAAATAATGTTGATTTTACCAGCAATGCGAAAAAAATATTGTTGACATCAATTATTTAATAAAACTTATATATAGATGCATGCATATAATAATAATTGACATGGAAATGGTAATTATAAGTTTGAATTTAATTGTTTAGGGTTTTTAAAAACAAAATCATTTAAACAGTGTCAATTGTTTTTTTCAATTCTGCATAAAAATATAGCGTTTTTTTAATATTTTGAAATAGTGTATGGATAAATTTTGCTAAAAAAACTCACAAAGTACTCTCTGATACCTATTGTAATGACAAGCAAAATAAAAAATACACTTTACCGCGTAATTTAAGAAAAATAGCTCTTAAAGTATACTAGCGTTAAATAAATTGCAGTTGCAAAATTAACGGTTTTATACTAAATGAGCATATTTGGTTACATATTAAGATTTCCATTATATTCATATTCAGGTTAAATTACTTTACAAAATCAATAATATTACTGAAAAAATAAGATAGATTTAAAAAAAAACACAACAAAAAACTAGATCTGTCGAATAGCAGAGTGGTAACTCGACTATTCTAGCCTTGTCACAGAACGGTATATTATATGAACCATCAGAAAAAACAGATATATCTGTATCAATGAAGCCATCTTTAATATTAGCAAAATAGTAGATACATGTAATACTATGTGCAAGTAGGACTATTAGGACAGAATATACACTATGCATATGTCTTTGTCTTGCTATGGATAACTAGCCAGTAATTAAGTTGAAATGGGGCAGAGTATTTAATTTAATACATTTTTTTTAAATCTTGGTGTGGATGGGTTGGGATTGGGGTGGGATTGGGGGTGGTGGGGTATTTGAGCCAAAGTTTAATATACTGGGATGTGCAGTTTTAATACAATAAAAAAAGTTTGAGGAGGTGTCTTGGGGCCGATAAGAAAGTTTAAAAGGGACAGTGTACTCAATACAGAACAAAATAAAAAAATAGGCTGTGGGTGGTTAGTAAGAAATGAACAGAGTAGCATTAAATCTAAAACAAAACAACATTTAAAGAAATGAAGAAATGGGTTAGGTGGGTGTCCTTGAGGTTGGTAACAAAGTTGAAATGGGGCAAAGTATTTAATTTAAAACAAAACAAAAAATAATAGCGGGGGTCTTGTTCTTAGGGTTGGTAACAAAATTGAAATGAAAAGGGTGTTTTATTTTATACAAAATAAAATATAAAAAATCGTACAAATACCCAATGGCAATAATAGTTTTGGGCTCATAAAACATAAATAACCAGATAATGCAAGTATTAACCAAGTCTATTAAATAGGTCAGTGATGTAAATCTTTTTTCAGTTGATGGTGACCACTTTACAGAATCAATAGAATTACTGAAAAAATAAAACAGATTAAAACAAGACAAACCCGAGCCAAACAAAGCACTTAAACCTAAGGTTTAAGAGCCCAAAGTATGTACATTTAGGTAAGCTAACTATATACATTGTTTCTATAACATAATATGAATGTGTTAATGAAGTATAGTATAACAATAGTAGTTCATTCAGAAACAGAAAAATCTGAGTTAAAATAAAACTTTAACCGGCGGACGACGACGACAAAGACACTAGGGTCATGACAACAGCTCTTCGTTTTTTCAAAAAGACGAGCTAAAAATGATTCATTTTCGTTAAAAAATGCACTGCTTTCTTGCTTCTCTTGTGACCTTTTATATCCTACATAGGCCATTTCTGCAGGTGGTTGTATCTCGTACTTGTACATCAGAGATGTGTGGTATGATAATTAGCCTACTGTCATATCATGTTACCAACGTAAGTATCAACCAATCAGCACTCACCTCCAGAATCTGTGGAAGTAGTACATCCCCCAGTTAAACTTGAACATGCCTCCCCTCTTCTTCATTTCCTTCAGTGATAAATACGCCACGAGTAGCCCACTGAAAACATTATAAAGGCTGTATATAGAATGTTCTACTATGAAATATTTACATACTTAAATAATATTTCGATATTAAGTATTTCCTCGCTGTATCATGAAATTATGCTCACTCACAAGACTGATCATTACTAAATCGCGATTGATCCTAAATTTATCCATAACTTTCAACCCAATGTTGATTAACCTTAATAATTAAATTGTTATTATTATTATTATTATACTTAAAAACAGACAATATGAAATACTGTTTCCCTATGTAAAAGAAGAAAAGAAAAAACATTTATAATATTCAGGTACCACTTTACAACGTCATTTTCAATCAACCACTGACAACTTAGTCATTCTGCGCGCAATCATGCAAATGAAACGTTCCAGTTCACTGGACTTCATTTCAATTTATGCACATTGCGCGGTTGAGCTCATAAAGTCATTATTTATTCATGCAACTGATGTCCGATGTAATGTTATGACATAACCTGTGTTTTACCAAATTTGATTCATGCAAACCTTAAAATGAAACTAGACTTCAACTGACCTCAGAACGAAGAAAGTGTCGACAGCGACTGTTGCATTATCAATGACTTGAAATGTGAGTCGTTTTATCATGGCTGGCAGGAAAATGGCAACGTTCTCTGTAATGTTTAGTTTTTCGTTTGATTTAAACAGAACGTACTCAACATTCAAGTACACGAATGTATATTCAAGTTAATAGATAAAGGATTTAAAAAAATATTTTTCCAAAAACACTTAATTCATCGCCTTGACCAGTCTGTTACACGTATATGGTGGACTGACCATGCATGCAATAATGAAACCAAAAGCATCATTTTGAGGTAAGAATACTTTACCAATACATCGACAGTTGGAGGGGTAAACACTAACAAGTCGTAGGAAGAAGTGAAACTACTGCTAACACACATACAGGAAGAAATTGATTCGAGCACTGCTAACCGCCGCTCAATCAGCTCATGTCGTAAACGGTAAATTATAGTTTATGATTTTGTTAAAAGCAGCACCATAAATTATGTAATTTGAAACTCTACGAACGTTTTCTCTCTATGCTTAAGTATCTTAATCCTTTACTTCACATGGACGCATTTGAACACCTTTAATAAGGAAGGCTTTTGAAAACAGAACCAGTTGCACTGTTTTCTGCTCCATCAGAATAGATAGGTTAAATGTATCTATTCATGGAAATTGACCATATGTGGCTTTTGAGTTTGGAAGAGTCCAGTTAAAATGCATATGGAGTAAAGGGTTAAGGGTTAAGGAACACAAGATTATATTGCAACCATATTAATGCATTTAGTAATTACAGCCACCTACTATTTTAAGCAGGCAGTTGTCTTATGCAGCCACATTCGCTATTTCCATTTCTATGCTCTCAGAGCAAATAAACGTGTTTTAAGCAACAACCTGTTTTAAAATGCCTATTTTGTTCATTCTCTTTAATGGCTGCTTAAGACAGGTTTGGCTGTATTTACATTATGAGTGTGTTACCGTATGATGATAATATTATACTCCAAGTTTTAAGTCTAGTTTTAATATGGCGTTACATCAAATTTAGGAAACAGTAAAAATTTACTTCATTTATGTATATAAACAATCTGTGACTCTTTAACATAGACGTTGATTCTTAGAGTATAAACAAATTAGTTGAAATAACCTGTACTTTTTTACTACAAATGTACCGTGCATACAGTATCGCGAACCTTATATACGGCAATGTTAATGAAATACGTATTTTATAATGAAGATAAAAGCATATATAAGTAAATGTACTGAATAAACGAGAAATGAACAAATTCAAGCTGATTATATACATTTTGTATTATACATATTGTAGTAACATATTTTTGCTTACCGACGTTTTGCAAACCAAATGCATATGTGTGTCCAAGTATAACCCATGTCATACTTATAAACCGGATACCATTTACTGCGGTAAGGGTACCAGCTGGTTGGGATGTACCCAGGATCTTCGAGGCATTTGTGTATACAGAGAATGAAAGAAGCAGCTTCCCAGCGAAACCTTAAATAACAGAACCAAACATTGAAAGTTCTCCTATACATATTGCACTGAGCGGTTATGCAGCAACAGCGCTAAACATATGCATGTTATGGCTACCCGGAGCAGTCCAATCAACGCGTAGCGTTAAACATTTAAAAATTACTCAAGGATAAGGTGCGGGGGAGGAATATCACTGCCCCTGGGGTAGGGGGATATGTTAGGGGGTGAGGGCCTCCACTTAGGATTTTCTAGAAACGAAGGCATAAATGGTGCCTTCTGATGACTTTATAAACTTTTATGCTTCATTCGGTTGTCATTGTCCCTACCACCGGTCCCCTTCTGTTATTTGAATTGGTTCTATCGTCTCTTTATTTATTTAGGGTTTGATTTCAAATGTTACACAGCAGAGTAACCGAGTATGCCACGCTACGCGCCTGCCAATGACGTCAAATATTTTCGTGACGTTGAACCGGCTAAATCACATCATGTCAAAGTACAACCGGTCTCTTGCGTGAACATACTGTATGTCTTTTCATCAGTTATTATACATATATCTAATATCACTCCACTTAAACTTTGCAATGTGTTTTAACTTAAGTTCATGTAGATTTGGCCAATTAAACATTGTACAAAACTTGACGTCATCGGACTGCTCCGGGTTGTCATAACATGCAAATTTTCTAGCGATGTTGCTACGTAACACGATATTGAATATCAATATGAATTGTGACAATTGCATAGAGGAAATATCACTTTTAATGGCAATATAATGTTTTTTCATGTACTATATCAAATGTTGAAAATATTACAAAAGTCCACATGATGTTTCTTTAGCCCACCTCGTATGTGTTAGGCCCTGGTCCCATTGACTTTGAGATAACAGGAGTTAACTGTATATTTATAATACTCAGTGTACAGTGATCTGTGCAAAATACACCTGTATTGTACTTACAATATAAATAGCATTTGTTAAAATAACACTTCAAATACCTACCATGCTTGTAAGTGGATTTCTTGGCAGGATTAACTTTCCGTATATCCGACTGATGAATGGAGGAGGTGCCATTTTGAGAGGCGTGTATACCAGAACTTCGTAACAGAGGCGTGGTGTCGCTGGTCACGTGTCCATTTCTCCCCAAAGAATGATTTGCTGAACCGTATTTGGAATCAATTGGCTGAAGCGAGAAAAAACATCCATGATTTCCCATTCAATTTTAGATATAAAACAGATATAAGTTCCACATTTGTGCAACCAAAATATATATTTTAAAGTAATGTATCCATGCTTTCATTGATAATAAATGTAAGTGAACAAATGGAAACATACGAAGCGTGCCCACCATTAATTACACATAGACCGTAATATTAGCACTATAGACTGTTACACTTACATTTTTATTCCAAACACCATGAAAATTTCCAGAATTTATATTCAACTCAAGCAGATCACACAAAAATAAAAAACATACACATCAACTGCTTCCAATTTTGCTCAAAGTTAAAGTAGGTGTCACCATTTCACATACAGGGTCAAATCAGTAAAATTATGCAAAATTCTTACAATCTCAGTAGTAATCCCAGCTGAGTATTATAACTTCCAGTCCACTCAATGTTGCACCATTCTCTGGGAAAATATATTCCCTACAAAAGTCGACATTACAATAGTACTTGTGAATTGTATTTTTACACTCACGCCATCTTGAACAACCACTGTCAATTTTCTATGGAACTTCTTTTGAGCACTTCCATTTTGACCCCCCTGATTCCTGGTCCAGTCCATACAGTATGTGGTTTTAATAGGGCGGTTAAGACGGTCTGGTGATGCTTACAAGGTAACCGTTTTCCATCGATTCGTTCTTTGACAACCAGAAAACAACGATCAAGTCATACGCCGTCGCTAATGCCATGACGGTTAGGAATATGCTGCACACCACGCTGAAATTCACGAGATTATTATTTTAGCCAGCCAAACAGTATATTCTTTCAAATGTCTAATTAATCCAATTGATATTTAACGGTCAAGAATTTACAATTCAGTGGTTCAAGTGTGTATGTAACTAAATCCTGCTAAGGACAGGTCAGTCTGATGACTGGTCATGACCTTTGTTCATCTACAGCTGAGAGAATATATTTAGTAGTCAGTGACTTGCAGAGATAAAATGTATCACGTGACACAGTCACCACAGCAATGCATGCAATACAAATATACATAACAAGGACAGAACCGTAGCCAAAGTTTGATTTTACAGGATGGCACAATTTCATCTTTACTTGGGCGGCATGGGACATGCTCCTCGAAAATAAAATAATCTCCTAGCATGCATTTCCTGTGTTTTCCAGATATTTGAGAGACATTTTATACAGATGCCTTGCTATTGTGTCTATGGTTTGCATTGTAATTAGGCATGCTCGCCGTAGTATGGTCTGTACATGTATGTCTAGTTATTCACACATAATTATCTGCATATACATACCTATACCGACCGCAATCAATTTGTTAAATTTGTGTATTAAGTGATGAAACAGTTGGAATAAAATTGGAAAACAAGGTAAGACAATTTTATCTTGGTTTATAATTCATGTCATATCTAGATTTGATGAACTATCCATACTTGCCTGTTTAAAGTCGTGACGTATAATTAGTATATTATATAGTAAATGCAAACACTTTGAACAATACTGTAGTATATGTAGTAATGAGAGTGAATAACATGTCTGGTTGACTAATTATTCCTTAATACCTGCATGATTATGTTGAAACAATCACAATTTGATAATGATGTTACCAATATAATTACCGTTCTTACATAATTAGTTGTTTGCATTAATCACATATTTTGCATTTTAAATGTTTTAATACAATAAGATGCTAGTTTATTAAAAAATTGATTGACTCCAAAATATAAATGAATTGAGTTTAGTTTATATTTATTTATTTTAGCTCGATTGCGAAGAAAGCTCAAAGCTTATATGAACTGCTCTCGAGACCTATTCCTTTGTAGAACCAGTACTGAGTGTTTTTAATGATGGATATTGGGTCGAGCTGGGGATCGAACCCGAAGCCTCTGCCGTGAGCGACCATCACGCTATACATTACACTACATCCCGCTTTGAATTTGAACATACGGGTTTTATTGATAAAATATTTCAGAATATATCGCTTACGCAGATCATTATGATAAGAACATTAATTTGTATTGTGAATAAAAGTAGATTCGCCAAGCCTGTCTAAAATACAACAGAATACAGATGCATCATCCTTTAAGTGTTAAAACATTGTTACTAGGGAATGATGATATCTCAGAACATGTAAATATTGTTATATTTAACAATGTCCAAACTTATATTAAAGACACTAAACGTTTTGATAAACTATCTATCTTATTAATTTTAGTATTAACCTCAAATGGAGCCCCTCATTTAAGGTTAGCATCGGAAGCGTATATTTAAACAATGAGCCCTAATGTATGTTTTCTTCTTTTTTCCTATATGAATATGTTTAACTACCACATTGATTGTTTTTGTATTAAATATTTTGTTGTTGGGGATTTTGGTGTTGGCTAACTTGTGGCGTAACCCCTTTTGCTACTACATGTATAAAAATCGCAGTACAATTTGTTTAAAGTAAAGTAAATACATGCATACTTGTGTTTACAATTTTAATAATCATTAAAAAATATTTTCAACGCAAAAAGCAACCATATAAATTTCTATTTTCATTTAGTTAATATTATATGATATTTGTAAACAAGCTTACATCACCGCAATGGCCTTGCCTTCGAACTCCAAATTTTCCTTTTGACAAACGACATATGCTGGCGCCATTGTTGTCATATTGATTCCGGGTACCAAGCTCACCACTGAAACATATGATAAGTATGTTATACAATGTACTGTACGGGTACCAACGCCACCATCGGAACATATAAGTACTGTACGGGTACCAACGCCACCATCGGAACATATAAGTACTGTACGGGTACAAACACCACCATCGGAACATATAAGTATGTTATACAATGTACTTTACGGGTACAAACGCCACCACCGGAACATATAAGTATGTTATACAATGTACTTTACGGGTACAAACGCCACCATCGGAACATATAAGTATGTTATACAATGTACTTTACGGGTACAAACACCACCATCGGAACATATAAATATGTTATACAATGTACTTTACGGGTACAAACGCCACCATCGGAACATATAAGTACTGTACGGGTACCAACGCCACCATCGGAACATATAAGTATGTTATACAATGTACTGTACGGGTACAAACGCCACCATCGGAACATATAAGTATGTTATACAATGTACTTTACGGGTACAAACGCCACCACCGGAGCATATAAGTATGTTATACAATGTACTTTACGGGTACAAACGCCACCATCGGAACATATAAGTATGTTATACAATGTACTGTACGGGTACAAACGCCACCATCGGAACATATAAGTATGTTATACAATGTACTTTACGGATACAAACACCACCATCGGAACATATAAGTATGTTATACAATGTACTATACGGGTACAAACGCCACCATCGGAACATATAAGTATGTTATACAATGTACTTTACGGATACAAACACCACCATGGGAACATATAAGTATGTTATACAATGTACTATACGGGTACAAACGCCACCATCGGAACATATATGTATGTTATACAATGTACTATACGGGTACAAACACCACCATCGGAACATATAAGTATGTTATACAATGTACTATACGGGTACAAACGCCACCATCGGAACATATAAGTATGTTATACAATGTACTTTACGGATACAAACACCACCATCGGAACATATAAGTATGTTATACAATGTACTATACGGGTACATACGCCACCATCGGAACATATAAGTATGTTATACAATGTACTTTACGGATACAAACACCACCATCGGAACATATAAGTATGTTATACAATGTACTTTACGGGTACAAACACCACCATCGGAACATATATGTATGTTATACAATGTACTATACGGGTACAAACGCCACCATCGGAACATATAAGTATGTTATACAATGTACTATACGGGTACAAACGCCACCATCGGAACATATAAGTATGTTATACAATGTACTAAACGGGTACAAACGCCACCATCGTAACATATAAGTATGTTATACAATGTACTCTACGGGTACCAACGCCACCATCGGAACATATAAATATGTTATACAATGTACTTTACGGGTACAAACGCCACCATCGGAACATATAAGTACTGTACGGGTACCAACGCCACCATCGGAACATATAAGTATGTTATACAATGTACTGTACGGGTACAAACACCACCATCGGAACATATAAGTATGTTATACAATGTACTTTACGGATACAAACACCACCATCGGAACATATAAGTATGTTATACAATGTACTATACGGGTACAAACGCCACCATCGGAACATATAAGTATGTTATACAATGTACTATACGGGTACAAACGCCACCATCGTAACATATAAGTATGTTATACAATGTACTCTACGGGTACCAACGCCACCATCGGAACATATAAATATGTTATACAATGTACTTTACGGGTACAAACGCCACCATCGGAACATATAAGTATGTTATACAATGTACTGTACGGGTACAAACGCCACCATCGGAACATATAAGTATGTTATACAATGTACTGTACGGGTACAAAGCCACCATCGGAACATATAAGTATGTTATACAATGTACTTTACGGATACAAACACCACCATCGAAACATATAAGTATGTTATACAATGTACTATACGGGTACAAACGCCACCATCGGAACATATAAGTATGCTATACAATGTACTTTACGGATACAAACACCACCATGGGAACATATAAGTATGTTATACAATGTACTATACGGGTACAAACGCCACCATCGGAACATATATGTATGTTATACAATGTACTATACGGGTACAAACACCACCATCGGAACATATAAGTATGTTATACAATGTACTATACGGGTACAAACGCCACCATCGGAACATATAAGTATGTTATACAATGTACTTTACGGATACAAACGCCACCATCGGAACATATAAGTATGTTATACAATGTACTATACGGGTACATACGCCACCATCGGAACATATAAGTATGTTATACAATGTACTTTACGGATACAAACACCACCATCGGAACATATAAGTATGTTATACAATGTACTTTACGGGTACAAACACCACCATCGGAACATATATGTATGTTATACAATGTACTATACGGGTACAAACGCCACCATCGGAACATATAAGTATGTTATACAATGTACTATACGGGTACAAACGCCACCATCGGAACATATAAGTATGTTATACAATGTACTAAACGGGTACAAACGCCACCATCGTAACATATAAGTATGTTATACAATGTACTCTACGGGTACCAACGCCACCATCGGAACATATAAATATGTTATACAATGTACTTTACGGGTACAAACGCCACCATCGGAACATATAAGTACTGTACGGGTACCAACGCCACCATCGGAACATATAAGTATGTTATACAATGTACTGTACGGGTACAAACACCACCATCGGAACATATAAGTATGTTATACAATGTACTTTACGGATACAAACACCACCATCGGAACATATAAGTATGTTATACAATGTACTATACGGGTACAAACGCCACCATCGGAACATATATGTATGTTATACAATGTACTATACGGGTACAAACGCCACCATCGTAACATATAAGTATGTTATACAATGTACTCTACGGGTACCAACGCCACCATCGGAACATATAAATATGTTATACAATGTACTTTATGGGTACAAACGCCACCATCGGAACATATAAGTACTGTACGGGTACCAACGCCACCATCGGAACATATAAGTATGTTATACAATGTACTTAACGGGTACAAACGCCACCATCGGAACATATCAGTACAGTACGGGTACCAACGCCACCATCGGAACATATTAGTATGTTATACAATGTACTTTACGGGTACAAACTCCACCATCGGAACATATAAGTATGTTATACAATGTACTGTACGGGTACAAACGCCACCATCGGAACATATAAGTATGTTATACAATGTACTTTACGGGTACCAACGCCACCATCGGAACATATAAGTATGTTATACAATGCACTTTAAAGGTACCAACGCCACCATCGGAACATATAAGTATGTTATACAATATACTGTACGGGTACAAACGCCACCATCGGAACATATAAGTACTGTACGGGTACCAACGCCACCATCGGAACATATAAGTATGTTATACAATGTACTGTACGGGTACCAACGCCACAATCGGAACATATAAGTATGTTATACAATGTACTGTACGGGTACAAACGCCACGATCGGAACATATATGTATGTTATACAATGTACTATACGGGTACAAACGCCATACAATGTATTTTACGGGTACAAACACCACCATCGGAACATATAAGTATGTTATACAATGTACTTTACGGGTACAAACACCACCATCGGAACATATAAGTATGTTATACAATGTACTTTACGGGTACAAACACCACCATCGGAACATATAAGTATGTTTTACAATGTACTTTACGGGTACCAACGCCACCATCGGAACATATAAGTATGTTATACAATGTACTGTACGGGTACCAACGCCACCATAGGAACATATAAGTATGTTATACAATGTACTTTACGGGTACCAACGCCACCATCGGAACATATAAGTATGTTCTACAATGTACTTTACGGGTACAAACGCCACCATCGGAACATATAAGTAAGTTATACAATGTACTGTACTGGTACAAACGCCACCATCGAGTATATCAGTTTGTTATACAATGTACTCTACGGGTACAAACGCAACCATCGGAACATATAAGTATGATATACAATGTACTGTACGGGTACAAACGCCACAATCGGAACATATGAGTATGTTACACAATGTACTGTACGGGTACAAACGCCACCACCGGAACATATAAGTATGTTATACAATGTACTATACGGGTACAAACGCCACCATCGGAACATATAAGTATGTTATACAATGTACGGTACGGGTACAAACGCCACAATCGGAACATATGAGTATGTTATACAATGTACTGTACGGGTACAAACAGCACCATCGGAACATATAAGTATGTTATACAATGTACTTTACTGGTACAAACATCACCATCGGAACACCAACGCAACCATCAGAACACTAATGCCACCATCGGAACATATAAGTATGTTATACAATGTACTGTACGGGTACAAACGCCACAATCGGAACATATAAGTATGTTATACAATGTACTTTACTGGTACAAACGCCACCATCGGAACATATAAGTATGTTATACAATGTACTTTACGGTTACAAACGCCACCATCGGAACATATAAATATGTTATACAATGTACTTCACGGGTACCAACGCCACCATCGGAACATATAAGTATGTTATACAATGTACTTCACGGTTACAAATGCCACCATTGGAACATATAAGTATGTAATACAATGTACTTTAGGGGTACCAACGCCACCACCGGAACATATAAGTATGTTATACAATGTACTTTACTGGTACAAACACCACCACCAGAACATATAAGTATGTTATACAATGTACTTTACGGTTACAAACGCCACCATCGGAACATATAAGTATGTTATACAATGTACTTTACGGGTACCAACGCCACCATCGGAACATATAAGTATGTTATACAATGTACTTTACGGTTACAAACGCCACCATCGGAACATATAAGTATGTAATACAATGTACTTTACGGATACCAACGCCACCACCGGAACATATAAGTATGTTATACAATGTACTTTACGGGTACAAACGCCACCACCGGAACATATAAGTATGTTATACAATGTACTTTACGGGTACCAACGCCACCACCGGAACATATAAGTATGTTATACAATGTACTGTACGGGTAAAAACGCCTACACCGGAACATATAAGTATGTTATACAATGTACTTTACGGGTACAAACACCACCATCGGAACATATATGTATGTTATACAATGTACTGTACGGGTACAAACACCACCATCGGAACATATAAGTATGTTATATAATGTACTATACGGGTACCAACGCCACCATCATAACATATAAGTATGTTATACAGTGTACTTTACGGGTACAAACGCCACCATCGGAACATATAAGTTTGTTATACAATGTACTTTACGGTTACAAACGCCACCATCGGAACATATAAGTATGTTATACAATGTACTTTACGGGTACCAACGCCACCATCGGAACATATAAATATGTTATACAATGCACTTTACGGTTACAAACGCCACCATCGGAACATATAAGTATTTTATACAATATACTTTACGGGTACAAATGTCACCATCGGAAAACTAACTCCACCATTGGAACATATAAGTATGTTATACAATATACTTTACGGGTACCAACACCACCATCTGAACATATAAGTATGTTATACATTTTACTTTACGGGTACAAACGCCACCATCGGAACACTAACGCCACCATCGGAACATATATGTATGTTATACAATGTACTTTACTGGTACATACGCCACCATCGGAACACCAACGCCACCATCGGAACACTTACGCCACCATCGGAACATATAAGAACTCTACGGGTACAAACGCCACCATCGGAACACATAAGTATGTCATACAATGTACTTTACGGGTACAAACGCCACCATCTGAACATATAAGTATGCTATACAAAGTAATTTACTGGTACAAACTCCACCATCGGAACATATAAGTATGTAATACAATGTACTTTACGGGTACAAACACCACCATCGGAACATATAATTATGTTATATAATGTACTTTACGGCTACAAACGCCGCCATCGGAACATATAAGTATGTTATACAATGTACTTTACGGGTACCAACGCCACCATCGGAACATATAAGTATGTAATACAATGTACTTTACTGGTACAAACGCCACCATCGGAACATATAAGTATGTTATACAATGTACTTTACGGGTATAAACGCCACCACTGGAACATATAAGTATGTTATACAATGTACTTTACGGTTACAAACGCCACCACCGGAACATATAAGTATGTCATACAATGTACTTTACGGGTACCAACGCCACCATCGGAACATATAAGTATGTTATACAATGTACTTTACGGTTACAAACACCACCATCGGAACATATAAGTATGTAATACAATATACTTTACGGGTACAAACGTCACCATCGGAACACTAACGCCACTATCGGAACATATAAGTATGTTATACAATATACTTTACGGGTACCAACACCACCATCTGAACATATAAGTATGTTATACATTGTTCATTACGGGTACAAACGCCACCATCGGAACATATAAGTATATTATACAATGTACTATACGGGTACAAACGCCACCATCGGAACATATAAGTATGTTATACAATGTACTTTACTGGTACAAACGCCACCATCGGAACACCAACGCCACCATCGGAACACTAACGCCAGCATCGGAACATATAAGAACACTACGGGTACAAACGCCACCATCGGAACATATAAGTATGTTATATAATGTACTTTACGGGTACAACACCACCATCTGAACATATAAGTAGGTTATACAAAGTACTTTACGGGTACAAACGCCACCATCGGAACGCCAACGCCACCATCGGAACATATAAATATGATATACAATGTACTTTACGGGTTTAAACGCCACAATCGGAACACTAACGCCACCATCGGAACATATAAGTATGTTATACAATGTACTTTACTGGTACAAACGCCACCATCGGAACATATAAGTATGTTTTACAATTTACTTTACTGGTACAAACGCCACCGTCGGAACGCCAACGCCACCATCGGAACATATAAGTATGATATACAAAGTACTTTACTGGTACAAACCCCACCATCGGAACATATAAGTATGTTATACAATGTACTTTACGGGTACCAACGCCACCATCAGAACATATAAGTATGTTATACAATGTACTGTACGGGTACAAACGCCACCATCGGAACATATAAGTATGTTATACAATGTACTTTACGGGTACAAACGTCACCACCGGAGCATATAAGTATGTTATACAATGTACTTTACGGGTATAAACGCCAACATCGGAACACCAACGCCTCCATCGGAACACTAACGCCACCATTGGAACATATCAGTACTCTACGGGTACAAACGCCACCATCGGAACGTATAAGTATGTTATACAATGTACTATACTGGTACAAACGCCACTATCGGAACATATAAGTACATTGTATGTTATCCAATGTACTTTCCGGGTACAAACGCCACCATCGGAACATATAAGTATGTTATACAATGTACTTTATGGGTACATACGCCAACATAGGAACATATAATTATGTTATACAATATACTTTACAGGTACAAACACCACCATCGGAAGATATAAGTTTGTTATACAATGTACTTTACGGGTACTGACGCCACCATCGGAAGATATAAGTATGTAATACAGTGTAATTTACGGTTACAAACGCCACCATCGGAACATATAAGTATGTTATACAATGTACTTTACGTGTACAAACGCCACCATCGGAACATATAAGTATGTAATACAATGTACTGTACGGGTACAAACGCCACTATCGGAACATATAAGAATGTTATACAATGTACTTTACGGGTACAAAAGCCACCATCGGAAAATATAAGTATGTTATACAATGTACTTTACGGTTACAAACGCCACCATCGGAACATATAAGTATGTAATACAATATACTTTACGGGTACAAACGTCACCATCAGAACACTAACGCCACCATCGGAACATATAAGTATGTTAAACAAAATACTTTACGGGTACCAACACCACCATCTGAACATATAAGTATGTTATACATTGTACTTTACGGGTACAAACGCCACCATCGGAACACTAACGCCACCATCGGAACACATAAGTATGTTATACAATGTACTTTACGGGTATAAACGCCACCATCGGTACACCAACGCCTCCATCTGAACACTAACGCCACCATCGGAACATATAAGTATGTTATACAATGTACTTTACTGGTACAAACGCCACCATCGGAACACCAATGCCACAATCGGAACACTAACGCCACCATCGGAACACCAACGCCAACATCGGAAAACTAACGCCACCATCGGAACATATAAGTATGTTATATAATGTACTTTTCGGGTACAACACCACCATCTGAACATATAAGTATGTTATACAATGTACTTTACGGGTACAAACGCCACCATCGGAACATTAACGCCACCATCGGAACATATAAGTATGTTTTACAATGTACTTTACTGGTACAAACGCCACCATTGGAACACCAACGCCACCATCGGAACATATAAGTATGATATACAATGTACTTTACGGGTACAAACGCCACCATCGGAACACTAACGCCACCATCGGAACACCAACGCCACCATCGGAACATATAAGTATGTTATACAATGTACTTTACGGGTACAAGCGCCACCATCGGAACATATAAGTATGTTATACAATGTACTTTACGGGTACAAACGCCACCATCGGAACATATAAGTATGTTATACAATGTACTTTACTGGTACATACGCCACCATCGGAACACCAACGCCACCATCGGAACACTAACGCCGCCATCGGAACGTATAAGAACTCTACGGGTACAAACGCCACCATCGGAACATATAAGAACTCTACGGAAACAAACGCCACCATCGGAACATATAAGTATGTTATACAATGTACTTTACTGGTACAAACGCCACCATCGGAACACCAACGCCACCATCGGAAAACTAACACCACCATCGGAACATATAAGTATGTTATATAATGTACTTTCCGGGTACAACACCACCATCTGAACATATAAGTATGTTATACAATGAACTTTACGGGTACAAACGCCACCATCGGAACATTAACGCCACCTTCGGAACATATAAGTATGTTTTACAATGTACTTTACTGGTACAAACGCCACCATCGGAACACTAACGCCACCATCGGAACATATAAGTATGTTATACAATGTACTTTACGGGTACAAACGCCATCATTGGAACACCAACGCCACCATCGGAACATATAAGTATGTTATACAATGTACTTTACGGGTACAAACGCCACCATCGGAATATACAAGTCTGTTATACAATGTACTTTACGGGTACAAACGCCACCATCGGAACATATAAGTATGTTATACAATGTACTTTACGGGTACAAACGCCACCATCGGAACATATAAGTATGTTATACAATGTACTTTGCGGGTACAAACGCCACCATCGGAACATATAAGTATGTTATACAATGTACTATACGGGTACAAACGCCACCATCGGAACATATAAGTATATTATACAATGTATTTTACGGGTACAAACGCCACCATCAGAACATATAAGTATGTTATACAATGTACTGTACGGGTACAAACGCCACCATCGGAACATATAAGTATGTTATACAATGTACTTTACGGGTACAAACGCCACCACCGGAACAAATCAGTATGTTATACAATGTACTTTACGGGTACAAACGCCACCATCGGAACATATAAGTATGTTGTACAATGTACTTTACGGGTACAAACGCCACCACCGGAACATATAAGTATGTTATACAATGTACTTTACGGTTACAAACGCCACCACCGGAATATATAAGTATGTTATACAATGTACTTTACGGGTACCAACGCCACCATCGGAACATATAAGTATGTTATACAATGTACTTTACGGGTACAAACGCCACCACCGGAACATATAAGTATGTTATACAATGTACTTTACGGGTACCAACGCCACCATCGGAACATATAAGTATGTAATACAATGTACTTTACGGGTACAAACGCCACCATCGGAACACTAACGCCACCACCGGAACATATAAGTATGTTAAACAATGTACTTTACGTCTACCAACGCCACCATCGGAACATATAAGTATGTAATACAATGTACTTTACGGGTACAAACGCCACCATCGGAACATATAAGTATGTTATACAATGTACTTTACGGGTACAAACGCCACCACCGGAACATATAAGTATGTTATACAATGTACTTTACGGTTACAAACGCCACCACCGGAATATATAAGTATGTTATACAATGTACTTTACGGGTACCAACGCCACCATCGGAACATATAAGTATGTTATACAATGTACTTTACGGGTACAAACTTCACCATCGGAACACTAACGCCACTGTCGGAACATATAAGTATGTTATACATTGTACATTACGGGTACAAACGCCACCATTGGAAAACTAACGCCACCATCGGAACATATAAGTATGTTATACAATGTACTTTACTGGTACAAACGCCACCATCGGAACACCAACGCCACCATCGGAACACTAACGCCACCATCGGAACATAGAAGAACTCTACGGGTACAAACGCCACCATCGGAACATATAAGTATGTTATATAATGTACTTTACGGGTACAACACCACCATCGGAACATATAAGTATATTTTACAATTTACTTTACTGGTACAAACGCCACCATCGGAACATATAAGTATGTTATACAATGTACTTTACGGGTACAAACGCCACCATCGGAACATATAAGTATGTTATACAATGTACTTTGCGGGTACAAACGCCACCATCGGAACATATAAGTATGTTATACAATGTAATTTGCGGGTACAAACGCCACCATCGGAACATATAAGTATGTTATACAATGTACTATACGGGTACAAACGCCACCATCGGAACTTATAAGTATGTTATACAATGTACTTTACGGGTACAAACGCCACCATCAGAAAATATAAGTATTTTATACAATGTACTGTACGGGTACAAACGCCACCATCAGAACATATAAGTATGTTATACAATGTACTTTACGGGTACAAACGCCACCACCGGAACATATAAGTATGTTATACAATGTACTTTACGGGTATAAACTCCAACATCGGAACACCAACGCCTCCATCGGAACACTAACGCCACCATCGGATTATATAAGTACTCTACGGGTACAAACGCCACCATCGGAACGTATAAGTATGTTAAACAATGTACTAATCTGGTACAAACGCCACTATCGGAACATATAAGTATGTTAAACAATGTACTTTACGGGTACAAACGCCACCATCGGAACATATAAGTATGTTATACAATGTACTTTATGGGTACAAACGCCAACATCGGAACATATAAGTATGTTATACAATGTACTTTACGGGTACAAACGCCACCATCGGAACATATAAGTATGTTATACAATGTACTTTACGTGTACAAACGCCACCATCGGAACATATAAGTATGTAATACAATGTACTTTACGGGTACTGACGCCACCATCGGAACATATAAGTATGTTATACAGTGTACTTTACGGTTACAAACGCCACCATCGGAACATATAAGTATGTTATACAATGAACTTTACGGGTACAAACGTCACCATCGGAACATATAAATATGTAATACAATGTACTGTACGGGTACAAACGCCACCATCGGAACATATAAGTATGTTATACAATGTACTTTACGGGTACAAACGCCACCATCGGAACATATAAGTATGTTATACAATGTACTTTACGGTTACAAACGCAACCATCGGAAGATATAAGTATGTAATACAATATACTTTACGGGTACAAACGTCACCATCGGAACACTAACGCCACCATCGGAACATATCAGTATGTTATACAATATACTTTACGGGTACCAACACCACCATCTGAACATATAAGTATGTTATACATTGTACTTTACGGGTACAAACGCCACCATCGGAACACTAACGCCACCATCGGAACACATAAGTATGTTATACAATGTACTTTACGGGTATAAACGCCACCATCGGAACACCAACGCCTCCATCGGAACACTAACGCCACCATCGGAACATATAAGTATGTTATACAATGTACTTTACTGGTACAAACGCCACCATCGGAACACTAACGCCTCCATCGTAACACTAACGCCACCATCGGAACATATAAGTATGTTATACAATGTACTTTACTGGTACAAACGCAACCATCGGAACACCAACGCCACCATCGGAACACTAACGCCACCATCGGAACACCAACGCCACCATCGGAAAACTAACGCCACCATCGGAACATATAAGTATGTTATACAATGTACTTTACGGGTACAACACCACCATCTGAACATATAAGTATGTTATACAATGTACTTTACGGGTACAAACGCCACCATCGGAACATTAACGCCACCATCGGAACATATAAGTATGTTTTACAATGTACTTTACTGGTACAAACGCCACCATCGGAACACCAACGCCACCATCGGAACATATAAGTATGTTATACAATGTACTTTACGGGTACAACACCACCATCTGAACATATAAGTATGTTATACAATGTACTTTACGGGTACAAACGCCACCATCGGAACACTAACGCCACCATCAGAACACCAACGCCACCATCTGAACATATAAGTATGTTATACAATGTACTTTACGGGTACAAACACCACCATTGGAACATATAAGTATGTTATACAATGTACTGTACGGGTACAAACGCCACCATCGGAACATATATGTATGTTAT